>CM046880.1:129591783-130186783 GCA_025667525.1 Glebionis coronaria | reverse complement strand
TAGTCTAGTAACCTAGTCTATAGCTTAAGGGTCCCTACATATAGGCGTCATAGGAGTATGTGTGCATTTTATATTAATTAAAGTTTTCTGGATGTTATTGATTTTTACTTGCGATGTTTGTTAAGTTTTGACTAGTATACTTAGCCACATGTTATTTTCTTTTCAGGGTGTGACTAGTGCTGGTTGAACCATAATCATCAACGCTAGTCATTGTCGTATTTTGCTTAAATTGTACATTATAGTACATAATTTGGCACATGGTAGTTTCTATCTTTTGTTGGGTTATTTTATGTACCTGAGGTATAGTATTTTTCTTTTGATGTTTAAGTCATGTTCCCTAAGAATCATGTGGTGGTTCGAGTTATTAGGAGTAGGTGGATATGAAGGATTTTAAGCTGTTTCCACTCTTATGGGCGACATGACTTATAACTGATTATGTTTTCGTTTTGGATTTAGTCTATGCTATTTTAGCTAGACTATGGATTTATGTATTTCAAGAGTTTGACTATGTTATTTTAATGGATGGAGTTTTGGACTTTTTTTGGTTATGTGGTTATGAGCTTATGTGAGCAGATGGATATATGTGTTATGTGTTGTATTAATTCTTATAAGTGTCATCATAGGAAGGAGTGCATTGGGGAAGGGTAATTGTATAAGTATGGTGGCCAACATAGTTATACAAGTACCACAACTTCAATGGATTCCTAAGTATGATTGCATGAAAGAGGGTTAGTACATGCTTGTATAGTAGATGTTAGACGAATTTAAGTATATGTATCCCGATATGCCTATATATGTATGATCCCCTACAATTATCGATTGTATCCTTTGGAGGGTGGCTAGCTCGCTTTTTTTTGTTATTAAACCTCCGTTGTAGCATATTCTTTTAGTTTCGTATTTCACGTGTACGTTTTAAAATGGTGTTCTTGGTTTTAAGTCTATTGAAATAACTTGGGATTTCTTTTGAGATAATGAAATCTTTTGTGTTGGGTCTTACATTTCTTTTGGTCGGTATATATTGAAAAAAAAGGGACATGTAAATCTACTATAGAGTTAGATAGTTGGTTGTATTCGGTAAAATAAGGGTAAGGTGTTGGAGTCGTGTTTGAAACAAGATGTAACATAGGATTTTTTTTAATCAAAACTTATTTATTTCAAATTCTAAAAGACTTTCTTCAAAATAAAGCGAAATAAAATTTCTTTCGACTTAAATATTTTATATAAGTGAGCTTAATCAATATACGTCATTTATAATTATTTATGCAAGACTAAACAAAGTTCATGAAAATTTCACATACATTTATTTCTTTTCATTTAAAAAGGATTACGTTAATTACTAAGAGGATTCTTTAGTTTTTTTTAAAAACAACTAGTATAAAACTGTTTTGGTCATAACTTGTTCGTTTTAAAAGCTTTTTGGGTGATTCAAAAACCTAAAATTATGTACTCGGAATTTACTTTTCAAATATTTGGTATGTATAGTCATGGGGTATCAGTAGCTTGATCGAAATTTTGGTACAAGTGACGGGTTCAAGGTTGAGTTTTGAATAGTAGTTTTTTATGATTCGGGATGCACGGGATACCTAGTCTTTGAGTTGAGTTTTGAGATCGTCTAGAAGGTTGTTTGTAGATTGTTTGAGTCACATAGATGTGGTGAGGAAAGAATAAAAATATTCTTTTGGAAAAGTCGATTCTGTGCACGGTTTAAATAATATGTCGCGGGGCATAAGATGTTTTGGTTGCCATTAAGTGTTTCTTGGATCATTTTTCGTTGCCATGAGTCATTTGAATTGGTACATGTTTGAGTTTTCCTTTTGAGTTTTCGTGGTTTTGGTCTGTTTTAACTCGTGCACGTGGTTATCCGTGGGTTTGATTCGTTGATCGAATCTAGTGGATTCAAGATGTAGTTTTGGGTTCGTATTGATTGGGAGCATTGAGGTAGACATATGAAAGACTTAGTCGCGCCTACACGATTAAGTAGGTGGTCCTGAGAGAATGGTCGGAATGCCCTTAGTGGGGATGAAAGAGTTAAAAGTTCGTAGACGAACTAATGTGGTCATGAGGTCTCTTAGGAGTGCCAAGGGATATGAATAGAGATTTGTATAATGTATGGATATTGGCACAAGTAACGTGTCATAGAGAGTGTTGGAAGGGGATATAATACCTCAAAGGTATTTATGATTGTTCGTAAGGCATGTAAGTTTTCCGAAAATTTCCTGAGATTTAGTAGGTTTGCCTATTACTGTGAGGTAGAACCATAAATAGAGCAAGTAGGAGAAGTGAGAGGAGTTGTAGTTAGTGCCTTTCCAAGGAAATTGTTGATGGAATGATTTTAAGAGAAAGAGTTGTTAGAAATTGCAACGGATGCAAGGTAAAATTTGAGTTGCTTAGCAGTAGATTGGCTGTGAAAAGCGGTTCAGTGGTCTGACAAGAGGAAATATTGGTCTTTTAGAATACGTGTAGATTTTCGCGAGTAGAACAAGGTAGAAATTTATTCGTATTGCTTCTAAGAGAGGGTGCAAGGAGGACGTAGTTGAAACTGCTAAGGATGTTGTATGAACGCTTTGGGTTTACGGTTATGATTTTGGCTTCGCCGAGGCGCTAGCAGTTTTCATGGAGTCAGTGAACCGGGGGTGCATGACAATATATAAACGAGTTTTCATCGGGAGCATCGACGACATCTTGATCTACTCAAATCTAAGAAGGAGAGTGAGGCGAATTATGAGTTGGTTTTGGAGTTGTTAGGAAAGGGAATTATACGTGAGATTTTCAAGTGTGAGTTTTAGGATTAAGTTGGCCAGGACGAGTAGTCAGAGATGATGGCATATCGTGGAACCAGCAAGGGGCAAAGTGAAGAAGGGTGAGGAAGCGTTTTGGAGGCTGAAGAGGTGGATTGGATAATGAGCAGATCTTGGAATTATCGGAAGGACTGGATGAATTCGCAAACCATGACGATACGTGGAGCAAGGTTTTGGATGTATACGAGAACGACAAAGAAAGGCGGTTGTTTATACGTTGTGGGAACTAAAGATTTGGAAGAACTAGATAGACTTAGTTAGTGGAGCTAGATTGTTATATCTGCCTAGAATGCTAGAGGCATTTGGGGTACAAGACGTAGAGAATGATCTATACAGATCATGAGCGTCTCCAACACATATTTAATCATCTTGATTGAACATTTGGAAAAGGTGATAGGTGGAGTTAAGTGATGAAAGAAAATTGCAAGGCCAAGTACCATCTGGGAAAGGCAAGCATGGTTGATGAGACATGGAATAAGAATAATGAAGTGAAGCTGAGACGAACTTGAACTATATGGATGACGTATTAGGGTGGTTTGGATGAAGGATGTAGGTTGTACGAGTTGAGTTGTCTAAAGCAGAGAACGCGTCAACATGTATGTTGCGTGGCTTGGACAATCATATGGAGAAAAGGGACGTAGACTATACTTCCTACATAGATAGGAGTAGCTTAGAAAGGGAGATGTAAGGACGAAGTTGGTGAAAGGGATACATAATGGGGTGGAGGAATAAGTACGACGAGAGTTGGGTGATAGTCGATAGACTGACTAATTCATCTCATATTTATAGAGGAATGAGAAGTCACATAGTTGAGAAGTTGGAAGGATTGCGTACGGATGTGATGGAATAGAGGGTTTTGCGTAAAAGTTAGCCTAATATGTATGGAATGCCTTATGAAGGATTATGGCAAGGGAAGAAACGATGGGAAGCAAGCGTAGTATACCGTTGATAGACTAATGTTTGGTATGAGCATACTATAGGGGTAATTGAGAAAGACGCCTAGAGCATTGGCGTGAGATTTGGAGATAGTTGGAGAACGCATTATATTAGGAAGAATTCTCCTACAAAGAGAGAGTCACCGGTGAGAGGGGAATACTCCCCATTGATGAGGATGTAAGGAATAAAGGAGGAAACACCTAAATTCTAGGCTGGAGAAGGGATATAAGATGGTATGGAAATTAAGATTGTGGAGAGACAAGCGAAAAGTAGTATGGAGGAAGAATGATTCAAGGGAGCAAGAGGTTGTGAAGATATTGGGGTGATATTGAAGAGAAACCGTTAGAGCAAGAGGTTAGTAGTCACGAACAATGGAACGTCCACCTAGAGAAAAGGTGTAACACATGTTAGTATTAAGGATGGTTAGTTACTTGGTGCCGAGCATGGGAAAGCAAGGATGAGGTGGTGGTTATGACATGTTTCTTGTGAATATTATGGGAAGCTTTTGGTTATGCAATCCTGCATATACCATTGGATGTGTTTAAGGTTGGTAGAACTTCCGAATGATGGAAAATCCGTAGAGGATAGAAGCCGTTAGGTATGGTGATAGGAATTGTAGTAGAAACCGCTGGAGTTAAATCATAGGAGATGAGGTGGATCACCGTTACAGTGGGATGAAGTTAAAGCGGCCAACGTATTGGACCGGAGGTGGATCGGAAAACTATGGAGGTGGTGGCAGTGACTAAGTAGAGGTTGAGAATAGCAAAGAACCAACAAGAGAGCTATGCAGACAAGAGGCGTAAGCCGTTGAGATTTTAGATAAAGTTATGTTAAAGGTTTCACCATGGAAAGGGGTGATGCGGTTTGGAAAGAAAAGGGAAGTTAACACCTAGATTTGTGGGTCCATTTGAAATCCTTGAAAGGATTGGGCTAGTGGCGTATAGGTTGAGATTACCGGAGGAATTGAGTAGTGTGCATGACGTATTTCATGTATCAAACTTGAGGAAATGCTTAGCAAGAACTGACTTGCAAGTACCGTTAGATGATATTAGTATGGATACGAGTCTTCATTTTATCGAAGAGCCGATAGAGATTTTGGGTCGTGAAGCTAGGACGTTGGATAAAAAGGGTAATATACCGTAGTTATGGGTAGATGGATTTTGGAACGTGGACTAGAGTTCACGTGGGAACGGGAAGGATTTATGAGGAGCAAGTATCCTCAGCTAATTGATAATGACGATCCTAAGAAGTAAATCTCGGGACGAGATTTCTATTAGGAGGGAGTGATGTGATAACCGTGGTTTTGAGGTTCGTCACTTGGTCTTATTTTAAGGTTAATTTATGTGTGACTATGTGATTTGCGTGTTTACATGTTTTTGCGTGAACGAGGTTGGTGTGGATATCGTTTATGGGTATAAAGTACTCATAAGTAAATCGAAGAACGGTTATTTCATGTTCATGAGCTCACAAATTAGTGACTATGAAATGAAATGGTGTTATTTTGGTGTTTTACGTATACGTATAAGTATTATAGTAAATCGTATTTTTTTTACTATTTGGGGTTTAGCATTTAGAGGTCTCGGGTAAGGTGTTTAGTCATGTGAGTATTTTTTGGGTTGGTTTTAACTCATTTAGGACTTAGTTATAAAGTTTATTTCAAAATTTAAGATTTTTTTAAAACTGTATATTTTACGGTATACGCGTAAATTTGACTAGTTTTACGGTTTTGAGGTTTTGGAGGTTTTAGGAGCTGAAATAAATTAAGGTAAATTAAGGTATTATTAATAACATAATAATAAGTAATAAAAAAATAAAAAAAATAAAAATATATATATATGGGTCGGTTAGGGCCGAATAAAAAGAAAAAAAGGAAAAAAAGGAAGGTGGGTTGTATTGGGCTAGGATTCTTGGAGAAAAACTATATAAGGACTTTTATTATATCATAACTCTCATAAATACCTGGAGAATTATTAGAGTCGACGGTCACATCAAAAAATTAGGGCTTCTTCATAAATTTGGGGGTTTTCATAAATCAAAGGTAAATCTTTATAACCCTTTTTAATTTAAGTGTTTTAATTCTTTCTCAATCATCTTATGATGGATTTAGGTTAGGGTTTAAATTAAAATCTGTATATTAATGATATTGTAATGATTAGGTGAATTAGGGCTTGTAATTAGTGGAGTTATGGGTAATTAATTAGGTTAATTTAATTGAATTCGTAATTAAGAACTGGGCAGAATTTTTGGTCCATTGTTTTGATCATATCTGGAGTTCTAGGAACTTTCATGGTTCGATCCAAGTATCCCTGAATAGCTAATTGAGTTGGATTTCAAATGGAAGAAACGAAAACTAAATTGGAGGTCGGGAGGTGGGTCAAAAACAGGTTACAACAGTCGGAGGTCAAAACAGTTTTGAAATTTATCAGGTGTAGTTTAATGTTTTAGGGTGATTGGGGTACTTAGGAGTACACTTGAGCCCCCTAATGGACATGGGAGTTGGTTTATATATTATATAAGAGACCAGGGGTGGGGCAAGCAAATGGGTCAGGGTAAGACCCCCTAATCATAACAAACTTTTTGTATGTTCAAAATCGGTAAAATGCGGATAGGCAGAAGTATATTTATATATATATATATATATATCGGGGCCTTAACAGTAGCTTTAAGGTTGGGGCAAAAGGGAGGAGTTAGCTAACATATGTAAGAGCATAGGTTTTCCTTTACAAAGATCATTGGTATGTTTAGGTAAGCGTTTGGCTTATAGTTTGGAGACCTAAAAACCAGGGCTGTTTTGGGTAAAATGTTAACGAGACGGGTTATGAAGTAAACCAAGTTAAGGACTTGTTAGGGAAGGGTAATGGGGGTGGTTAGAGCATATGAATGAGGAACATATATGGGAGAAGGCTAGATTTCCATCATAGGTTGATGAGCCATTTTAGAGATTGGTTCATGTTTTGATTTTGTGTTTTTGTTTGTTAGCTTTTTGCTAGTGCACGGATTATTGGGAGAAGCTCAATCAGGTGAGTTTCATAGTCCCATGTCTACTAATGATTTTGACTTCCAGATGGGATGGAAGAGACACTGTGTTGTTTTTATAAATTAAGATGTGAATGTTTTGTGTTTGGTGATGGACTTGTGCATACTTATGTGATTAACTACTAGTTGATTCATGATTGTTTTATGTTTTGACTTGGTACCAAGGGATGATGACAAGGCAGGGCCTTGGGATTGGTTCATAGGTGTATGGGCGCCTATGGGACCATGGTTTTTGGTAAGGCTGGGAGCCTTGGATTTGGTTTGGTTTGTTAAATCTTGAATATTAATTGTTAATGCATGTTTGTATCACATTGTCTATATGTTCTTAAATTTGGTTATTATTCACAGCTTATGGTTTGATTTTGGCGTTGGAGTCTAAACCTGTGACTCTTACCAACTTTATGTTGACGTGTTTTAGTGTCTCTTTCAGGTGAGAATGTGGTTAAGCTTGAGAATAGAAGTGGCTAGCTTTAGAGGCATTAGGATTGCATTTAGAAGGAGATCCCGTTCCTTTTTAGTTTATTTCTATGTGTTTTGAATAAGTGATACTTTGTGGACACCTTTATGCTATTTTGTTTGTGGTAATTGATTGTCTTGGGTAAGAGGTAGGACTGTTACCTACTTGCATAGACTCCTGCATTTTGTGAAGATATTGTCATGACATCTGTGTCACCATTTTATGAAATTTCCATTTCATTTAGTTATCTCTATAGACACGCCATGTTGTGATGATATACATACGTCGCGCCCCATATTCTGCCATGTTGGAGTGTGACAACAAGTGAATGTGGTTTTCTCTTGGTCTTTTGGATCAATGGGAATTTGAAAATACCCGGAGAAACCATCTAAGAAGCAATAATAGTCATTACCCGCTAAACGCTCGAGCATTTGATCCATGAAACTGAGAGGAAAATAATCCTTACGAGTAGCATCATTGAGCTTGCGATAGTCTATGCAAACTCGCCATCCCGTGACATGTCGAGTAGGAATCAACTCGTTGTTTTCATTGGGAACAACGGTTATTCCGCCTTTCTTAGGCACACTATGGACGGGACTAACCCATGGCGAATAAAAAATAGGGTAAATCATTCCGGCATCTAAAAGTTTAATAACTTCTTTCTTGATGACGTCATGAATTTGTGGATTAACCCTTCTTTGGCTTTGGGCTGCGGGTTTAAAGTCATCTTCCATGAGAATTTTATGAGAACAAAAGTTAGGATCAATTCCGCGGATGTCGGAAATTTTCCAAGAAATTGCTTTCTTATGATTTTTGAGCACATCGATAAGTCAATATTTTTCATCCTCTTTTAAGTCCTTTTCAATGATGACGGGTAACTTCTTATTGTCTTCTAGGAAAACGTATTCAAGATGAGACGGTAAATCCTTAAGCTCTAAATCCGGAGGATTGTCAATGGAAGGCTTAGTCAAATTCGGATCATCGTTTGTAATTTCCAAAGGAGAAGGTGGAGAAATATGGTCATCATTGAGAAGTTTCTCAATGGTACGAATTTCTTCGTCCTAATCAGAGGGAGAATCGTCATATCTTAAGTCCACATCCCCTAAGGTTACTTCAAATTCTTTCAAAAGAAAATCACTTTCTCCAAATGGAGTCAATGAGGGAGCAATAGAGGCAACTGTCTCTACAATGGGTAGAGAAGAAAAACGACTTTTACAAGCGTCTTTGAAATTTTCTTCACAAGCATCATCAAGTACGTCAATGAAATTAACGCTCTCGTGTTCATAAGGTTGCTTAGAAAGTTTACCCATGTTAAAGACGATTTTGTCATCACCAACTCTCATGATTAATTCGCCCGCGGCTACATGAATAATAGTGCGATCGGTCCTCAAGAATGGACGTCCAACGATTAATGGAACACGGGGATCCATTTCGTAGTCAACGACAACAAAATCCGCCGGAAAGGTGAATTTGTCGACGCCGACGAAGACATCTTCGGCTATCCCCACCGGATAATCAACCGTACGGTTAGCTAATTCCAATGTCATTCGTGTAGGGACTAGCTCGGGTAGAGATAATTGTTTCCAAACACTTAATGGCATTAAGTTGATACTAGCACCTAGATCGGCTAGGGCCATACAATTCTCTACCCCGGGAAAGTTGCAAGGAATGAGAAAGCGACCCGAATCACCTAGTTTTGTTGGTAATTTCCTTAAGAGAACCGTGGCGCAATTCTAAATAAGTTGGGTTTGAGCAATATCAAGGATTTTTTCCTTATCACTTAGAAGATCTTTGAACATCTTAGCATATTTCGGTATGTGAGCGAGCGCCTCGGCAAAGGAGATGTTGAAATTCAATTGTTTAAACATTTTAAGAAAGTTTGAAACTTGAATATCATCCTTGTTCTTCAACTTCTCTTTCCTCAACCTTGAAGGGTAAGGTATGTCGGGTTGAGAGGAAGGCTTTGAAATGGAAATCTCACTCACATCCTTGGGTGGAGGAGGGGTGGAAGTAGAAGGTGGAGAAATCGGTGAAGGGGGCTCGTTATCCTTTGTCAGAATCACCAGTGTAGGGGTAGGAATCTCGGGTTCCTTATAACCTTTTCCACTTCGGGTGGTGATTGCTTTCATCTCCCCTCTTTGACTAGCAATGGTGTTACTCGAAAGAGAACCCAAAGCAGAGGGTTGATTACTTTGGAAGAAACTAGCCATCATATCCCTTAAGTCATTCGTTTGACTGCTTAAAGAGTTTCGCATGTCATTCCTAAGCTCGGCTCGAAGATCATTCCCTTGTTTAGCCATGTCACCTTTCAAGTTAATAATTTGACTCTAAAGATTCTTCACCAGCGCATCATTTGTCCTCATGTAAGTTTCAACCTCTTGATTATATGTCGTGGGTTGGTTGGGAGGAGGAGCTTGGTAAGAGGGTGGTTGATAGGTGGGTGGTTGGTAAACTTGATTATTTCCTTGAGGTGGATATGGGTTTCTTTGGGTTTGATATTGATTAGGAGCTCGAGGTTGGTTTTGATTGTTGCGAGTGAAGTTGTTTTGGTTTTGAGGAGGAAAACCAGGAGGTGAAAGAAAGTTGTTTGAATGAGAACTTAGCAAATTTCGGTCACCTTGAGGACGTGTCTGATAGCTTTCCGTAGAAAAGTTACTGTTAGTCGCATACACGTTTTCCGGATTGTCATGAGTAGAAGGACAATCGGTGTATGAATGAGAACCACCGCAAGTCTCACGAGAAGGTGTTACAGCTTTAACTTGTTGAAATTGGTTCGTATCCATGGTTAATAAATTTTTGTTCATCTCGGCTATTTGGCGGGTAAGTTCGGTAAGTCGGGGTTTGATGAATTAGAAGAACATTCACTGTCGGATTATTTCTTAAAGATGCGGATGAATCCTAATTTTTGTGATGATATGTCATGTTCTCTATAAGCTCTCTACACTCCTCGGGTCTTCTCATCATAAATGTACCACCGGTGGCGGCATTAATCATATCACGATCACGAAAAGTTAAATCGTTGTAGAAAGTATCAATTAGAGTGACGGGGAGAATATTATGATTAGGACAACGATCGATCAAAACATTATAACGTTCCCAAGCATCTAAAAGCGACTCATCAGGTTCTTGAGTTAAACCACTGATTTGATTCCGAAGACTAGTGACCATGGATGGTGGAAAGTAGCACGACAAAAAGTTTTGAGTCATCACGTCCCATGTATGAATCAAATTTTTAGGAAGTCGATCAAACTATTTTTCAGCATGGTGGGATAAAGTGTGTGGAAAACGATGAAGGCGAAGAAAATCCATGGAAACATCGGGCAATTTCATACTTTGAGTGACGGTTATGAATTTATCGAGGTGTTTGTTGGCATCATCATCCGGTAATCCACGAAATGGACAAGCATTTTGAACTTGTTGGATCATGTGATGCTTCAACGAAAATTCGGGAGCGGTGATTTGCATCGGCGCAATCGGTCCTCCAAGTCCACTCAAAGTTGGTTGATAAAGCTCCTCCATCGTACGAAGGTCGGGTTGAGGGTCATGGTTGTTATTATTCATGTTAGGGTGAGGTGGATTATTATTATTATGCACACCGGACATATCTAAGTCTCTACGAGTCTCAGGCTCAGAATAAGGCGAAGATCGAGTACACATACACTAAAAATGAAATACAATATTTTTGATTTTTTTTTATCTTTTTTACTTTTTTGGATTTTTGAAAATTTTATATTTTTTAGGAATTTTTGAAAATTTTTATGCTTGAGAATAACGTTCCCAAAAGAACGGATCCCAAAATCCAATTTTTCTCACTAAAAACCGTTAATCTTTACGAAAAGACCCGGCAGCGGCGCCATTCGATTTATTAGTTTTTGTTGTGTGTTCAAGTGTTGTTCGTACTCGATTCAATTCGAATTGATCACGGTCTAGGGTGGAATTATTGTTCTTGGTCACTAAAAGGGGGAGCGTTTGATTATCTATATCTACTAGTAAAATAAACGACAATGTTCTGAAACTAAAAATTAAGGCTTTTAAAATAATTTTCAAAAGATTAAAACGTAATAAAAATGTAAACTTGAAAATAAAACACTTTTAAAATAAACTAAGAAAAGACAAGTTAAAATAAATCTTAAGAAAAATAAGACAAAATAAGTAAGAACAAGACTTAAGAAAATGGCGGGAAAAATAAAATTGAAATTAAATTTGGAACAAAATTAATCCGAATTCGCAATACCAAATTTGGCTTTAATTCCGCATTCTCAAAACTATATAAATCCGCAATGCCAAAAATGGTAATAAATCCGCAATAATTGAATTGAAATATATCCGCAATAATAGCTATAATTCCGCAATGTCAAAAGTATTTGAATCCGCAATCTGGAAAGGGAACAATTTCGCAATCCTTAACTGGATTCAATTTCGCAATAACCCAAGAGTGACAATTCCGTAATCATGAAAAATCAGAGATTCCGCAAATATAGAAAAGTGACAATTCCGCAATGCAATCGGGTGATTCGATTTCGCAATATTGGAGGAAGACACAATTCCGCAATACTTGTAATATTGCAGAATTAAGGTTGCTGATCCGAAAAAGTAAGATCTCGGGAAAAGGAAAACTTTAAGCAATGTTTTAGCAACTTTTCAAGGATAATAAGCCACAAAACACCAATAATCTAACCACAAATCCCTACACGAATCATAAAACTTGTAAATCCTTAACACGCGAATCAAGAAACACTAAAAGTATAAATCTTTTTGTGACGTAAAGAAAAGAGATGAAATGGATGAAGAACTAGACTGATGATGAAGAAAATAAACAAGATTATAAAAGAGATTAAGATCAAACAAATATTTAACTTAAAAAGGAAAGATTAGATTGAAGAAAGAAAGAAAATAAACAAAGATGAAGTTTTTCCTAGTCAAAGAAAGTAAACACTTTCTCTCTCTAAAAACTAGAAACTACTAAAAAAAATGACTAACTCAAAAATAACTAACACCCTCCTAATGACAACTTAGGAGGGTATTTATAGGGGAAGGGGAGGTGTGTTGGTGAGATGCTTTCTTCTTTCCTTTTCTTTGTCTTCTCGTCTTTTAATTTAAATTTGACGTTGTCGACTTTGGCTCGGGATTTGTCGAATGATTAAATGAACTCGTCTTCTAATTTTCTTCTTTTTTTATATTTGGTTCTTCGACTTCGTAAAACTTCCATCTTTTGTCCTTTTCTTCGATAAATCTTCAGAATAAGCCTTTGACTTCCGTTCTTTTTGTACTTTTGATCTTTTGACTTCGTCTTTTGTCTTTTTCTTCGATAAAAGCCCGTGAAAGCCCGTGTTTTCTTCCTTTTTCATCTTTTGGTCCTAAAACACAATAAAATTACAAACCATGCATAATTCTGACTTTTATGACATAAAATACACGTTTTGGCTTGGTTTATCCTTGTTATAAGTGGTAAAAGGATAAGTGTTTTCATACTTATTACTTATCCCTCGAGAGAGAAAGGAAAAAGGAGCAAACGAATTGCCTCTTGTGAGACCCCATTGTATTTTACAGTATTAGTTAGATGTAAAAACCTCTTGATGTGATCGTGAGGATCTTCATGAGTGCGGCCCAAGAAAGGTGTTGCAGAGGCCATCTGAATAAAACCTGGTTTTAGCTCGAAATTATTGGCTCCAATATCTGGCACCACAATAGCATCGTCATTCCCTTCAACATGTGATTGCAAAAGCTCGATCATTGGTCGGTTATCCATGGTGTCAATAGCACGAGTCTCGATATCAGCTTGAGTGGCTTTCCTCTTGCGCGCACGAGCACGCATACACCTACAAAACACCTACAAAAGAAAAAGATGGACAAGAAATAGAAGAAAAAATGAAATTAATGTAAAAATAACGTTAATCTTTACGAAAAGAGCCGGCAGCGGTGCCATTTTAATAACTGAATTTTAAATAAGAAAAATGTTCTTGTGCGTCTTAACGAATTGATCCCGGTTTAAAAGTGGACTTAGTCATTTTTGGTGAATAAAAAGGAAATTGGATATCTATTTCTTCTTAAAAAGTAAAATACGCAAACTATTAAAAACAAACTAAAGACAAATGACAAACAATAAAGAAAAATAAAACTAGACATTAAAATTAGGCAATTACTAAAAATTAAAACTTTCAACTAAAAATTAAATAAAACTTTCGGAATAAAATTAAAATAAAACTAAAGTTTCGGAAAATTAAAGACGACTTTCGGAAAAAAAACATAGTTAAAATGACTTCCGATAAAAAACTAAAATGACTTTAGGATAGAAAAACTAAAAATGACTTTCGGATAAAAATAAAACTGGGTTTCGGATAAATATAAAAATGACTTTCGGAATAATTTTTTTTTAAATCACTTTCGCACTTCTAGTCACTTTCGCAACTAATATTGCCATATCCAAAAGTGACTTTCGGAATGTTGTGTTAACGGTCACTTTCGTAATATATTGCAAAATCACTTTCGCCTCTTTTTTTCAATATGATTTTCGCTATTAACTTTCACTATCCTATTTTTTATGACTTTCGGATGTATTTTGTTTTATAATGTCACTATCAGGTTTTTGCTTTATTTTGTTGTCAAGTGATTTTCGGAACACATATACTAAAATTTGTTCATTTGAGTTTCGCAACAATATTTTTTTAGTGTCTTTCGGATAAAAATTATACTAACACAAAACTCTCGGAAAACATTGTTGAAACGAATTTCGGGAAAAATAATAAAATGACTTTTAGAAAAATAAAACTAAAACCTCACTTTCAGATAAAGGCCAAAACCCTTTTCCGAAAGTCAGATCTAAAACTAACGACGCAAATAAAAAATAGATCGAGACTCAAATAAGCTAAAATAAGCTAAACTAATAAAAGAAAATAAGCAAAAATTAAGCTAAACTAATTTCTAAAATAAGCCAAACAAGACACAAAATAAAACTCTAAAAAGCACCAAATAAGTAAAATAAAGAAAATCTATTTTAAAAACATTAAACGACCTAATCCACTCAAATAAAAATAAGCCAAACATAAAATAAGCAATAAGCACAATAAGCTATAAAAATCAACCGCATAAAAAGTAATAAAAACAATAAATAAGGAACACAATCAAATAAGCAATAAGCACAATAAGCTATAAAAATCAACCGCATAAAAAGTAATAAAAATAATAAATAAGCAACACAATCAAATAAGAAATAAGCTAACATGATTATTAACCAAATCAAACACAATTAAAACAATAAAGAGACTAATAAAAAGCTTGAAATTAAAGATAAAGATTAAAGGTTTAACAATTAAAGATTAGAGAAAAATTAAGAGTTTAAAGATGAAAAGCTTAAAGAAAAATGAGAGAATTATTCTACTCCTAATTACCTAAAAATAACTATTAACTACCCACTACAAATGAAAGGAAATGAGGTCTTTATATAGTGGAGAGTAGTAAGTGATGTGCTTCTTTCTTTTTTTCTTTTGTCTTCTCATCTTGATAATAAATTGGTCATTCTCGACTTTATCTTTGGGATTTGTCGATATATAAAACTGAACCCGTATTCTAATTTCTTATTTTATTAGATTTGGTTCTTCGACTTGTTAAACTTCCGTCTTTGGTCTTTTTCTCAACAATTCTTCAGACTAGGCCTTTGACTTCCGTTCGTTTTGCACTTTAGTGAAACACCCACAAATGAACTGACTCGTCAAAAAGGCAAATACAAGTTTAGGGGAAGGAATCTAATCAAGACTTGAAGGAAGCAAAAACTGGGTTGAGGAAGTTCCACATGTCCTATGGGCACACAGAACAATGCCAAAGACGAGTAATAGGGAAACTCCATTCTCCATTACATGCAGCACAAAGGTCGTAATTCCATACGAAATAGGAATTCCAACGATCCGCACAATGGAAGCTGATGAAGCAACGAACGAAGAAAAGCTAAGAATAAACCTAGAACTTCTAGAGGAAAAAATAATACCCATGGCACTCGAAGAAGCAAGAAGCAAAGAAAAAATTAAAAAATACTATGAATCAAGAGTCTGTGGAAAAATATTTAAACCAGGAGAATTCATTTACATGAGTAACGATGCAAGTCACGCACAAGACGTAGGCAAACTGGGCCCAAAATAGGAAGGACCGTATGAGGTCATAGAAGCCTTCGGAAACAGAGCATATAAACTCAGAAACAAAGAAGGAAGCACACTGCAAAGAAAATGGAACGTTTGCAATTTGAAGAAATGCTACACCTAGCTCCATACTTTCTTCCAAAAATCACTAAGTAAGCGCAAAACCTCGGATAAAGGTCACGGAGGAGCTATCAACCGATTGACAACAAGCAATCTCTTCTTTCTTTTAGAAAAATCATTACTATGTAAACAACTCTTTAGTTCAAGTTTTTAATTTCTTTTGTGTATATAAAAATATGTGGAGCTTAGCTACCTCCGCATCCTTTACTTTTTAAGACAACCATTATCAATTGTCCAAATAAAAAAACATAAAAGACACGTGCACGCGATATTATCCCTGTGATAAAAAAAACAATAATTGAGTAATCCAAGCGAACAAACTCAAAAAGAAAACATATAAGAGGCATTCGAAGCTCAGTGCTAGGGGCCACCCCCACAACAATAATATCTTTGTGATAAGTAGTTGTGGACTCCGTGCTGAGACCCAACAAAGTACATAAGAGGCATTGAAAGTCCAGTACTAGGGGCTTCCCCTAAAAGACTATCAATGGGGTGCATTGATGAGACTGCTTTTATACATAGTCTCATCGTCCAAAACGGGCTTAAAATGCATTAAATATCATCAAATAGACCAAATATATGCTTGTGTTTGTTACTTATGTATTTTAGGTACGGATATTGAGAAGATGACAAAAGATCACAAGAAACAAGCAAAAACGAACACGGGAAACGAAGCCGCATAATGAACCAAGCCCTAATGGTGATTTTCCAAGAAAACCCCATGAAGAATTGAATATTGTACAAGAAGGGTCCTCCAATATTGAATAACTGACACTTTAAACCCTTGTATATTCATAATTAAAAGTTTGGTTCTTAAAGTTTGTCAAATTTACAAAAAGGGCCCTCCACTTTGAAGAATTGGCAAGAATGGTCCCTCAAAAATGAAGACTTGTCAATATTAGTCCTCAAAAAAGTCAACAATACAAGTCTAGAACATAATGTTTGAAGAAAAGGCTAAAACAGCCCTTCAAGAATCATGAATTGGCAAGAAATACCCATGAAAATACTTTGGAAAAGTATTTTGGACAAAAGTGTGAAAAAAGAAACTTCAAATATAAAGGGAATCCGGTTTTGAGTATTTAATTTACAAATGAAAAGGAAAAGAAATGCTGGGGGTGAGTTTTGCCAAGACAAAGGAAGTTACATAGACCTGTGAGGGGGTGACACCTGTCCCACTCACACTCTCCACCAATGAAAACCCACCAAAATGCCACCTCAAATCCCACTTATACCGGTTTTTAAACTAATCTTTATTAATTAAAGATTAGGCGCCTAACACCTTTTCAAAAATAAAACCGGATCAAACTTAAGCACTATTCACTCAAGAACACAATTGGGCATTCCTTAATCACTTCTAATTAACCCCCATATTATCCAGAATTAAGATTAGTGGTCTCCTAAACACATCCTAACTTTTAAACATGGTGCTACATCACTACCCAAGTCACATGTATAGTGCCCTGCACACGTTTTTGGGGATAAAGACAAGTATGCCAGGAATCCAACCACCCACAATCCTGCTTGCTTTCTAAGCTTATTATGAGCATTTGATGAAATTCTAACCTTTACACCTCACACAAACTGCCAACATTCCTTCACATGATTCTAAGTTTTCAAAATTCAGAAAGGGCTTATTGGGGACTTCACCAGCTTAGGGTTTATGTTTTTAAGCTTTCTAGACATAGTTTGCAGCCGATATAAAGGCATTAGGTCATTACATTGAACCTGCTCTTGGTTTTCTTATTGGTCAACATTCTGTAAATCCTCCTTCATTATTAATGAAATGTGTGACGAATTGTGTGACGAATTCCAAGTGCCAACCTTTTTAGTTACTTGTTATTGGTATATGTTTGGTACTGTTGAATCTCAAAACCTGTTTTTAAACATTGTGCAATAAATTGCTCAAAGTTCAAAATCTTGATATTTTGCTAAGTTCTTTGGTACACCTTTGGAATTTTTGGGCTATAAGTTGATCATAACACCCTGATAAAGAGTTATCAAAGTGTTGCGAGGCTTGTGGTTTGGGGATAATCAAAGAGTGGGTACAAAGGTTGCATCAATCAAGCTTTTTCTACTTTCTGTTTTTCATATTTTGTGTTCTAACCTTGTTGATTCTTAGCAGCTTGTTTGTGGAAGCTTGTGCCTTGTTTTACTAGGCACATCAGCTCAAAAATCTGTCAAAATACTTAAATTTTGTGATTTTGTGTTATGTTATTGTTCTTGTTTTTTTTGTGGCTTATGAATGCTTGATACTGCATAATATTGTTGATATTGTGTTTGATTAGGCTTGGGTAACACTAAATCACACTTATACTTTGTTAAAATTAGATTTAAAAAAGATAAGGGGTGTTTGGGTTAACCTGTTTAAGATCACAAGTTGTTATTGAGTTATTGAAAGGTGTTGTTTAGTGTTTGCATCTGCTTAATACTTGGTTGTGTGCTAATATCTGCAAGTTTTCAGCTTTAAAAAATCAAATCTAAGATTGTTCTATAACTCACTTAATTTTGCTTATTTTGACCTAAGATTTTGGAAACACCTTGAGTGTATGCATGTTTAGGGCTAACAAGTGTCAAATAAAAGTTTGTGTAACCTATTAAGAAGATTTAGTGTTTAAAACTGGATTTATGGTCAAGTATATTAGCAAAGTAACATAACTGCTTGTTCTTGTTCATCAGTAACTTTCATTTTCTTGAATCTGGATCTAGACATTGAATCATTGCATGAAACTTGTAAATTTATGTTCATTTGAATTAATTATAGCTTGTGTATGCATTTGGTGAAGTTTGGCTGGCTTATTCTTGCTAAAAAAGCATATTGATTGAAAACTGCTTATTGTTCATATCTGGTACTTATCTGGTGATGTTTTGAATTAACTGCACTGATTGGCTGGTTGATTTTGAGTTTTTGTTATTATTATTGACTCCTTGTGATTAACTGATCACTTGGGTGCCTTTGCTTAACCTGAATCCACAAAAAAGTCACATAAGACAAAAAGTCAATTTGGTCAAGCAGTGGGAACTCCTTTCCCCTGCTACTAGCCACTGCTAGTGTTAAATATCAAGCAGCTTATTCATAAGCCATTTTGGCTTATCCGACTTGCAACAACTTATTTTTTGTGATAGATTTTCCTTATTTGATCCTTTGATTTGATCTGGAGCTTATTAGGGTTTGACTTTTAAGTTTGACTAGAAAACTCATCAAGTTGACTTTTACATAAGGGCTTAATTGCTTATTCAAGCTTATTTCTTGTGCTTTTTCCAATTTTCTTTTTACATATCTCTTTGGTAGCTCAAAAGAAGCTTGTGTGTCAAATTATAGCTTATGGCATCAGCTTATAGCTTAATGGGCCAAAAAGCCCATTAAGAATAAGCTGCTTTGAAATAAGCTAGCTTAAACACATTTTCAGCTTTTGGGCCATCAGAGTTTTGTTCTTAAAATCAAATTTTAAGTCAGACTGGAAGTTTTGGGCTTATATGGTTGACTTTTCTTATTAGGCCAAATTCTAAGCCCATTAAGGGGCTGTTTTATCATTTAGCCCATTTTAAGGCCCAATAGGGGTATTTTGGTAATTTAAAGTGCATTTTTGTTTTATTTAGGTTAAAATAAACTAGTTTGCAACTTTTTAGATTTTTTTATAAATTTTGGATTTTTATTATTATTTTATTATTAAAAATTAAAATTTATATTTTTACAAGTTTTTCATTTTTCTTAGTTCAAATACATTAATTTAGGAATTTTAAAGTTTTTAGATTAATTTTATTGTCATTAGATTAACTTTTAGAATTATTTTAAGTTTTAATAGTTTTTAATTGCTTTTAAATAGTTTTAATTAATTTTAAAATTTTCAAAAACAGTTTTAAATTTAGTGAAGTCATTTTAGAGGTATACAAGTTAAAAAATCCCATTTTGGGCTTTTTGTTAATTAAATTGATTTTTTGGGCTTTAATTAGCATTAAAAATTTATTATTTAATTAAATAAAAGGTTTGAGTGATTTTTGATTTTTTTGTAAACTCTAATTACATTTTTTTAGGATTTATTGTATTTTTTTTAGGAATTTTTAGGGTAATTTTTAAATTTGGTGCCTTTTTACGGTTTTACGTGCACGACTTTTCGTCTTAGTTTGATTCATAATCGTAACCGTCATTCTCTTCTAATCTCTTTTCTATTTTTCTTTTCTCATCAATATAATCACAAACACTTAATCATCTCTTTACACAACACACAAGCGTCCTTGAGAACGATCCCCACTTTGGGTCATTTGTGCACGGTTTTCCTAAATCGTCGTACTTAACCTAATTACCTCCTTTTCCTAAAGGTGTGTAAAAACTCAACTATCATTTTGGCGCCGCTGCCGGGAAGGCGTGTTGTGTTTTTATTTGAACAATTGTTGTTTTTATACTAGCCACAATAGTTATTTATATTAGTAGCACTCTACTAATACGTATTATCGGTTTTCATTTTTTGTGTGAATATTACTATATTGTATACTGATGACGTATAGTCCCCAGCCGGGTCAGGAACCGGCCCACGGGTACTACCTGTATCCGGCCCATCACAGATGGGTGGGAATAATGTCATTTAAGCTTATGGGCTTGGATGAACAGTAACCGCACACACGTGTGCGGCCCACGGCCCGACATGACCGGTACAGGGTTAGACAGAATCATATTCTATCTCTGAATATGATTCATCCCAAAGAAGAGGATATTCACTCACCATAATTAGAAGATAACAATCAATCTAATTCTTGTGCTTATCCTTTCCTGGGGCCGAAGCATCAGTGACAGCCCATTAGGGCTTCACTGCCTATAAAAGGAACCCCAAGGGTTCCACAAAGGTATTACGTTTTATACTCTCAAATCACTCAATTCTCATAAACCCTAAACCGATACTTACTCTCACGCTGGAGTCTAATCGTGGGAAGCATTCCCACGGTAAGTCTAACACGTGTTGTTTAGTGTGCAGGATCCCAACCATATAGTTCACTTGGTGCAGGAGCCAGAGCCCAGCCAACCCGAATTAAGCCTAATTCGGGTCTAGCAAGGATTACCCAACTTTTGCATCAACAAGTTGGCGCCATCCGTGGGACCTATTACACTAAGCTAGAGCGAAATCTCATCTTGAATTCTCAATGACGAAGGGGCACCCCCAAGCTAATCCCAGGAACACGAATCCTGGAAATCGGAAGTCCCAAGGGGAAGGGATACTCATCCCCAATCAATCCCCTAGCCGCCCAGCGGGTGGACCTAGTAACCGTTGTGGTTTTCAGTCCATGGGGGGTGACGAGCACAATCTCCATAACTACCCCACCTACTTCAACCCTGGACAACCCTGATCTAGGGAGTGCGCCCAATCCCCCTAACAAGGAGCCGCGCAGACCAGCGATTGAGGAGGAAGTAGAGGTCCAACCACTCAGCGAGGAGGATCTCACTCGAGTTCTCACGCAGAACTTTGATAGGATCGTCCCGGGGATTGCATCAAGGTTGAATCTAGGGAGAAACCTCCAATCTAGACTCAACTTTGGCAATACCGGACCAATCACCTCTTCCCAAAATCAGAAAAGGAAAACCCCTCCTCAGGATCAGAGCATCTTCGAGGAAACTCCTCAACCTAGGAATGTGTTCGAGCGCATAGGAGATCGCCTCATACAGGAACTAACGCAGTCTCGAGAAGGGGGAGAGAAGTCCGACGGTTCACCCGAGCGACCAGACCGAGAGCTGACCAGAGCCGCTCGCCGCACAAGTGTGTGGGATAGGATGGACATTGGGAAGAAGGCTCTTGTCTCTTCTCAAAAGAGTGGTCCTCACCCAAGGGATGGGGCACCACTCCCGTCTCCAGATCCATCAGGAGAGGACTCGGATGACCATCCGCCCAAGCGTCGCCGACCTAGGCGTACCCTTCCACCACCACCAAACAATGATGAGTATTATGGTGGCCCCTATTATCGAGAGGCAGAAGCGGAGGATCTTTCCCGCCCATGGTGTGACCCATGGGAAGACCCTAGGCTCACCCGTCCATGGGCGGATCCCAGGGAAGATCCCTTTACTCTCCGCATATAAAACTACTCCGAAGACACAAAGCGTCGCATGCCGGCGTGTGTCAAGACCTATGATGGAACCGGTGATCCGGATGATCACCTCAAAATATTCGATACGCAGGCTAAAATTGAGCGATCGCCCATGCCTATATGGTGCCAAATGTTCAATTCAACTTTGATCGGCAATGCCCGTGACTGGTTTGAGGGACTCCCTCCACGAAGCATTGACAGCTTCACGGAATTACGCACTGCGTTCAAGAACAATTATACTCAGCGAAAGAAGTATAATAGGGATCCGGTCTCATTGGCAACTGTCAAGCAACGGCCGGGGGAGTCTACAGAAGCCTTCACTGAACGCTTCAACGACGAGTGCACACGCACAAAGACGATGCCAGAACTCCTGAAAATCTCCGACTATATGCACGCCATAACAGATAGGGAGTTAATCAGGCGTCTCAATGACAAGCGTCCAGAGAAGTACGATGATCTCATGGAAAGGGTCAGAAATTTCATAGAGGGAGAAACAGCGGTTGCCGCGGCCTACCCTTCCAAAGGAAACGGCTATCGATCAAACTACCAGTCCTGGAGACAGTCGGGTGGTCAAAGCAATCAAAACAATAGTAGGGGCTCAAACTACAAGAGCCAAAACAAAGGAGGATGGCCGGATGATAAGTTTACCCCCCTAAAGATGTCCTACCGGGAGATCTTGCTGACGGAAGGGGCAAATTTTCCAAGACCTCCCCCAATGACAACTCCGCCGGACTGTCGTCAAGGAAATCGTTTCTGCGAGTTCCATAATGACAAGGGCCATGGCACGGAGGAGTGTATCCAGCTCAAGAAGCACATTGAGTCACTGATCAAGTCAGGTAAACTCAAGCATTTGGTTAAGGATTGGAAGGATGGAAAAGACAACAAGAAGTATGACAAGAAGGATTCCCAAAAGGACAAACCTTCGACCATATACATGATCCAATCCAGACAACACCGCACGAGGCAGAAATTGGCCAAAAATTTTCACGCGGCAGGGAAATCTCATTCCCTCCCATCACAGCAAGCGATGTGATTGATGCGCCTCTCACTATTGAGATAAGCATTGGAACACACAATGTTCGTCGCATGTCTGTGGATGGAGGGTCATCAGCAGAAGTACTATACGAACACTGTTTTGTGCAGTTACGGCCAGAAATAAGAAGCCAATTAGTACCGGCCACGGCGTCGCTCACTGGCTTTAGTGGAGACACCATCTGGCCGATAAGGCAACTGCGTCTGCTTGTAACCATTGGGAATGAGGAACACTCCACTACGGCATGGATGAACTTCATGGTGATAAAGTCTCACATTCTCCGTACAATGGGATTATAGGCAGACCAAGTATACTGGTTATACGGGCGGTACCTTCCACGGCACACGGAATGATCAAGTTCCCTGTTGAGGGAGGAATCGTCACCATTTACAACACAACCGTACCAGCATCCGAGTGTCATACTGTGACAACACCGGCTCCACCTGTTCCACCCAAGGATGGATCACCACCTCCTAATTGGAGGGTGGCAATCCATCCTGACTACCCGGAACAGGAGATATCCATAGGGGGCGCTCTCGGAGAGCGGCAAAAGGGCCATGTGCTCTTTTTTAAGTGCAAATTTAGATATATTCGCATGGGAGCCAAAGCATATGACAGGCGTACCACACGCGATAGCAGAACACAAGCTCCAAATCCGCCAGGGGTACCAACCCGTCAAGCAAAAGAAGCGCGGCCAGGCGCCTGAGCGCAGCCAAGTGATATTGGAGGAAGTACGGAAACTAGTGGACGCATGTATCATGCGTGAGGTATACTACCACGAGTGGTTATCCAATCCGGTCATGGTCAAAAAACATGACGGAAGTTGGCTCATGTGTGTGGATTTCACGGATCTGAACAAAGCCTGTCCACAGGATTGTTACCTGTTACCGGAGATTGACTGGAAGGTGGAATCCCTATTTGGATATCCCTTTAAGTGCTTCCTAGACGCATATAAAGGATACCACCAGATCCAGATGGCGGAGGACGACGCATAAAAGACGACGTTCCATACTAGCCAAGGCGTATATTGTTATACGAAAATACCGTTTGGACTGAAGAACGCCGGTGCTACATACCAGAGGCTTGTGGACAAAGCCTTTGAATCACAGATAGGCCGCAACCTGGAAGTCTATGTGGATGACTTAGTCATAAAAAGTCATACGGAGGATACACTTCTCCGGGATGTCCAAGAGACATTCGACACACTGAGGAGGATTAACATGAAGCTAAACCCAAAGAAATGCACATTTGGGGCAACGGAGGGAATGTTCCTTGGATATATGATTTATCCAAATGGCATCAAACCTTGCCCAGAGAAGACGGACGCAGTAATACAGCTGCCATCCCCTCAGACACGGAAGGAGGTGCAGTCCTTAAATGGGAAGCTGGCCGGGCTAAATAGGTTCCTATCCAAATCCGCAGAGAAGTCATTACCCTTTTTTAAGACACTCAAGAAGTGCATTAGGAAGGGATACTTCCGGTGGACAAAGGAAGCCGAGGAAGCTTTTGGCCAACTCAAGCAGCACCTTGCATCTCTCCCTATGCTAGTAGCTCCCCGACCAAAGGAGGAACTCATTATGTATCTCTCAGCCACTCATGGAGCAATAAGTGCGGTACTCATGAAGGATAGGGATACGGTACAAACTACGGTATACTTCATAAGTAGAACACTACAAGGGCCGGAGTTGAATTACTCCTCTATGGAGAAATTGGTTTTGGCACTAGTGTTTGCTACAAAGCGGTTGTGCCGATACTTTCAGGCGCACCCAATCGTAGTCATTACTGACCAACCAATAAAGCAAGTCATCTCTAGACCGGATGTAGCAGGAAGGCTACAAAAATGGAGTATCCTATTGGGGGAGCATAATATATCTTATAAGCCAAGGACGGCGGTTAAAGACCAGATCTTGGTAGATTTCTTGATAGAGAAGCCGGATGAGGAAGGACCAATCGTAAAACAAGACGAGACTCCAACAGAACCATGGGTGTTATTTACGGACGGATCTTCGTGTACGGACGGGTCAGGAGCTGGTCTCATCCTCACAAATCCGGAAGGAATAGAGTTTACATACGCCCTCCGTTTTGAGTTCACAGCCACCAACAACGAAGCGGAATATGAGGCATTAATTGCGGGTTTAAAAATCGCCGCTAGAATGGGAGTCCGCAACCTTGAGGCCTACGTGGACTCACGGCTTGTCGCGAACCACATTCTAGGTGGATATGTGGCCAAGGAGGACAACATGGTCCGATACTTGGAGAAAGTCAAGTCACTCATCGCGGCTTTCAGCAAGTTTTCCATCAAGCAGGTGCCAAGAGGTGAGAACAAGAAGGCGGACGCTCTTAGCAAAATCGCATCTACAAGCTTCGCCCACTTGTCCAAGCAAGTCTTGGTGGAAATACTCAAGGAAAAATCTATAACAGAAGGGGAGGTCGCTACTATAGTTGAGGAGGATGGACCTACATGGATGACCCCGATCATCAACTATTTGACCAGTGAAACCCTTCCGGACAATGAAAAAGCGGCGCGGCGCATCAGAAGGAAGTCGCAGCACATCGAACTTCGAGAAGGTATCCTTTATAAGCGTTCTTTCTTACAGCCGTGGTTGCGGTGTGTTGGACCACGTCAGGCCACTTATGTAATCAGTGAGATACATGAAGGGTTATGCGGCATGCATGCGGGTCCACGATCCGTGGTAGCTCGAGCCAAAATGTAGCATTAAATATGGTCTTTGTGAATTGAATATGGTCAGCAAGTACTCCAAAATTCAATGCTGTCACTGATGCTTCCTTTTATAGGCGTAGAACAATAAATTCACAAGTACTCCAAAATGTGAAAACACAACCTTGATTGGGAGGTCATTACTCAATCATTGTATTCGAATCTCAAACAAGAAAGAAAAGGAAAAATAGATAAATACTTTCGTGAAGCTTAATTTTGAAAAACATAAACTATAAGGTGGGTATAAGGCGGGTATTATAAAATATACCCTAAGGAAAAAGGCTCTTAAGTGCTTCGCACTGCCTCATTTCCCCGCTAGCTTGTGCGTGTTTAGATAAAAAGGGCTAATCGAGGGTTTGCAACCCAAAGTAATATCTAAGTATCATATATATTTCTTGGTTTCATTTGATTAAACCCTCTTGAATGTTTTGGTGTTCCACCAACGTTCTAAAGTCATCGAAGGCGTTCACTTCATGTGATTGTTTTCATTCCTTGAGGCTTCTTTAATCAAGAGATTTGGTTAAGGGAGAGATTTGTATATTTTTGTCTACCTAATACAATCACCAAAATCCAAAAAAAAAAGTAAAAACAATCAAAAATCACAAAAAATTGGAAAAATTAAAAACACCAAAAAGAATCTTCTTTGCTCATCCCCACGTTGTACGTGACGTTTATGCTTACTTGTAATCAAGCAATACATACACGTAAACGAAAAAACCTAAAGGAGTCCACACCTACTCCTAATCTTTCTAGTGAGGAGTCTCCTATTGACGAACCTATCGTAGAAGAAGAACCAACCATGAAGAATCTAAATATGATGAAGTTACTTCAAGCACCCACCGAGGGTTATGGAGACGCTATTTTGATTCCCGCCATCCTTGCGGAGAAGTTTGAAGTGAAAACGGGTTTGTTGTCGATGATCCAAAACAACAAATTTTGTGGTGTTGAAAATGACAACCCGCACAACCATATCCGCCAATTCAATCGTCTTACCGCCACTTGCAAGTTTAAGGACGTTGCTAATGATTCGATTAAGATGATGCTTTTCCCGTATTCCTTAGCAGGGCCCGCTAAAATTTGGTTAGAGAAAGAGCCACCCAATTATATATAGACGTGGAAGGATCTCGTTTCAAAGTTTGTGAACCAATTTTCCCCGTCCTCTAAGACAACGCATTTGAAAAACGAGATTTAATTTTCACTAGAATTTATTCAGAGTTTTCAACGGCTTGGAATAGGTTTAAGGAAATGTTACATGAGTTTCCTCATCACGGTTTTTCCGACTTGCATCAAATTGACACGTTTTACAATGGTTTGAATGATCATGAAATGGATTATCTAAATTCCGCCGCGGGTGGTAATTTTTTGTGTAAAACGGTTGAGAAAGCGTTGTTGATAATTGAGAATAGATCTAAGGTGTATAGTCCTCGTAACACATCGAGTGTTCGTAAGGCTTCGTCTTCGGCTTCACCTTCTTTGTCCAATACCATCGATGCTTGACAAATTGAGGCGAACTTGGAAAACAAAATCTTTGATAAGCTTAAAGGTCTTCTAATTGAATTCAAAGTTGGTGAACAAAGTGCTCCCGTAATAAGTGTGAAAACACTTATCCTTTTACCACTTATTTCCAATAATAACGAGACCAAAACGTGTATTTTTTTGTCGTAAAAGTCGGAATTATGCATGGTTTGTGTTTTTATTGTGTTTTAGGATAAAAATATGAAAAAGGAAGAAAACACGGGCTATCACGGCATTTTATCGAAGAAAAAGACAAAAGACAAAGTTAAAAGATCAAAAGTGCAAGAATAACGGAAGTCGAAGACCTATTCTGAAGATTTATCAAAGAAAAAGCCTGAAGACGGAAGTTTGACAAAGTCGAAGAACCAAGTCTACTAAAAGAAGAAAATTAGAAGACGAGTTCATTTTTATCACTCGAAAAATCCCGAGCCAAAGTGGAGAACGCCTATTTTAATTAAAAGACGTGAAAGAAGAAAACATCAAAGCCTCCCCACCTCCTATATATACCCTCCTAATGTGTCATTAGGAGGGTGTTAGCTAGTCTTCATTTTTCGTTTGTAGTTTTAATTTTTAGAGAGAAAAAGTGCTTAACTTTCTCTCACTCGGAAAACTTCATCTTTTCTTTCATGTTTATGCTTTAATTTAATCTTGTATTTTGGAATCATTAATCTACAAGTTCAAGTTTAAGCTTTTCATCTTTAATCTTCTTTTACTTTTTTTGTTTTTTATTTTGATCTTGATTCGGAATAAGTAGGCATCTTTCTTAATCTTAATGCTTATTTGATCAAAAAGTGTTGGGTCCACTAGATGTGGATCTTGCAGCCTGTTAGGGACGGTGAACAACTTCTGTAATCACAAGTCTATTCATAGAGAGACTCTAGATAAATCATACAGTATAAGTGCGGAATACAAATACTATGAACAAGAAGAACAGAATAACTATAACGACTTGATCCTTTAATAAGGATTTCTAAAATTAATATGAACTAGAACAATGTTTGATGAAGGTGTATTAAACCCTTCTGCCTAAGGTTCCTTTTATACTACAAGGAAACCCTAATACATCATTACACCAAAACGTGTAAAACAGATATGCATATCCTTTCCTAACATATCTCATGCATATCCTAACAGAATAATCTTTAAATAATAAAGTTTGACTTTCTATAAGACCAGGAGCACATCTTGCTCCTACTACTACTAGGACCAGGAGGAACTACATATCTCCTAGTCTACCTATTACAAATAACTATTCCAAAGGTCCTAACAATCCTCCCCTAAACTTGAATTTGACATGTTGAGTTCAAGTTTCCTGGTAAATCGTGCAACATAGCTTGAGGATTGGAACAACAAATGAAACAGCAGCATCATAACCAACAGCATAAAGTCTGCTGCAACAAAGAGCAGATTTTATGAGCCTTTACCAAGTAGCTGCTCGCTCTTGGGCTAGCCAGTCTTTATGGTGGAATAAGCATCACCCTGGGAGACTAGAACCCAACCCAACTCTTAGAATGTGAATTAATGGTGAGTGGGGGTACCCTGATGATTTTAGGCAAACCATCACAGCTGTCAACAGATTTGATATATCTTTACCAGAAGTCGTACCCTTCTGGACTCGCCAACTCTTAGCAATGAAGCATCGGTGAGCTGAAAACCCTATAGCTTTGAGCAAGCTATTATAGCTATCAACGTATTTGATAAAATCTTTACCAAGAGCCGTACCCCCCCCCCCTTGGATTAGCCACTTTTTAGTCTAGGACCATGGCAAGTGAAAACCATCCAGTTTTAGGTAACCTAGCAACCATCAACGGATTTGACTATCACACCAGAGCCGTACCCTCATGGTGAATCAACTCTTTCTTATCTGTGAGACATGGTGAGTTGAGCACCATTTGTTGTGTGGACCAGGTCCAACACCAGATGTAACTCCAAACCAGCACAAGTGTGAAACAGTCAAATGGAAACCAAGTTATGATGGAAAAGTATAAGCAGATATTATATTATGTACAAGTGAGAAGTCTATCATTTGTTTAAAGTATAAGCAAATATTATATAAAAAGTATTTGTTTTTTTTATAACTTATGAAAATATTTTTTTATTTTTTTTATTTTTATTTTTTTTAACTATAATGTAAGTCACCAATCACTGTACAGATTGGTGAAAAGAATGTCAGTATAAACATAAAAACATAAAAACATACCCATCACATACCAGTCGCTGTAACCTTGTCAGCTTGCAACCGGGCTTTGATCCCTTCCACCAACGTAGTAGCCATGGAAGTCTCATTCCCTGAAGGGGCATTGGATATCTGCAAATGACATGCCAGCATGGCCTCCATAGTAGCAATCGTCAAAGGATATTCCATATCCGTAAGCATGAACACTATGGCACCAGACTCCAACTCCAAGATATGAACCCCACAACCAGCATAAAGCTTCAATCTCTTGATTACCCAGCGTGGCTGGTCTTTCCAGACACCAAAATGTGGAGCATCAGGAGGAGAGTCAAGCATCATCTTCAAGTCACCCCACATTGTCAGCCCAGACCAGTTGGCCACCTCACTAGGAGAGGTAGGAATACCAGCATCCACAAACCCATACAATGACATAAGATCTCGACGATCCACCCAAGTCAAAACACCTTGCAGACTCGAGACAGAACGAACATAACCATAATTGATGGAAATCCTATGGGTGAATGTACCAGCAACACTCGTGGATGGCATAACCGTCCAAGCAACAATATAACCCGTACCCATTGGTAACTCTGTGTCACTATCCGAAGCTGCATCAATAAGGTTTTCAGGAGCACGCTTCTCAAAAGGAACAGACTTACCACGTCTAGCCTTTTTCTTTCGAATGGAACGACGAGGTGCAGGAACACCAGAAGAAGATTCAACCTTTACCTTCCCAGCAGCAGTAATATCAGCATGAGTAGAATCAAAACCTTGACCAACCAAAGGATCAAAGGCGACTGCACCAGTTGAAGGGGTAGGGTGTGGTTCAGTCACTGGTGGTGAGGATTGCTCCATCGCAGGAGTACAAGGGTGGTAGTAGTAGCATTGGTGGTGGTGGTAGGAACCAAAGATGAAGTAGGAGGAACAACCGAAGGTGTGGGTGTAGGACCAGCAGTAGAAGTAGCAGCAACAGATGGTATACCAGTAGAAACAGGAGGAACACCAGATGAAGAACCATGAGGAACAACAGGTTGAGAAGTGGGAACCACTCTTAGAGGAGGTCGATAGATGAAGCGCTCAGGAACCGGTGTGTTTTGACGCTTGATCATCCTCTGGTACAGATCCTTAAGCTCGTCAAAAGACAATCCCCTAACCCGATCCCAAGTCCAACCAACAGTAAAGTAAGCAGCCGACTGATATTTGACATACCGCTGCATTAACTTCCTCTCCTCGGTTCTTGACAAAGGTCTGTTTTGACGCTTTTCACGGAGTTGACCAACAAGAGACAATTGTTTTTTGCGCATTAATGCCGTTGCCCGTGGGATACAATTTTGTTCTGTCACATCAGCACCCAAAAGATCAGTAAACTGCGAGTAATCAAATGTAAGAATAGTAAGCACCCGCATCCAATCATTATCATCCCAATGCATGGCATCATGCTGCAACTGTGCACGCCTCTGCTGTTGAATAGCTTATTCCTCAGCCCTAGCAGCTTGATCAATCTCCGCCTGCAATCGCTGTGCAGCCTCCTCCCACAACAGGTCTTCATCAAGTTGTCTACAAGTCGGCTTCCCTGGAGGTGAGGGTGCATCAGTCATAGGGGCTTTCCCCTTAGGATCATGAGACGGCCCAGCAGTTGGACCAGTAGTAGTACCAGCAGAAGAACCAACAACATCCTCCATTGGGCTAGGACTAGCAGCAGCAGTAGGGATACTTGATGGACTAGGAGGAACAGGTAAATCAGCATACGGCTTATCAGCAAAAGCAGCCTTCGCCAACAAAGTCAACCCATCCTCCGCAAGATCCTCAAAATCTTCATCAGAATCAGAATGAACAACGTACTTCTTTCGCCTCCTCTGTTGCGTCTCCAAAACCTTAATCTTGTCCGCCATGGGAAGAACAAATTCCCTGGTAAGCTTGCGATGCTGATTCAGATTTGTCTCCAAAGAAACAATCCTTGCATAGTACCTGCGCATGAGATCAAGCAAAGAAGTTAGTGTAGTAGGTTCCTCCGCTTCCCCACCAAGAGGACTTGGATCAAGGAAAGCTTCATTGGAACCAGAAGCAATAAAGGGGTCAGCATTATGAGCACGAGAACTAGACGACTTTTTAGCAGAATGTGGTGTTGGACTAGAAGGGGGAGTATCCACAAATGGGGACTTATGTGGCAAAGAAGAGGGGGCAGCCTTGGAGGTGGATGGCATTTCAACCACCACTTCCTTAGCTGGCTCTTCCACCACTACGTCAGGCTCACCACTAACAGAATGCACCTCCTCCATAGGATCATCTTCTAATGGAAGTTCCTCCTCGGCTTCAGTAGCCGGAGGAATAACATTAGGAGGACCTTGGGAAAGGCCCAGCATAACATTAGTAAGAGGCCTCCAAGCTCCCTTTAACCCAAGAGCCATTAATAAGTGTGAAAACACTTATCCTTTTACCACTTATTTCCAATAATAACAAGACCAAAATGTGTATTTTATTTCGTAGTAGTCGGAATTATGCGTGGTTTGTGTTTTTATTGTGTTTTAGGACCGAAAGATGAAAAAGGAAGAAAACACGGGCTTTCACGGACTTTTATCGAAGAAAACGAGAAAAGACGAAGTCAGGAGATCAAGAGTGCTTAAAGAACGGATGTCCAAGACCTATTCGGAAGATTTATCGAAGAAAAAGTATAAAGACGGAAGTTTAATGAAGTCAAGAACTTAAGTCTAAATTAAAGAAGAAAATTATTAAGACAAGTCCAAATCCCGAGACGACGTCGAGAAAAGAAAACGATTTAAATCGAGTCGAGAAGAAAAGAAAGAAGGAAGCACACCACACATGCACTTCCCACTTAGCCTATAAATACCCTCCTAATCACATTAGGAGGGGAGTGAGCTAGTTTCACTTTTAATTTTTCTTTCTAGTTTTAGAGAGAGAAAGTTCCCAACTTTCTCTCACTTAGTTTTTCTTTGTTTTCATCTTTCAAATTTTAAGCTTTCATTAATCTTTGTATTTGAGTTTCTTTAATCAAAAGTTTAAGTTTAAGTTTGTGTTCATTAATCTCTTTCTACATTTCTTGGTTTCATTTTGCTTTTGATCCGAAAACTATAATCCATACGGATTGATTTCGTTTAATGTTTAAGTAGTTAAAAGGTTAATCTTTTTACTACTTATTAAGCTTTCAATTGGTTTAGGCTATAAGCTCTTTATGCTTATTGGCTTATTTCATGCTTTAGCTTATTACTTTTCGGATTATTAAAAAGGTTTTAGTCATTTTAAAGTTCCTTTCATAAAGTTTATGATCTTTTATGTTTTAAAAGTTGTCGAATTTAAGTTTTTTTGAGTTATTTAAGTTTCGGATAAGTTAGCTTATTGAAAGTGCTTATTGAGTTTTAAGCTTACCATCAATTTCGGATTAAGTGTTGTTGTTATCGCAATATTGGGGATTTGCACATTCCGACGGATTACTTGTTTAGATCGCAATAACCCATTGAGGATTCTACTTTGCGATCACTTGGTTATTTCCCCCTTATTCCGATCTGGGATTGAGATCGCTCATTGCGATCGCATATTCTGACGGGACTAAGGTTACTTTGAAACGAAACTCTGCCCAATTTTAGTTTATAACTTTCCGATCTGGACTTTGCGACAGAGGTATTTAGAATATTCCGATCTGGACATTGTGATCTAGAACATTCCGATAGGCAACTTTGCGACAGAACCATATTCCGACAGAATTGATTTTAACATTCCGATGGGTATTCAGTTTAACATTCCGACAGCTTTACATTTGGTTATTCCGATGGTTTTCATTTTGATACATTCCGATAGAACATGTTTTTAAGTTTTATTTTTTAAGTGTTTATCTAAATAACTTTTAGTTTAATTTTTTTAAAAAGCTTTAATTCACTCAACGACATTTTCATACTTGTTTTTAGTTTAAACTAGATAATCAAACAAACCATTTATTATTCCACCAAGAATAATTGAGTCGCACTTTCTACCAATAATCAATTCGAAGAGATTCGGACGATAAAGATTTTATACTTAGCCAAAAGCTTTTGTATCAAATGGCGCCGCTGCCGGCTCTTGTCGTTAAAATTAACGGTTTTTAGTGAGAGACGCGTTGGATTTTGGGATCCGTTCATCGTTGAACGTTATTTTCCTTGCTTTAAAATTTTCAAAAAACCTAAAAAAATATAGAATATTCAAAAATACAAAAAAACAAAAAAAACATAAAAAACAAAAAAAAAATTTAAAAAACATAAAAAAGCCAAAAATATTTCTTGCTTTGTTAGTTCTTTTGCAGGTGTATGCGCACTCGATCAACGTCTTATCCCGAGCCCGAGACTCTCGATAACTTAGACATGGCCGGTGTACACAACAATAATAATAATCCACCTCAACACAACATGAATAATGACAACAATGAACCTCTACCGGACAATCGTCCAATGATCGAACTTTTGTAAAAACATGTAGAGGGCAACCACGATGCTATTGTCATACCCGCGATTGGAGCCAACAACTTTGAGCTCAAATCAGGCTTTATTCAAATGGTCTCAGCTCAACCATTCTTGGGGCGTACCATTGATGATCCTCATGACCACATTAAGAGGTTTCTTCAACTCACTAATACGGTTAAGTATAATGGGGTTTCACAAGAGGTAATTCGCTTGCAACTTTTTCCTTTCTCCTTAGAGGGACAAGCCCGACATTGTCTTGATAAGCAACTGCCACAAAGTATTCGTACATGGACGGACTTAGAGACCAAATTCATAAACTACTTTTTCCCACCCTCTCGTACTACCGCTTTGCGGAATAAAATCATTAATTTTGAACAAAAGTACGATGATACTTTTAGTAAATCTTGGGACCGTTTTAAAGAACTTTTAAGAAAGTGCCCACAACATGGTTTTACCAAAGTGCCCCAAATTAATACTTTTTACAATGGTTTAAGCATGAATGACCAAGATTCACTAAATAGTGCCTCGGGGGTAATCTTTTGGTTAAGTCTTCTAATGCCGCTTGGGATATTATTGAGAACAAGTCTAGAGTTCAAACCAAGAGTGTTCAGACCAATGTGGCTAGTGCTAGCACTAATGAGAGCGACAAGAGACTTTATAAGCTTACTTCGCTTGTTGAATCACTTGCCCTCCAAGCCGCCAACAATACCAAAGCTATCACCGCCCAAGCTAGTGCTTTGACTCAATAATGTGATATATGCGGGGGATCTCACTCATACACCGATTGTCCTTTGACTCACGACAATCCGGAAAATGTGTATGCCGCCACCGGTAACAATTCCACGGGAGGTTATCAAGCACGTCCTCAAGGTGACCGCAATTTGCTCAGCTATTGCTCAAACAACTTTCTTTCACCTCCCGGTTTTCCCCCACAAAACCCTAACAACCTCAATCGCAACAATAAAAACCAACCACGTGCTCCAACTCCATATCAAAACCAAAGAAACCCATATCCACCTCAAAGAAACAACCAAGTTTACCAACAACCTGCTTATCAACCACCCGCCTACAATGCTCCTCCTCCCAACCAACCCACCGCATTACACCAAGATGTTGAAACTTACATGAGGACTAATGATGTGATAGTGAAAAATCTTCAGCGGGAAATGCTCAACATGAAAGCAGATATGGTAAAGCAAGGGAATGATCTTTGAGCTGATATGCTAAACACTTTGGCAAGTCAAACGAATGACTTAAGGAACATGATGGCTAGTTTCTTCCCTAGTAATCAAGCTTCTGGACCGGGTTCTCTTCCGAGTAACACCGTCGCTAATCCAAGAGGGGAGATGAAAGCAATCACCACTCGCAGTGGAAAAGGATTAAAGGAACCCGAGCTTCCTACACCTACACCGATGATTGTGACAAAGGAAAACGAGTCTCCTTCTCCAAATCCTCCATCTTCTATTCCTCCAACTTCTACTTCTCCAATTCCACCACCTTCTACTTCTACCCCTCCACCACCCAAGGATGTGAGTGCGAATTCTATCCCAAAGCCTTCATCTCAACCCAATATACCTTATCCTTCGAGGTTGCGGAAACAGAAATTGAAGAACAAGGATGATATTCAGGTTTCGGACATTCTTAAAATGTTCAAACAACTGAATTTCAATATCTCCTTTGCTGAGGCTCTCGCTCACATGCCCAAATATGCTAAAATGTTTAAAGATCTTCTCAGTGACAAGGAGAAACTTCTCGATATTGCTTAGACCCAACTTAATGAGAATTGCTCTGCAGTGCTCTTAAGGAAATTACCAACCAAACATGGTGATCCGGGTCGTTTCTTGATTCCTTGCAACTTCCTTGGGGTAGAGAATTGTATGGCCCTAGCCGATCTAGGTGCTAGTATAAACTTAATGCCTTTAAGCGTTTGGAAACAATTGTCTCTACCCGAGCTAGTCCCCACCCGAATGACTTTGGAATTAGCTAACCGTACGGTTGCTTATCCTGTGGGGATAGCCGAAGATGTCTTCGTTGGCGTCGACAAATTCACCTTTCTGGTGGATTTTGTTGTCGTTGACTACGAGATGGACCCCCGTGTTCCATTAATCGTTGGACGTCCATTCTTGAGGACCGGTCGCACTCTTATTGATGTAGCCGCTGGCGAATTAATCATGAGAGTTGGTGACGATAAAATCGTTTTCAACATGGGTAAACTTTCTAAGCAGCTTTCCGAAAATGAGAACGTTAATTTCATTGACGTTCTTGACGAGGCTTGTGAAGAACATTTCAAAGACGCTTGTAAAAGTAGTTCTTCTTCTCTACCCACTGTTGAGACCTCTGCCTCTATTGCTCCATCACTAACTCCATTTGGAGAAAGTGATTTCATCTTGAATGAGTGTGAAGCAACTTTGGGAGATGTGGACTTGTAATATGACGATTCTCCCTCCTATCGGGACGAAGACATTCGTACCATTGAGAAAATTCTCAATGAGGACCATATTTCTCCACAATCTCCTAAGGATATCTCTATCGATGATCCGAATTTGACTACGTCGTCCATCAAAAATCCTCCGGATATTGAGCTTAAGGATCTTCCGTCTCATCTCGAGTACGTTTTCCTTGAAGACAACAAGAAGTTGCCGGTCATTATCGCTAAGGACTTGAAAGAAGAAGAAAAATCCCGACTTATCGCCGTGCTAAAGAATCATAAGAAAGCGATTGCTTGGAAAATCTCCGATATTCGTGGAATTGATCCTCACTTTTTCACACATAAAATTCTCATGGAGGACGACTTTAAACCCACTATTCAAAGCCAAAGAAGGGTGAATCCTAAGATCCATGACGTTATCAAAAAAGAGGTTATCAAACTTCTTGATGCGGGAATGATCTATCCTATCTCGGATTCACCATGGGTTTGTCCCGTCCATTGTGTGCCTAAGAAAGGCGGAATCACCGTTGTTCCCAATGAAAACAACGAGTTGATTCCTACTCGTCTCATTACAGGGTGGAGAGTTTGTATAGACTATCACAAACTCAATGATGCTACGATAAAGGATCATTTTCCCCTTCCTTTCATGGACCAAATGCTTGAACGTCTAGCGGGTAATGACTATTACTGCTTTTTAGACGGTTTCTCGGGTTATTTTCAAATACCCATCGATCCCCAAGACCAAGAGAAAACCACATTCACTTGTCCTTATGGAACATTTGCTTACAAAAGAATGCCTTTCGGCTTGTGCAATGCTCCTGGGACATTCCAAAGGTGTATGATGGCTATCTTCCATGACATGGTTGAAGAAACCATGGAAGTCTTCATGGATGATTTCTCGGTCTATGGCGATTCCTTCTCTTCTTGCCTTGCCAATTTGGAACGCATGCTTAAGCGGTGTGAAGACACTCGACTTGTTCTAAATTGGGAAAAATGCCATTTTATGGTAAAAGAAGGCATTGTGCTAGGACACAAAATCTCAAAAGCCGGTCTTGAAGTTGACCGTGCTAAAGTGGATGTCATAGCAAAATTACCTCCACCTTCAACCGTGAAGGGTGTGAGAAGTTTTTTGGGTCATGCGGACTTCTATCGTCGTTTCATTCAGGATTTCTCTAAAATCGCTCGCCCGATGACCCACCTCTTGGAAAAAGATACTCCTTTCATCTTTTCCAAAGAGTGTCTTAAATCCTTCAATCTTCTTAAGGATAAGCTAACTAAGGCACCGGTCCTGGTTACCCCTAATTGGGAGCTACCTTTTGAGTTGATGTGTGATGCTAGCGATTTTGCTATTGGAGTGGTTTTGGGCCAAAGAGTGAACAAACACTTCCAACCGATCCACTATGCTACCAAGACAATGACGGGGGCTCAAATGTATTATACCACTACCGAAAAAGAGCTTTTAGCTGTAGTGTATGCTTTTGAGAAGTTCCGCCCCTATCTTGTCCTTTCCACCACCATTGTCTATACCGACCATTCCGCGTTGAAGTACTTGTTAACTAAGCAAGATTCTAAGCCAAGACTTCTCCGTTGGGTTCTGCTCCTTCAATTCAACATTGAAATTCGTGACAAAAAGGGAGCCAAAAACCTAGCAGCGGATCATCTGAGTAGACTTGAGGATCCTTACCAATGTCTATTCATTCCAATCAAGAGATCAATGACTCTTTTCCCCTTGAGACCTTAATGTCTATTCATTCCAATCTTGATGACACCCTGTGGTTTGCGTACTTTGCAAATTACTTAGCGGGTGGTATTCTCATCAAAGGGTTAACATCCCAACAAAAGAAGAAGTTCTTTAAAGATGTTAAGACTTACTTCTGGGATGACCCTTATCTCTTCAAACAATGTGCTGATCTGATCATTCGTCGATGTGTTGATGGGCCGGCAGCTTTACAAATCCTTGAGGCTTGCCATAAAGGACCCATCGATGGTCACTTTGGTCCCAACTACACCGCTAAGAAAGTGTTTGACTCTGGATTCTATTGGCCCACCATTTACCGTGACGCTCACGATATGGTTAAGCATTGTGATGCTTGCCAACGCCAAGTTATGATCACACATAAAGATGAGATGCCTCAAAATTTCGTACAAGAATGTGAAATTTTTGACGTATGGGGCATCGACTTTATGGGGCCATTTCCATCATCCAAAGGGAACAAGTACATCCTCGTAGCCGTTGACTACGTTTCTAAATGGGTTGAAGCTAAGGCTCTCCCAACGAATGATGCGAGGGTGGTTGTGAACTTTTTGAAGCAGCTGTTTGCTCGATTCGGTGTTCCTCGTGCTATAATCAATGACCGCGAGACTCATTTTTGCAATGATCAATTTGCAAGAGTCATGGCTAAGTATGGTGTTAATCATCGTCTTTCCACCGCCTATCATCCCCAAACCAATGGTCAAGCCGAGATTTCCAACCGTGGATTGAAGCGCATTCTGGAACGTACTGTGGGAGAGCATCGTGCCGCGTGGGCAGATAAGCTTGACGATGCTTTGTGGGCTTTCCGTACCGCCTATAAGATGCCGATCGGTTGTACTCCTTATCGTCTTGTGTACGGGAAAGCATGCCACCTCCCCATCGAGATGGAACATAAGGCGTACTGGGCCTTGAAGTGGGCTAACTTCGACATCAACAAAGCCGGTGATCTTCGCAAGATTCAACTCAACGAGCTCAACGAACTGAGGAAAGAAGCTTATGAGAACTCACTGATCTACAAAGAGAAGACCAAGATCATCCATGACGCAAGGATTATGGACCGAGAGTTCCACGTTGGTGATCAAGTCTTACTTTTTAACTCTCGGTTGAAGATCTTCTCTAGCAAGTTGAAGAGCCGATGTCTGGTCCATTCACCATCACCAAAGTCTTTCCATATGGCACCATTGAGCTTTCTCAGCCAAATGGGCCTAATTTTAAGGTGAATGGCCAGCGGTTGATGTAACACCCCCATATTTACACAACTCAATACAGCGGAAGACTCGTTAGTGTTACGGGATAGCACATTACTCACATCATAGACAACGCATAGAAATCGCGTCGTTTAATAATAAAAGCATTTCCATTCATAAATATCAAAGTTACATAGGTCCCAAGTTATTATATTTCATACAGGTTTTACAAAGCATTGAATGGAAATTATTGTTTAAGTGCGGGCCATGAATTCTTGTTGTCTTCCCGAGAATTACCTTCAAGTACCTGAGACAAAACATGTTAAAAGAAAAGGTCAGCGATAACGCTGAGTGAATTCATAGAGTTTAATAAAATCCATCAATATAACAACGGTATAGAATTATTACCGAAAATCATTTTGTACAAATCATTGTATTAGGCCATAAAATGGCCAAAGTCATTTTATACAAATCCTTATCGAAAATCATAATATAGGCATTTGCCTTAAAAATCATTATACGAGCCAATGTCGTAAAAACATCATACAATACGTCTTATGACGTGGTATAAAGTTAAATAAAAACCGTTATATGAATATGGTTATGATAAATCAAAACACGAACATAATATCAATAGTAAGACCCCGTATTGCTAGTCAGGCAATATATCGTTAATTGGATTATTATAAGCCGCATGACATTGTTACCTTACTAAACCAAACAACGGGTAGCTAGCCCGAAACTCATTTGCCCATCTAAATTAGCGTGTCGTCACAAAGGTCACACTATGGAAATCTTCTCATACATAAATTCGCTTACCAATCAATGTGGCACGACGGGGATCAACCGTCAAGGCATGAACTGGGGTGATCGTCCCCAAATAGTACTATTATATGCATAAGCGTCTACCAAATCCCGGTAGTTCACAATTCATGCTAATGGGACTTTTAGTGACATAACCTGACTTTTATAATCCATTTTATTTCATCTATCGGGTCATTTAATCATTCATAGCGTCATACAATCATCCGGGTCTAAATCAATAAAAAAACAATCGGGACAAATGGTGTCTGATACAAATGATTTTGCTAGGTTCAATTTTATTCTCGGGATCTCCTCGAATTGATCTCGGCTCTAAGTGGAATGTTTGTTCTTGGTGACAAAACGTGGGTTTGGTTTTCTAATCTACTAAACAGGGAAATGAATAACGTAAAGAAAGATTTAAGCTTAAAACAATTAAAAAGTAAAACTAGACTTAACAATTTAAATCAAACAGTAAATGGAAAAATACCCTAACAGAAACTACCCTATTCGGAAAACAAGTACTATGCGGAATAAATGCTCAATTCGGAATAAATAGCTTAATGCGGAAAAGAAGTCCTATTCGGAAAATAAGTCTATGCGGAAAATAAGGCCTATGCAGAATGTTGAAGTCTAAGCGGAATAAAGGAGATATTCCGAATAAGGGAAAACTTAAGATGACTACTCGGAATAAACTATATTCCGAATAAGAGAAAATAGAAATGGCAATTCGGAATGTTTTTCTTATGCGGAATAATGGTTCAATTCGGAATGTCCAAACATTCCGAATAAGGAAAAAAATGAAATGGCAATTCGGAATATTTCTATATTCCGAGTAAGGGATGAAAGGCAAGGCTATTCGGAATATTAAGTATTCTGAATAAGGGGGAATACAGATGGTCTATTCGGAAAGCCTTGATGAAGAACAGAAACAGCAACGCAAGAACAGGGCGCGGTTTTAATCCAAAATCAATCCAAATAAGCAAAAAGGTTTTACCAAATTAACCACAAATCATTCAAATATCATAACCAACAAATCCCAACAATAAAAACACTAAATCAACAACTTTTAAAAGATTAAAATCAATCAAACAAAAACTTTTAAAACTTTGGATAGAAAAGGAGATGAACAAGATGGATAGAAAGATTGGATTGAAAGATTAATGTAAAAGTTAACAATAGTGATGATCAAACACTTACAAGATTCAAGGAAAAATGAAAAATCACCAAACACCCTAATGGTGTTGGTGAAGCTACGAACCAAAGAAACATGGGAAAGAAAAATAAAAAGCTAACTCCCTAATTGTGTGAAGGAAAAATCCTTTTATAGTCCTAGTGGTTGGTTGGTGAGTGGGCTATCTCCCTTTCTTCTTGTCTTCTCGTCTTTTCAGAAAAGTTGACGTTTTCGATTCTGATCCGGGATCTGTCGACGATTAAATTCAACTCGTCTTTTAATTTCTTCGTTTAATAGACTTGAGTTTCTTCGACATATGTAAATCTTCCATCTTTGGTCCTTTTCTTCGATAAATCTTCAAATAGGCCCATTGACTTCAAATATTTTGCATCTCTTGGACAATAGACTTCGTCTTGAGTCTTTTTCCTTGATAAAACCCGTGCAATCCCATGTTTTCTTTAATATTCATCCGGTTAGCTCTGAAAACACAATAAACACAAAAACCACGCATAATTCCAAACAAATGATATTAAATACGTGTTTTGGTCTTGTTTTAGTCAGAATTAAGTGGTAAAAGGATGGGTGTTTACACACCTATCAAATCCCCTACACTTAACCATTGCCATGCCCTCATGTAATGCTTAGTGATAAAGCAAATTTACACTTTTCTCATAATCAATCAACCTTGGCCTTATTCAAATACTACAAAATAAAAATAAAAATACTAAGAGAAATTAAAACTTTAAAATAAACAAAAGGATGGAAATAACTTGCAAAGAGATCAAGGACTTACATTAGGGATTTGGTGCTACGAAGATTTATCATCCTCAAGTTTCACGTTCCCCAAACTAAGCTTAAAAACGAGATCATTGTTATTATAAGTTAGTAAATCAAACACTTACACACATGGCTTAATTAAATGCTTAAACTCCCTTATTCCTAGGTGTATCTCTTATATTTTATTTTTGTCTTAGAATGATCATGAAGATGCATTTTTGGACTTATTTCGATAGTTTATTTAGGCTGAAAGCAAAGTAGGACGATTTGATCAATAGTTAGCTAAAGGACAAAATCTCTTAAAACTGCTTCTCGGGATATCAAAAAGTTCATATCTTGGCATAACTCGGTTCACGATTTGAGACCTTTCTTGGTCCGATATTTGGCATGTACTTCATACTTCATATCTTCGAGAGACGTTCTTGAGATAATGGTCTTCTCATCATAATAGAGTTTCTTCACTTGGAGACTTTTGAGGGGTACTCCAACTTTGTTGACCACGACTTCATGATTATTTCTTCAATCTCTAATTGGGATTTTGAGATACAACGATCCGCCTCCTTTTCGGACTTGGATCTATTTATCCTCATACCTTGTTAGGGTCTTTTCGGATAGACTTCTCCATGATCTTTATGGGAGTTGATTGCTTTTCGTCGTGAGTCTTGATCCTTCATATTGATTTTAGGAATAGTGCTCTTCACATCACTTTGGATCTTTAGCAATAAAATGGAATCCTCATGCCTTGTTAGGGCCTTTTCGGACTCGCCAATCTTCTCGCCCCGCTTCATAAGTTATGCCTTAGCTATGAACTCTTATCATTACCGAGCAACTTTTAAACGATCTTGGGCTTGAAGCTAAGTAAATTTTCAAATCGTACGACCTTACTTATTGTAGATAAATTATTAGCAAGTGATGGGAGAATAGGCAAATAATTACACCAAGTGAGCTTACGCAAGAATACCGACTTATAATTGACTCTATCATTTCTCGTTCTCCACAATTTAAAATCTCAAGTAATGAGACTCGTGGATACTTAGCCTAATAAACCAATTAAGGTCTACATGGTTAAGGATACTAGCTAGAATAAACTTGGATAAGTCTATTCGGGTTGAGTCAAAATAAACGCAACGGGCCTAATATGTCAAAGATTTCAAAACTAGCTACACCACTTATTAATATTTTTGACTTTATTGCGGGATATATACATATGAAAGCAAAGATAAAAATTTAAAGATTACAACTAAATGGCCAAAGTTAATAAAAAATTTGAAAAATGTTGAAAAATATGATTTTCCGGTTAAATGAAGGCATTTTCATGGAAAAGTCCACTTAAAACTTCGATAGAAGTCCCCCCCTACACTTAAGATAAACATTGTCCTCAATGTTTAAGCATGTGGGAAAAGTCTCCCCTACATTTATGACATTGTGCACGTTGGTTAACTCAAGTTGAGGAAGAGACGACTAACGTGATCAATTTCAAATGTGAATATGAAGAAAATTGAATCACGATAGTTGAGAGATAGAATCGGATTTCGGATAACACGGGAGCACGGTTCTTCAAAGGTTCCAAAAGTGCATTTATCCCTGTAATCACATCACCACACAAAGACAAAGAACCGATAGAGGTCCCCCTTCACTTAGGAGGTTAAAACATAAAAGGATAGATACTCGGGCTGCCTCCCGAGGAGCGCTTGTTTTTGATAACCGAGTCACGAGCCTGACTCGACCCAAAATTAGTTCATGGGGAACGTGGTGAGGGATGGAATCACCTCCTGAGAGGTGTCCTCACCAAAGTATAACTTCACTCATTGGCCATTCACCTTAAAATTAGGTCCATTAGGTTGAGCGAGCTCGAGAGTACCATATGGAAAAATTTGGGCAATGGTGAATGGGCCAGACCAACGAGATTTCAGCTTGCCCGAAAAGATTTTCAACCGAGAGTTAAAAAGTAAGACTTTGTCTCCAACATGGAACTCTCGGTTCGTAATCTTAGAATCGTGAATGAGCTTAGTCCTTTCCTTATAGATCAAAGAATTTTCATAAGCCTCATTACGGAGTTCATTGAGCTCATTGAGTTGGATCTTGCGTAGGTCACCGGCTTTGTTGATATCAAAATTGGCCCACTTCAAGGCCCAGTAAGCCTTGTGCTCCAACTCAATGGGGAGGTGGCACGCTTTCCCGTACACAAGAAGATAAGGCGTACAGCCGATCGGGGTCTTGTAAGTGGTACGAAAAGCCCACAAAGCATCATCAAGTTTATCAGCCCATGAGGCACGATGCTCTCCCACGGTCCTTTCAAGAATTTGCTTAAGTCCTCGGTTGGATATTTCAGCCTGGCCATTAGTTTGTGGGTGGTAGGCTGTGGAAAGACGATGGTTTACACCGTACTTAGCCATGACTCTAGCAAATTGGTCATTGAAGAAATGAGTCCCACGATCACTAATAATGGCGCGAGGCACACCGAATCTAGCGAATAGAGCTTTCAAAAAGTTACAAACCACCCTTGCGTCATTAGTGGGTAAAGCGTTGGCTTCAACCCATTTGGAGACGTAGTCAACGGCTACAAGGACGTTTTTGTTTCCTTTAGAAGAAGGGAATGGCCCCATAAAGTCGATACCCCAAACATCAAAGATTTCACACTCTTGAATGAAATTCTGAGGCATCTCGTCTTTATGTGTGATCGTGCCTTGTTTTTGGCAAACATCACATCGTTTAACCATATCGTGTGCGTCACTATATATGGAGGGCCAATAAAATCCCGAATCAAACACTTTTTTGGCGGTGTAGTTGGGACCAAAGTGACCACCGGTGGGTCCTTTGTGGCAAGCATCAAGGATTTCTGACGCTGTCGGTCCGTCAACACATCGGCGGATAATCAGGTCGGCACATTGTTTGAATAGGTAAGGGTCGTCCCAAAAGTAAGTCTTAATGTCGGTGAAGAACTTTTTCTTTTGTTGGGACGTCAACCCTTCCTTGAGAATTCCACCCGCCAAATAGTTTGCAAAGTCCGCAAACCACGGGGTTTCATTAGATTTCGAATTTATAGACATTAAGGTCTCCAAGGGAAAAGAATCATTGATTTCTTTGTTTGGATGATCCCCTTGGTAAGGATCCTCAAGTCTGTTGAGATGATCCGCGGCTAAATTTTCAGCTCCTTTTTTATCGCGAATTTCGATTTTAAATTCCTGGAGCAGCAAAACCCAGCGAAGAAGTCTTGGTTTGGAATCTTGCTTTGTCAACAAGTACTTCAGCGCGGAATGATCGGTATACACAATTGTTGTAGAAAGGACAAGATAGGGGCGGAATTTTTCAAAAGCATAGACAACAGCTAAAAGCTCTTTTTCGGATGTCGTATAATGAAATTGTGCCCCCGTCATTGTCTTGCTAGCGTAATGGATTGGTTGGAAGTGTTTGCTCAGTCTTTGTCCCAGAACCGCACCAATAGCAAAATCACTAGCATCGCACATCAACTCAAAAGGCAGCTCCCAATTAGGGGTAACTAAGACGGGTGCCTTAGTAAGCTTATCCTTAAGCGAGTTGAAGGCTTCAAGACACTCTTTGGAAAAGATAAAAGGAGTATCTTTTTCCAAGAGGTGGGTCATCGGGCGAGCGATTTGAGAAAAATCTTTGATGAATCGACGGTAGAAGCCCGCATGACCCAGGAAACTTCTCACACCCTTCACGGTTGAAGGTGGAGGCAACTTGGCGATAACATCGACTTTAGCACGGTCTACTTCAAGACCAGCTTTGGAAATCTTGTGTCCCAGCACGATGCCTTCTTTTACCATAAAATGGCATTTTTCCCAATTCAGAACAAGGCGAGTGTCTTCGCCCCGCTTAAGCATACGTTCCAAATTGGCAAGGCAAGAAGAGAAGGAATCCCCGAAGACCAAGAAATCAGCCATGAAGACTTCCATGGTTTGTTCAACCATGTCATGGAAGATAGCTAACATGCACCTTTGGAAAGTCCCGGGCGCATTATATAAGCCAAAAGGCATTCTTTTGTAAGCAAATGTGCCATAGGGACAAGTGAATGTAGTCTTCTCTTGATCTTGGGGATCGATGGGTATTTGGAAGTAACCCGAGAAACCATCAAGAAAGCAGTAATATTCATTACCCGCTAAACGTTCAAGCATTTGGTCCATAAAAGGTAGAGGGAAATGATCCTTTCTCGTGGCATCATTGAGTTTGCGGTAGTCTATACAAACTCTCCACCCCGTGACGAGACGGGTAGGAATCAACTCGTTGTGTTCATTGGAAACAACGGTTATTCCGCCCTTCTTAGGCACACAATGGATCGGACTAACCCATGGTGAATCCGAAATAGGATAAATCATACCCGCATCAAGAAGTTTGATAACCTCTGTTTTGATGACTTCATGGATTTTTGGATTCACCCTTCGTTGGCTTTGAATTGTGGGCTTAAAGTCGTCCTCAATGAGAATTTTGTGTGTGCAGAAGTGAGGATCAATTCCACGAATATCAGAAATCTTCCAAGCAATAGCCTTCTTATGATCTTTCAACACGGCGACAAGTCGGGTTTTTTCTTCTTCTTTTAGGTCCTTTGCGATGATGACGGGCGACTTCTTCTCTTCTTCAAGGAATACATACTCGAGATGGGGCGGCAACTCCTTAAGTTCTAAATCCGGAGGATTTTCGACGGGAGGCGTATTCGAAGTCGGAGTATCGATAGCAATGACCGTGGGAGATGGAGGAGAAGGATTGTCTTCTTTGATAAGGTTTTCAATGAGGCGGAGATCTTCATCCCAATTGGTAGTGGAATCATCATTGTCTAAATTCACATCTCCCATGGTGGCTTCCAAATCTTTCCAAAGGAAATCACTTTCTCTAAATAGAGATAGTGATGAGTCGATAGAGGAAACGGTTTCAACATTGGGAAGAGAGGTAGGAGTACTTTTACAAGCATCTTTGAAGTGTTCTTCACAAGCCTCATCAAGAACGTCAATACAATTAACACTCTCGTAAGAATAAGGCTGTTTAGAAAGCTTTCCCATGTTGAAGACTACTTTATCGTCACCCACTCTCATGATAAGCTCACCGGCTTCAACATCAATGAGAGTGCGACCGGTCCTCAAGAATGGACGACCAACAATTAGTGGCACACGAGGGTCTATCTCGTAGTCGACGACTACAAAATCAGCAGGGAAGGTGAATTTGTCGACTCCTACAATGACGTCTTCGGCTATCCCCACTGGATAAGCAACCATACGGTTGGCCAATTCCAAAGTCATTTTGGTGGGGACTAGCTCTGGGAGAGATAATTTCTTCCAAACGCTTAGAGGCATAAGATTAATACTGGCACCTAGATCGGCTAGGGCCATGCAATTCTCTACTCCCGGGAAATTGCAAGGAATTAAGAAACGACCCGGATCACCAAGCTTGGTTGGTAATTTCTTTAAGAGCACTGCAGAGCAATTCTCATTAAGTTGGGTGTTGGCAATATCGAGGAGCTTTTCCTTGTCGCTCAGAAGATCTTTAAAAATTTTCGCATATTTAGGCATGTGAGCGAGAGCCTCAGCGAAGGAGATATTGAAATTCAGTTGTTTAAACATTTTAAGAAAGTTAGAAACCTGAATATCGTCCTTGCTTTTGACCTTCTCTTTCCTCAACCTGGATGGATAAGGTATATTGGAAGAAGAGGAAGGCTTTGGAAGAATAGGATCACTCACATCCTTGGGTGGAGGAGGGGTAGAAGGAAGAGGTGGAGAAATTGGGGCAGGAGAAGGATGAGGAATAGGAGCAGGTGACTCGTTCTCCTTAGTCACAACCACCGATGGAGGTATAGGAAGCTCGGGTTCCTTGGTACCTTTGCCACTTCGAGTGGTGATTGCTTTCATCTCCCCTCTTGGATTCGCAACGGTGTTACTCGGAAGAGTACCCGAAGAAGAGGGTTGACTACCTTGGAAGAAACTAGCCATCATGTTCCTCAATTCATTAGTTTGGGTATCCAACGTATTTCTCATGTCGGCTCTCAAATCGTTTCCTTGCTTGACCAAGTCCGCTTTCAGGTTGAGCACTTCTCTCTGAAGATTTCCCACTATTACATCGTTAGTCCTCATATAGGTTTCCACTTCTTGGTGAAGAGCGGTGGGTTGGTTGGGAGGAGCATTGTATGCGGGTGGTTGATAAGCAGGTTATTGGTAAACTTGGTTGTTACGTTGAGGTGGTTGTTGCTGCTTGTGAGGAGGTATGTATGGTTGTCGAGGCTGTTGTTGTAGTTGAGGAGAGCGATTGAGATTTTGTTGTTGGTTTGGGTTGGTAGGAGGAAAACCGGGTGGTGAAAGATAATTGTTGGAGCGGTAGCTAAGCAAATTACGGTCACCTTGAGGTCTAGCTTGATAAGCAGGTTGAGGATAGGTGCCATATGCCGCATTCACATTCTCAGCAGGGTAGTCTTGTGTGGCGGTACAAGTGGTGTAAGAATGAGGACCACCGCATATCTCACAAGGTTGGCTAACAGCACTGACTTGAGCGTTTTTAACGTTGTTGCTGTTGTTGTTGCTGACGGTGTGGGTGACAAGCGATTCAAGAAGCGTAGTGATTTTGTCAAGTTGCTTGTCGCTGTTATTAGTGCTAGCACTAGCGACATTGGTCCGAACACTCTTGGTTTGCACACGAGACTTATTCTCAATGATGTCCCAATCAGCATTGGAAGTCTTAGCCAAAATATTACCCCCCCGAGGCACTGTTCAGTGAATCTTGGTCACTCATGCTTAAACCATTGTAAAAAGTATTAATTTGATGTACTTTGGTAAAACCATGTTGTGGGCATTTTCTTAAAAGATCTTTAAAACGATCCCAAGATTCACTGAACGACTCATCGTACTTTTGTTCAAAATTTATGATTTCATTCCGCAAAGCGGTAGTACGAGAGGGTGGGAAAAAGTTGTTGATGAACTTTGTTTCCAAATCCGTCCACGAGAGAATACTCTGTGGCGGTTCTTTAGCAAGCCAATGCCGGGCTTGTCCCTCTAAAGAAAAGGGAAAAAGTTGTAACCTGATAACCTCTTGTGGAACACCATTGAGCTTGACCGTGGTAGTGAGTTGCAAGAATCTCTTGATGTGGTCGTATGGATCATCAATGGTACGCCCCAAGAATGGTTGAGCAGAGACCATCTGGATAAAGCCTGATTTTAGCTCAAAGTTGTTGGCGGCAATTGGAGGTATAACAATTGGATCCGTGTTGCCATCTACATGAGCTTGCAGCAATTCAATCATCAGGCGGTTATCCGGAAGGGGCTCATTGTTGTTGTTATTGTTCATGTTGTTGAAAGGTGGGTTGTTGTTGTTATTATTGTTGTTCGGAGGTGGTATGTTGTTGTTGTTTTGTACACCGGCCATGTCTAAGTGATCGAGAGGCTCGGGCTCTTGATAAGACGTGGATCGAGTGTGCATACACCTGCAAAAGAACTAACAAGAGCAAAACAAAGCAAAATATTTTTTTGTTTTTTTTATGTTTTTTACTTTTTAGGAATTTTGAAATTTTTATATTTTTTAGTGTTTTTGAAAATTTTTGTGAAAAATTAACGTTCACGGGGAACGGATCCCAAAATCTAAGTTCTCACAAAAAACTTTTGATCTTAACGAGAAGAGCCGGCAGCAGCGCCATTTGATACAAATGATTTTGCTAGGTTCAATTTTATTCTCGGGATCTCCTCGAATTGATCTCGGCTCTAAGTGGAATGTTTGTTCTTGGTGACAAAACGTGGGTTTGGTTTTCTAATCTACTAAACAGGGAAATGAATAACGTAAAGAAAGATTTAAGCTTAAAACAATTAAAAAGTAAAACTAGACTTAACAATTTAAATCAAACAGTAAATGGAAAAATACCCTAACAGAAACTACCCTATTCGGAAAACAAGTACTATGTGGAATAAATGCTCAATTCGGAATAAATAGCTTAATGCGGAAAAGAAGTCCTATTCGGAAAATAAGTCTATGCGGAAAATAAGGCCTATGCGGAATGTTGAAGTCTAAGCGGAATAAAGGAGATATTCCGAATAAGGGAAAACTTAAGAGGACTACTCGGAATAAATTATATTCCGAATAAGAGAAAATAGAAATGGCAATTCGGAATGTTTTTCTTATGCGGAATAATGGCTCAATTCGGAATGTCCAAACATTCCGAATAAGGAAAAAAATGAAATGGCAATTCGGAATATTTCTATATTCCGAGTAAGGGATGAAAGGCAAGGCTAAATATTCCGAATAAGGGGGAATACAGATGGTCTATTCGGAAAGTCTGGATGAAGAACAGAAACAGCAACGCAAGAACAGGGAGACGCGGTTTTAATCCAAAATCAATCCAAATAAGCAAAAAGGTTTTACCAAATTAACCACAAATCATTCAAATATCATAACCAACAAATCCCAACAATAAAAACACTAAATCAACAACTTTTAAAAGATTAAAATCAATCAAACAAGAACTTTTAAAACTTTGGATAGAAAAGGAGATGAACAAGATGGATAGAAAGATTGGATTGAAAGATTAATGTAAAAGTTAACAATAGTAATGATCAAACACTTACAAGATTCAAGGAAAAATGAAAAATCACCAAACACCCTAATGGTGTTGGTGAAGCTACGAACCAAAGAAACCTGGGAAAGAAAAATAAAAAGCTAACTCCCTAATTGTGTGAAGGAAAAATCCTTTTATAGTCCTAGTGGTTGGTTGGTGAGTGGGCTATCTCCCTTTCTTCTTGTCTTCTCGTCTTTTCAGAAAAGTTGACGTTTTCGATTCTGATCCGGGATCTGTCGACGATTAAATTCAACTCGTCTTTTAATTTCTTCGTTTAATAGACTTGAGTTTCTTCGACATATGTAAATCTTCCATCTTTGGTCCTTTTCTTCGATAAATCTTCAAATAGGCCCATTGACTTCAAATCTTTTGAATCTCTTGGACAATAGACTTCGTCTTGAGTCTTTTTCCTTGATAAAACCGTGCAATCCCATGTTTTCTTTAATATTCATCCGGTTAGCTCTGAAAACACAATAAACACAAAAACCACGCATAATTCCAAACAAATGATATTAAATACGTGTTTTGGTCTTGTTTTAGCCAGAATTAAGTGGTAAAAGGATGGGTGTTTACACACCTATTAGTGTCCTATTTTAGTAAAACGAACATGTTATCTCCCTCGCGGGTTTATACAATATTTCATAAAAACATTTAAAAGAGTGCGAGGCTATGAACTCACGTTGATGTGGGAAGGCGGGTTATCGGCAATTCGGACGTACGGTACGTGCTTCAATCACGGAAACCTAGACAAATAATACTCGTCTTAGACTCATGTCCAATGACTTTATAAAACTAACAGTTATGTATACATATGATGATTATATATATGATGATCAAGTGGGTTTACATATTCTCGTTTACTCATTTTTGTGTTATGTGTTGATAACTTTGATACTAGTTTACTAGTTTCACCTATTTACATGTTTTAGGCCCAATAGGCCCATTACAAGCCCAATATATTATATTAGCCCAATTATACTTTTATTATCAGTATCACACTTTACATGTTCGGCCCAAATGGGTTAAGCCCAATAAATAAGTTTATAAGTGTTTTAGCCCATTTTGTTGTATTATTAGTCCAATAACGTTAACTTAGCCCGTTAATGTCCGTATGTTATAAAGTTCGGGTTTTATAGGTTTTTACTTGTTATATATGTTTATATATCAGTATATGAGTTTATAAAAGTTTACATTAGACGGGTCCAACCGTCTAAGTTTTATTTAACAAAAACGTTAATTTTTACGGTAATAGCCGAAAAAGTCGTAAAAATCATGTTTATAGTTTTATAACTTATAAAACTTATCAAACTACCATTTTTATAAAATGTCCATTTATTTATCCTTATACATATTTATATAAATGTATTATATGAGTTAGTGGGTTTTAATTCACATTTTATACTATTTTTATTTGAGTGCTTATATAATACTATTATACTTTAATTTCCCAAAATCTGATTTTTATTTTCATGTTCACCAAAACTGCCATATCTAGAGTTCTATATGGAGATAGAAGCTCAAATTTTATGACATAAACTACATGATATGTGCTCCATTTAACTCTTTTATAGCTACTGTTGAATCAGCCTCTAAGTATTTTCTAAAAATCGTCCAAAACAGTGAACTCAGATTTGTACTCTAAACTTGTTTTAGTCATATCTCACTCATCCTAATGATTCCATTGCATGGACAACTCTCACATGTGTAAAAGACATATTACTTACTTTAAATTGATTCTACTTCATCATTTTATCAGTCTAACATGTGGTTAGTTACTGTTTTTATACAGCCTACCATTTAAACAAGATTTACCCATTTTACATGTAGTTTGTCCATCTTTTTACCCATGTTTATCCAATCTGTCAACACCAAATCCCCACATAACATTTTTAATCATCATTCGTCATCATATACATATACATAAGTAAAAGAAATACAAGATTACATAATCAAAATAACAAGAGGATGGGGAGAACATTCTTGATACCACTATGATGATGTAGGTTGTGATCAAAACATGGATTTTGATGGAGAAACTTGTGAATAACCAAGACCATCTCCAAGACCACCATTCTTCATGAACACCTTGTGGAAAATCAGCCCCAAGACACCATCAAGACTTCTCCTTGGATGTTAAAATGACCATCAATCAATAGAGCTTGAAGAGGTTTCCATCATATGTGTGTATAACATCAAATATTGTGGTTAAAAATTGATCAAAGGGGTGTTTGTTCTTGATTTTGGAACGGCAAGGAAGAGAGGAATGAGAGAGTTTTAGGGTGGTTTGCATGTATGGAAATGCGAGGAAAGTTTAGCTAGTTGTTTTTATTGTAAGCTTAGCTTACATGCTAAGCTAAATGGACAAGTGTAGCTTGTAAGCTACAACTTGACACATCACAAGTGTGGTGGTACACTTTGTGGCCGGTTATGAGTGGGGGTGGGGCAAAAGTCATTTTGTCTCATCCCCATTATTTACGGGTACTCCTCGATTCTAGTTTCCTCGATTTACGTGCCCTCGTGTCATTTTACGAAAAACATTTTTATAAATTATGAATCAACGGCACAAAACGGAGTTTGAAAACGTAAATACGTAATCCTAAGGTTTCCGGTTTAGTCGTAAAGGTCGTTAAATTAAAATCGTAAGTCCTAATCTCTTCTTGTAAATTTGTGAGTTTATGAACCAACACAAATTTAAAACTCTAAAATAATATTCACGGATAAATTTATTTTCTGAAATGTCGGACTGTCACCAAAGACGGTGTATGTAAACGTAAGCACGTAACGTTGAATCCTCCGGTTTAGACGTAGTCGACGCTACTTCAAGATGTAAATCCAAATTTCTTCCCAAAAAAATAAGTGAGTTCATAATATAACATTAAAATAATAGTTTCAATTAAATATTGAGAATAAAAATATCAATCATAAATTGACAGATTGTCACAGCATTTACCCCTAAACAGGATCTTTGTCCTCAAAGATCATCTTACCTTACTACTCGCTTCTTATAGAGTTAAAGCCATGTGGGTATTTCCTCCACATTCGGTCTTTTCTCACAAGTGTAATCCATTACAATACGCGAGTTTCATCAAACATAACCACGGGAATAAGATCAGGCTTATTGTTGACTTACTTTCTCTATCCATGATGTTCATGGGTTTCTGATGAATGCAACTTTTCGCCGATCTAAACTTCATTAAGGAATAGTCAGATTTTCACTTGATAGGCATTTATCAAGTTCGATTTACGAAGCATAATTCACGCAGCTCTTGAAGTCCTAGGGTAGATCCAGCTTATATGCCTTTCAAACCAATCTTTTTCATCATCTCAATGGTCCCATACAACGGGGACTCATATCCCATGATCTTTTAGATCATCGATTCATTTTTCCATGGTTAAAATTTTTGGCATAACTTCGCTACCCGTCTGGCACTTCAAGATCTACATTTTATATTCACATAACCTCCTGCCCGCTACCGGCAGTCAATAATCAGATCCTAATTTCAACAATCATTTCAGGTCTCGCGGGTCGAGTATTTTGTAAGGTTAGGTTCGCCATCATAGGAAACCTTAAACCTAAAAGACATGTCCAACTCACAGTGGGTGTATGTCGGGTGTCTTCATCCCAACTCCTGCTTACAGATGCTCTAATATATATCCTCACAAGATTCGATCTCGATCCTAATACGATAATTATCAATGATGATCTCTCCAAAGGAAAACGATTATACGGTTTATTACCAAAGGTCAATCATTCAAACATAAAACAACACTTATAGTATTTTGTATCGCTACTTTACCTCGTCCCTTCGATTTGGGGTGGTAAACAATACTCTATTCAAGATTCGTTCTCAATGACTCCTGAGCAAATCTCTAGGAATTAGATGCGAAGCGAGGATCTTGATAGAGATGATCGATACAGGCACACCATGTTTACACAACTCCTTTAAATATAAAAGAGTCAATTTCTTCATCAAGAATCTATCATTAACAAGAATGATATTAGCAAATTTGGTCAGTCTGTCGACGATGACCCAAATTGAATCAAATTCAGATGATGACCTTTGCAATAGTTAGACGTTTACTAATGTATGAGGCGATGTATGCCTTCATAATTTGTCATTAGTACATCTTCTTCAGACAAAGATACTTTTAGTCAGAAATGACATAAATAGGATACTTATACTTACAAGATTCCAACATGACTATATCTCAAAAAACTCCATATTTAGGCAACCACAAAGTGGCCTTTTATACATTTAACGCCATCGGCTTCTCAATTTTGATGGTTCACATTAGCCGCGAACCCCCTTTTATTATCTATATTATCGTTCTTACAATCATTGTTTATTTTTATATTGTTCGGCAATTTATTTTGCACCTTCATTATTAAGGAACATGTCCTATTTGGTTCTTTATCTTTTCTATATTATGTGTCAGTATCTACATTCACCTTCACCGATAAAATAGTTATCATGACCGTATTCATTCAAAATTTCTTTCTTCATATTCTATAAGTTTTAGTTTCGTCCCAACTATCATTTTTATGAGTTTTGCTCATTCCAACGTCCAAAGCGTCGATAATTATTACTAGCAATTAAATAATAAATATTTAATTTTTATGAAACGTAAACGCAAAAAGTTTTTAAGTTTTCTCAGTTTGTCCAATTATATAAAAAAGTTCAAAATAAATTTGAATTTAATTAACACAATTTTTGTTGATTTATCGTAAATAATTAGTAAGACCCGTAAATGTTTGAAAAATCTTTGGTTATACTTTGGTCAAGATTTTCTTAGTTGAAAAACAAAAAGTGTCGTTTCAAATCTCAAGTCTTGGTTTAAATGGTTTCCTCAATCCCTCTCAGGTTGTCTTGTGGTATACTCAAACATTTACCCCTAAACAGAAGTTTAGTTAAATGGTTTGTGTATAAGGGGATAATCCCTTAAAAATCCTTTGTTAAAACATTTGTCAAAATATATTTGCACTCTCTTTTTAGTATAACTCAAAGTCTTAAATGACTTCTAATTTTTGAAGAGTCAGTTTATATTCCATTATCTATTAATCACACGGTTAAATCATGTAAAGGATTAAGTCTTAAGTCATATGTTAAATATTCAAAGTACAGGTTTTAATTGTTCGACCAATTTAGGGCAGTCTACAACTAATTATTAACTCCTTTCTGTTGTTATAAACAAACAAATAGTCCTTAATGATCGCAAGCATGAATTTATCAAATTACAGCCTACACACGTGATTCACCAATTTTATGAGTACTACATGTGTATTAGTCAATCCAAACGACATCACGTGAAACTCATAATGTTCATTACAAGTACCGGATGTAGTGATTGGAATACATAATCTTCTTCGCGGATTCGAAGTTGATGATAACCATGCCATGGATCAAATCTTTAGAACATACGCTAGGACCTTGTAAATGATCGAACAAATCTTCCATTTCGAGTCATGGATATCGTTTTCAATTGTCAATTTACTCAGTTCACAGTAATCTATATATATAAGGAATGATAACACCATAGCTCTTCATGATGACGAGCTTGGTAGAATAAAATCTTTCTCCGACAACTCTCTCAGTTGTACAGTAATTCCTTTAATTCAGATGGTGCTGACGTACAGTGCACACGCCACAGGTGCAGCACCGAGAATATAATCAGTACCAAATTCAACTTGCCTTAATGGCGAAAGTCTAGGTAATTCACCAATAAATACCTCCTAAAGTTATAGATAACAGAAACATCTTTTAATAAATTCATATTAGGTTCTTTCTAGATCATAATATCTATGACTAATTCACAACCATTCATGGTATAATTTCAAGTCATCCATCAAGAACTATTTAGATCACTTTTGATAATCAACATCTTATCATTTAAGGGAATTCAATTCGAGTTCCCATCAATTAAGACAATGTCGTCATGTCATAATCAATCAATCCATTCTACTGGCACTATTAACTTTCCAGTTTCATTGTCGTCGATAAGATGTGAATTTCTCAAAAGACTAATAATATCTCATAATCCTTCACAAATTTAGGGATATATGGAGACACAACTAGTATTAAAAGAGAAAGGTCAACACGTAATCTATGCGAGAGAATTTCAAATCAGATACAGATGAAAACATTTAATGAATATGAATATATCCCATGTTTTCACAATTTGAGTACGCATTCGAAAGCTCCTCGGATCGTTACCCAGGTCATTTAAATGAAATCTGATAAAAAGAAATGATAGGAGCATCGATACATCCAGTCGGGTATGAACACTCGGTAATCAGATACTTTTCCTAAGAATCTCACTATGGGAGAATTGGACAAGAAGGGAATATCAATTTGTCAAATAAGACAAATTCCACAGATGAGTAAATTCAACTCAGAAGAATAGATGCTACAGGCACATATGTAGGTGTCCCTAACATTATGTCCCTATTTTTCACTTCTTGCAGATCTCATAAAATTTAATCTTTCACAATCTTCAAAGAAAATGTAGTGTTTATTCATTAGTTTTATGGTGACTACTAATCAGTCTTGCATGGTCCATTCCAAATTGTATGTAGGCGTGCAAATATATACAATTTCAAGATTAACGATGCAATACTCAGTTCGTCAAAATTTTATCATCATGTTTATAATTGATACAAATATTTTCATTGGGTTCAGAATATTTCTCTCGGAATCCTCTCGAATTGATCTCAGTTAAAAGTGGAATGATTTGTTCTTGGTGACAAAAAGTGGATTTGGTTTTCTATTCTACTAACAGGTAAGTGAATAAAATGGTAATGAAATAAACTTAAACCAAGCAACGAATAAAAAACAAAACTTGAATTAATACTTGGAAAAATACCCCATGTGGAATGTTGGAAGGTATGGCCATTCGGAAAGTTTCCCTATGCGGAAAGTTTAATTCTATGCGGAATAATTTGTATGATTCGGAAAACTTGCCTCATGCGGAAAAAGATCTCTATGCGGAATATGAACACCTATGCGGAAAGTAAGGCTATGCGGAAAGTAATGTCTACTCGGAAAAATGAAGCTATTCGGAAAAATTGCTCTATGCGGAAAAATTAGCTTATTCGGAAAAACCTGGCTATTCGGAATATTTGGCTTATGCGGAAAAATGTTGCTCTATGCGGAAAATAAGGACCATTCGGAAAGACAGTCTTATGCGGAAAGATGAAGCTATTCGGAAAAACTGGTCTATTCGGAATATATGAGATATTCCGAATAAGGGAAAAATAAACTTGGCTATGCGGAAAAATCAAGGTCTATGCGGAAAATAAGGATCATTCGGAATATATAAATATTCCGAATAAGGCTGGAAAAATCAAGCAATTCGGAAAACTGAAAAGTTCCGAATAAGGAAAACGAAAAAGAGCTATTCGGAAAATCCAAGATTCCGAGTAAGCCACACAAAAGTCTGTCTATTCGGAAAGTTCTGAAATGAAAGAACAGTAACAGTGGAGACGGAACAGGGGATACGAATTATAACCAAAATCTAACCAAATACTCAAAAAGGTTTTACCAAACTAACCAATAATCATTAACATACCATAAGAAACAAATCCCACCAATAAAAACACTAAATCAACAACTTTTTAAGATCAAACTAAAATCAAATAAAAACTCAAGAACTTGTAATAGATGATGATGAAGAACAAAATAAATAGAAAGATGGAATGGATTGATTAATGAAAAAGTAACAAGGTTAATGATTGAAGATTACAAGATTGAAAGAAAAAGATGAAAATCACCAAACTCCCTAATGGAGTTGGTGATGGGACGAACTACAAAGAACTGGAGAAAGAAAAATGAACTAACTCTCTAATTGTGTGAAGGGAAAGACTATTTATACTCCTAGTGGTTGGTTGGTGAGTGGGCTTTCTCCCTTTCTTCTTGTCTTCTCGTCTTTTCAGAAAAGTTGACGTTTTCGATTCTGATTCGGGATTTGTTGTCGATTAAATCCAACTCGTCTTTTAATTTCTTCGTTAAATAGACTTGAGTTTCTTCGACTTATGAAAACCTTCCATCTTTAGTCCTTTTCTTCGATAAATCTTCGAATAGGCCTAGTGACTTCAAATCTTCTGCATCTCTTGGACAATAGACTTCGTCTTGAGTCTTTTTCCTTGGTAAATCCCGTGCAATCCCATGTTTTCTTTAATATTCATCTGGTTAGCTCTGAAAACACAATAAACACAAAAACCACGCATAATTCCAAACAAATGATATTAAATACGTGTTTTGGTCTTGTTTTAGCCCGAATTAAGTGGTAAAAGGATGGGTGTTTACACACCTATCAAATCCCCTACACTTAACCATTGCCATGCCCTCATGCAATGCTTAGTGATAAAGCAAATTTACATTTTTCTCATAATCAATCAACCTTGGCCTTATTTAAATTCTACTAAACAACAATTTAAATACTAAGAGAACTTAAAATTTTAAAATAAACAAAAGGATGGAAATAACTTGTAAAGAAATCAAGGACTTACATTAGGGCTTTGGTGTTGCGAAGATTTATCACCCTCAAGTTTAACGTTCCCCAAACTAAGCTTGAAAACGAGATCATTGTTATTATAAGTTAGTAAATCAAACACTTACACACATGGCTTAATTAAATGCTTAAACTCCCTTATTCCTAGTTGTATCTCTTATACTTTATTTTTGTCTTAGAATGATCATGAAGATGCATTTTTGGACTTATTTCGAAAGTTTATTAAAGCTGAAAGCAAAGTAGGACGATTTGATCAATAGTTAGCTAAAGGACAAAATCTCTTAAAACTGCTTCTCGGGATATCAAAAAGTTCATATCTTGGCATAACTTGGTTCACGATTTGAGACCTTTCTCGGGCCATATTTGGCATGTACTTCATACTTCATATCTTCGAGAGACGTTCTTGAGATAATGGTCTTCTCATCATAATAGAGTTTCTTCACTTGGAGACTTTTGAGAGGTTCTCCAACTTTGTTGACCACGACTTCATGATTATTTCTTCAGTCTCTATTTGGGATTTTGAGATACAACGATCCGCCTCCTTTTCGGACTTGGATCTATTTATCCTCATACCTTGTTAGGGTCTTTTCGGATAGACTTCTCCATGATCTTTATGGGAGTTGATTGCTTTTCGTCGTGAGTCTTGATCCTTCATATTGACTTTAGGAATAATGCTTTTCACATCACTTTTGGATCTTCAGCAATAAAATTGAATCCTCATGCCTTGTTAGGGCCTTTTCGGACTCGCCAATCTTCGCGCCCCGCTTCATAAGTTATGCCTTGGCTATGAACTCTTATCATTACCGAGCAACTTTTAAACGATCTTGGGCTAGAAGCTAAGTAACTTTTCAAATCGTAAGACCTTACTTATTGCAGATAAATTATTAGCAAGTGATGGGAGAATAGGCAAATAATTACACCAAGTGAGCTTGCGCAAGAATACCGACTTATAATTGACTCTATCATTTCTCGTCCTCCACAATTTAAAATCTCAAATAATGAGACTCGTGGACACTTAGCCTAATAAACCAATTAAGGTCTATATGGTTAAGGATACTAGCTAGAATAAACTTGGATAGGTCTATTCGGGTTGAGTCAAAATAAACGCAACGGGCCTAATATGTCAAAGACTTCTAAACTAGCTACACCACTTTATTAATATTTTTGACTTTATTGCGGGATATATACATATGAAAGCAACGATAAAAATTTAAAAATTACGACTAAATGGCCAAAGTTAATAAAAAATTTGAAAAATGTTGAAAAATAGGATTTTCTGGTTAAACGAAGGCATTTTCATGGAAAAGTCCACTTAAAACTTCGATAGAAGTCTCCCCTACACTTAAGATAAACATTGTCCTCAATGTTTAAGCATGTGGGAAAAGTCTCCCCTACACTTAAGACATTGTGCACGTTGGTTAACTCGAGTTAAGGAAGAGACGACTAAAGTGATCAATTTCAAATGTGAGTATGAAGAAAATTGAATCACGATAGTTGAGAGATAGAACCGGGTGTCGGATAACACGGGTGCACGGTTCTTCAAAGATTCCAAGAGTGCACTTATCCCTGTAATCACATCACCACACAAACACAAACGACCAAAATAGGTCCTCCCCTACACTTAGGGGGTTAAAGGGATAGATACTCGGGCTGCCTCCCGAGGAGCGCTTGTTTTTGATAACCGAGTCACGAGCCTGACTCGACCCAAATTCAGTTCATGGGGAACGTGGTGAGGGATGGAATCACCTCGTGAGAGGTGTCCTCACCAAAGTACAACTTCACTCGTTGGCCATTCACCTTAAAATTTGGTCCATTAGGTTGAGTGAGCTCGAGAGTACCATATGGAAAAATTTGGGCGATGGTGAATGGGCCGGACCAACGAGATTTGAGCTTGCCCGAAAAGATTTTCAACCGAGAGTTAAAAAGTAAGACTTTGTCTCCAACATGGAACTCTCGGTTTTTGATCTTGGAGTCGTGAATGAGCTTAGTTCTTTCCTTATAGATCAAAGAGTTTTCATAAGCCTCATTCCGGAGTTCATTCAGCTCATTGAGTTGGATCTTGCGTAGGTCACCGGCTTTGTTTATATCAAAATTAGCCCACTTCAAGGCCCAATAGGCCTTGTGCTCCAACTCAATGGGGAGGTGTCACGCTTTCCCGTACACAAGACGATAAGGCGTACAGCCGATCGGGGTCTTGTAAGCAGTACGGAAAGCCCACAAAGCATCATCGAGTTTATCAGCCCATGTGGCACGATGCTCTCCCACGGTTCTTTCAAGAATTCGCTTCAGCCCTCGGTTGGATATTTCAGCCTGGCCATTAGTTTGTGGGTGGTAGGCTGTGGAAAGACGATGATTTACACCGTACTTAGCCATGACTCGAGCAAATTGGTCATTGCAGAAATGAGTCCCACGATCACTAATAATGGCGCGAGGCACACCGAATCTAGCGAATAGAGCCTTCAAAAAGTTACAAACCACCCTTGCGTCATTAGTAGGCAAAGCTTTGGCTTCAACCCACTTAGAAACGTAGTCAACGGCTACAAGGATGTATTTGTTTCCTTTAGATGAAGGGAGTGGCCCCATAAAGTCGATACCCCAAACATCAAAAATTTCACACTCTTGAATGAAATTCTGAGGCATCTCGTCTTTATGTGTGATTTTGCCTTGCTTTTGGCAAACATCACATCGTTTGACCATATCGTGAGCGTCACGGTATATGGAGGGCCAATAAAATCCCGAATCAAACACTTTCTTTGCGGTGTAATTGGGACCAAAGTGACCACCGGTTGGTCCTTTGTGGCAAGCATCAAGGATGTCCGACGCTGCCGGTCCATCAACACATCGGCGAATTATCAGATCAGCACATTGTTTGAATAGGTAAGGGTCGTCCCAAAAGTAAGTCTTGATGTCGGTGAAGAACTTTTTCTTTTGCTGGGACGTCAACCCTTCCTTGAGAATTCCACCCGCCAAGTAGTTTGCAAAGTCCGCAAACCACGGGGTTTCATTCGGCTTCGAGTTTATAGAAATTAAGGTCTCCAAGGGAAAAGAATCATTGATTTCTTTGGTCGGATGATCCCCTTGGTATGGATCCTCAAGTCTACTAAGATGATCCGCGGCTAGGTTTTCTGCTCCTTTTTTATCGCGGATGTCGATTTTAAATTCCTGGAGCAGCAAAACCCAGCGAAGAAGTCTTGGTTTGGAATCTTGCTTTGTCAACAAGTACTTCAACGCGGAATGATCGGTATACACAATGGTGGTAGAAAGGACAAGATAGGGGCGGAATTTTTCAAAAGCATAGACAACAGCTAAAAGCTCTTTTTCGGTTGTCGTATAATGCAATTGTGCCCCAGTCATTGTCTTGCTAGCGTAATGGATCGGTTGGAAGTGTTTGTTCACTCTTTGTCCAAGAACCGCTCCAATAGCAAAATCACTAGCATCACACATCAACTCAAAGGGAAGCTCCCAATTAGGGGTAACCAAGACGGGTGCCTTAGTTAGCTTATCCTTAAGCGAGTTGAAGGCTTCAAGGCACTCTTTGGAAAAGATAAAAGGAGTATCTTTTTCCAAGAGGTGGGTCATCGGGCGAGCGATTTGAGAAAAATCTTTGATGAATCGACGATAGAAGCCCGCATGACCCAGGAAACTTCTCACACCCTTCACGGTTGAAGGTGGAGGCAACTTAGCTATAACATCGACTTTAGCACGGTCTACTTCAAGACCGGCTTTCGAAATCTTATGTCCAAGCACGACGCCTTCTTTTACCATAAAATGGCATTTTTCCCAATTTAGAACAAGGCGAGTGTCTTCGCACCGCTTTAGCATACGTTCTAAATTGGCAAGGCAAGCAGAGAAGGAATCTCCGAAGACCGAGAAATCATCCATGAAGACTTCCATGGTTTGTTCAACCATGTCATGGAAGATAGCTAACATACACCGTTGGAAAGTCCCGGGCGCATTACATAAGCCAAAAGGCATTCTTTTGTAAGCAAAAGTGCCATAGGGACAAGTGAATGTAGTCTTCTCTTGATCTTGGGGATCGATGGGTATTTGAAAATAACCCGAGAAACCATCGAGAAAGCAGTAATATTCATTACCGGCTAATCGTTCAAGCATTTGGTCCATGAAAGGTAGAGGGAAATGATCCTTTCTCGTGGCATCATTGAGTTTGCGGTAGTCTATACAAACTCTCCACCCAGTAACGAGACGAGTGGGAATCAACTCGTTGTGTTCATTGGGAACAACGGTTATTCCGCCCTTCTTGGGCACACAATGGATTGGACTAACCCACGGTGAATCCGAAATAGGGTAAATCATACCCGCATCAAGAAGTTTGATAACCTCTGTTTTGATGACTTCATGTATTTTTGGATTCACCCTTCGTTGGCTTTGAATAGTGGGCTTGAAGTCGTCCTCCATGAGAATTTTGTGTGTGCAGAAGTGAGGATCAATTTCACGAATATCGGAAATCTTCCAAGCAATAGCTTTCTTGTGAGCTTTCAACACAGCGACGAGGCGAGTCTTCTCTTCATCTTTCAAATCCTTCGCAATAATGACGGGCGACTTCTTGTTGTCGTCAAGGAACACGTACTCGAGATGAGGCGGCAACTCCTTAAGTTCCAAATCCGGAGGATTTTCGACGGTAGGCGTTTTCAAAGTCGTGGCATCGATAGCAATAACCGTGGGAGATGGAGGCGAAGGATTGTCTTCGGTGAGAAGATTGTCAAAGAAACTCATGTCTTCATCCCCCTCGGTGGGAGAATCATTAGTAGCTAAATTCGCATCTCCCATGGTAGCTTCAAGATTGTTCCAGAATAAATCACTATCTCCAAATAGAGACAGCGATGAATCAATCGAGGACACGGTCTCAGCAGTGGGAAGAGAGGTAGGAATACTTTTGCAAGCATCATTAAAGTGTTCTTCACAAGCCTCATCGAGAACGTCAATACAATTAACACTCTCATATGAATAAGGTTGTTTGGACAACTTTCCCATGTTGAAGACTACTTTATCGTCACCCACTCTCATGATAAGCTCTCCGGCTTCAACATCAATAAGAGTGCGACCGGTCCTAAGGAATGGACGACCAACAATCAGTGGTACACGAGGGTCCATCTCGTAGTCGACGACAACAAAATCAGCAGGAAAGGTGAATTTGTCGACTCCTACAATAACGTCTTCGGCTATCCCCACTGGATAAGCAACCGTACGGTTGGCCAATTCCAAAGTCATTTTAGTGGGGACTAGCTCTGGGAGAGATAATTGCTTCCAAACACTTAGAGGCATGAGATTAATACTGGCACCTAGATCGGCTAGGGCCATGCAATTCTCTACTCCCGGGAAATTGCAAGGGATAAGAAAACGACCCGGATCACCAAGCTTGATTGGCAATTTCCTTAAGAGCACTGCAGAACAGTTCTCATTAAGTTGGGTGTTGGCAATATCGAGGAGCTTTTCCTTGTCGCTCAAAAGATCTTTAAACATTTTAGCATACTTGGGCATGTGAGCGAGAGCCTCAGCGAAGGAGATATTGAAATTCAGTTGTTTAAACATTTTAAGAAAGTTAGAAACCTGTATATCATCCTTGCTCTTTTGCTTCTCTTTCCTCAACCTAGAAGGATAAGGTATATTGGAAGAAGAGGAAGGCTTTGGGAGTATAGGATCACTCACAACCACGGGTGGAGGAGGGGTAGAAAGAAGAGGTGGAGAAATTGGGGAAGGAGAAGGAGGAGGAATAGGAGCAGGTGACTCGTTCTCCTTAGTCACAACCACCGGTGGGGGTATAGGAAGCTCGGGTTCCTTGGTACCTTTACCACTGCGAGTAGTGATTGCTTTCATCTCCCCTCTTGGGTTTGCAACGGTGTTACTCGGAAGAGTACCCGAAGAAGAGGGTTGACTACTTTGGAAAAAACTAGCCATCATGTTCCTCAGATCATTAGTCTGGCTATCCAACGTGTTTCTCATATCGGCTCTCAAATCATTTCCTTGCTTGACCAAATCTGCCTTCAAATTGCGCACTTCCTCTTGGAGATTTCCCACTATCACATCGTTGGTTCTCATGTAGGTGGCGACCTCTTGGTGTAATGCAGTGGTGGCTTGGTTGGGAGGAGCATTGTATGCAGGTGGTTGGTAAGCAGGTTGTTGGTAGACTTGATTGTTACGTTGAGGAGGTTGTTGCTGCTTGTGAGGTGGGATGTATGGTTGTCGAGGTTGTTGTTGTTGTTGAGGAGGGCGATTAAGGTTTTGTTGTTGGTTTGGGTTGGTAGGAGGGAAACCAGGTGGTGAAAGGTAATTGTTGGATCGATAGCTAAGCAAGTTACGGTCACCTTGAGGTTTAGCTTGATAAGCAGGTTGTTGGTAGGTGCCATATGCCGCATTCACATTCTCAGCAGGGTAATCTTGGGTGGCGGTACAAGTTGTGTAGGAGTGGGGACCACCGCATATCTCACAAGGTTGGCTGACAGCGTTGACTTGTGCGTTCTTAGCGTTGTTGCTGTTGTTGTTGCTGACGGTGTGGGTGACAAGCGATTCAAGAAGCGTGGTGATTTTGTCTAATCGCTTGTCGCTGTCATTAGTGCTAGCACTAGCAACATTGGTCCTAACACTCTTGGTTTGCACACGAGACTTGTTCTCAATGATATCCCAAGAAGCATTGGAAGTCTTAGCCAATAAATTACCCCCCGAGGCACAATTCAGTGAATCTTGGTCACTCATGCTTAAACCATTGTAAAAAGTATTGATTTGATGTACTTTGGTAAAACCATGTTGTGGGCATTTTCTTAAAAGATCTTTGAAACGATCCCAAGATTCACTGAATGACTCATCGTACTTTTGTTCAAAGTTTATAATCTCATTCCGCAATGCGGTAGTACGAGAGGGTGGAAAAAAGTAATTGATAAACTTTGTTTCCAAATCCGTCCACGAGAGAATGCTCTGTGGCGGTTCCTTAGCAAGCCAATGCCGGGCTTGTCCCTCTAAAGAAAAGGGAAAAAGTTGTAACCTTATAACCTCCTGTGGGACCCCATTGAACTTGACCGTGTTGGTGAGTTGTAGAAATCTCTTGATATGGTCGTGTGGATCATCAATGATGCGTCCCAAGAATGGTTGAGCTGAGACCATCTGGATAAAGCCTGACTTGAGCTCGAAATTGTTGGCGGCAATTGGTGGTATAACAATTGGATCCGTGTTGCCATCAACATGAGCTTGGAGCAATTCAATCATGGGGCGATTATCCGGAAGGGGCTCATTGTTGTTGTTATTGTTCATGTTGTTGTTGTTGTTATTATTGTTGTTCGGAGGTGGTATGTTATTCTTGTTTTGGACACCAGCCATGTCTAAGTTATCGAGAGGCTCGGGCTCTTGATAAGACGTGGATCGAGTGCGCATATACCTGCAAAAGAACGAACAAAGAAAAACAAAGCAAAAATATTTTTGGTTTTTATTGTTTTTTACTTTTTAGGATTTTTGAAAATTTTATATTTTTTTTTAATGTTTTTGAAAATTTTTAGGAAAAAGTAACGTTCACGGGGAACGGATCCCAAAATCCAAATTCTCACAAAAAACTTTTGATCTTAACGAGAGGAGCCGGCAGCGGCGCCATTTGATACAAATATTTTCATTGGGTTCAGAATATTTCTCTCGGAATCCTCTCGAATTGATCTCAGTTAAAAGTGGAATGATTTGTTCTTGGTGACAAAAAGTGGATTTGGTTTTCTATTCTACTAATAGGTAAGTGAATAAAATGGTAATGAAATAAACTTAAACCAAGCAACGAATAAAAAACAAAACTTGAATTAATACTTGGAAAAATACCCCATGCCGAATGTTGGAAGGTATGGCCATTCGGAAAGTTTCCCTATGCGGAAAGTTTAATTCTATGCGGAATAATTTGTATGATTCGGAAAACTTGCCTCATGCGGAAAAAGATCTCTATGCGGAATATGAACACCTATGCGGAAAGTAAGGCTATGCGGAAAGTAATGTCTACTCGGAAAAATGAAGCTATTCGGAAAAATTGCTCTATGCGGAAAAATTAGCTTATTCGGAAAAACCTGGCTATTCGGAATATTTGGCTTATGCGGAAAAATGTTGCTCTATGCGGAAAATAAGGACCATTCGGAAAGACAGTCTTATGCGGAAAGATGAAGCTATTCGGAAAAACTGGTCTATTCGGAATATATGAGATATTCCGAATAAGGGAAAAATAAACTTGGCTATGCGGAAAAATCAAGGTCTATGCGGAAAATAAGGATCATTCGGAATATATAAATATTCCGAATAAGGCTGGAAAAATCAAGCAATTCGGAAAACTGAAAAGTTCCGAATAAGGAAAACGAAAAAGAGCTATTCGGAAAATCCAAGATTCCGAGTAAGCCACACAAAAGTCTGTCTATTCGGAAAGTTCTGAAATGAAAGAACAGTAACAGTGGAGACGGAACAGGGGATACGAATTATAACCAAAATCTAACCAAATACTCAAAAAGGTTTTACCAAACTAACCAATAATCATTAACATACCATAAGAAACAAATCCCACCAATAAAAACACTAAATCAACAACTTTTTAAGATCAAACTAAAATCAAATAAAAACTCAAGAACTTGTAATAGATGATGATGAAGAACAAAATAAATAGAAAGATGGAATGGATTGATTAATGAAAAAGTAACAAGGTTAATGATTGAAGATTACAAGATTGAAAGAAAAAGATGAAAATCACCAAACTCCCTAATGGAGTTGGTGATGGGACGAACTACAATGAACTGGAGAAAGAAAAATGAACTAACTCTCTAATTGTGTGAAGGGAAAGACTATTTATACTCCTAGTGGTTGGTTGGTGAGTGGGCTTTCTCCCTTTCTTCTTGTCTTCTCGTCTTTTCAGAAAAGTTGACGTTTTCGATTCTGATTCGGGATTTGTTGTCGATTAAATCCAACTCGTCTTTTAATTTCTTCGTTAATAGACTTGAGTTTCTTCGACTTATGAAAATCTTCCATCTTTAGTCCTTTTCTTCGATAAATCTTCGAATAGGCCTAGTGACTTCAAATCTTCTGCATCTCTTGGACAATAGACTTCGTCTTGAGTCTTTTTCCTTGGTAAATCCCGTGCAATCCCATGTTTTCTTTAATATTCATCTGGTTAGCTCTGAAAACACAATAAACACAAAAACCACGTATAATTCCAAACAAATGATATTAAATACGTGTTTTGGTCTTGTTTTAGCCCGAATTAAGTGGTAAAAGGATGGGTGTTTACACACCTATCAATAATAAAAACATTTTCATGCTTAATTCTTAGATAAGAATCAAAAATAAATTTACAAAGATTTTCTTTGTTATGAAAACAATTAAGTTTTCCAAGGTGTTTTATAAACAACTTCATTTCGATAATAATCACTTATAAATCTCACTTTGAATAATCCTTATAGTGATGAAAATTCAATTTTTCTCAAGGGATACTGTTTTAACTTATTAAAACAATTAGTGATCTGTGAAGGAGTGATGAAAAGTTGTTCACCAAGAACTAACTTCAATATAATAGGAAATGAGCTTAGCCAAATAATCATGAGGTACATGACCTCGATGGCACTCAAAAAGAATAATCCACAACGTAACTCAATTCGAGATGAGTACTTGTTCAATGGTTGCATCACTAATGCGAACATTAGGAAGAATAAATAAGAGATAAATAACATCGATACATGTAGAATTTAGCAATCAAAGGTAGTCTTTTCATTAATCACAAACAAGTCAAATTGTACCGTAACACATTATGTGTCACTATGTCATACAATTCCAAGATCTCATCCTACCAACTGATGTCACAGTTAAGTTAGGGATTATTTTTGAAAGACACCACAATGAATACTAATCTACAAGAGTCATTAGGTGTTCCACATGTCCCGGAAGATCCATTGGTCCCAATTCAGAAGAAGATTTCTTCAATTTATTTCTTGGACACTGGGCATCCTCGTTAGTGGACAATGGCCTAGGAAAAACCCTTAACACGAATCAACAATCAATTAAAACCTAATAATTCAATCATAGGACTAATGACTTATATTAACAATCTCATATTCCATACGGGTTAAATTTTTCTTTACTCAAGTTTCAACCAAATCATACTCAATGTGATATCCTACATCATTCTCCAATACTTTCAACCTTATTCATAAACCTTAATAGGGCAATAAAAGCTCGATATGAACACCACTTAATTTCCAATCCTATAGCTCTTTCATCAATAGTTATCAAATGAGTCACTAGTATGAGATTACTCGATCATTCAATTAGACTTCTCAGAAAGGTACTTGTGGCATGAGGCTTTTGGGTAATGGTTCCAATGCCAGCCTCAAATGCAACATTCACCCTTTCGATTTCAATTTAAGAATTGGATGACAACGAATCATATGACATCTTTCTAGGTGGTAATGTTTTGTCAAACTCCACTCTATAAAGAAAGATCGTCAAGACATCGATATCAGATTTAATCTCGCCAATTCTTCTTTAATATCACAATTAACTAATATCAATATTTCTACGAGTATCAACCATTTGTTGGGATCATAAATATCCACAACTTGGTTTAGATCTAGGATAGCTAGAATTCCTACGAGAATAGCTTCGATTAATTTACAAGGGGATTTAGGGTTCCTTGTGACAATCTACGTCGTATAAATACCTCGTATAAATATCAAAATAATCATCAAACAATCATGTAATAAAATTACATCATATATATATATATATATATATATATATATATATATATATATATATATATATATATATATATATATATATATATATATATATATATATATATATATATATATATATATATATATATATATATATATATATATATATATATATATATATATATATATATATATATATATATATATATATATATATATATATATATATATATATATATATATATATATATATATATATATATATATATATATATATATATATATATATATATATATATATATATATATATATATATATATATATATATATATATATATATATATAATCCAAGTTATATATATATATATATATATATATATATATATTATAATAACACTTCTCAGTCTGGCCTTGTCGGTAACTCGGGAATTCTTCAGCACCGTTATAGTCAAAAGATTTTTAGACATTTTTAGAAAAATGTTTATAGTTAAAAGATTTTGAAATGTTTTATTCAAAACCTTTGTTTTAAAATCTTCCGTTCTCTATAACGAGAGCTCTGGTACCAAACTGTAACACCCCCAAATTTATACAACTCAATACAGCGGAAGACTCGTTGGTGTTACGGGATAGCACATTACTCACATCATAGACAACGCATAGAAATCGCGTCGTTTAATAATAAAAGCATTTCCATTCATAAATATCAAAGTTACATAGGTCCCAAGTCATTATATTTCATACAGGTTTTACAAAGCATTGAATGGAAATTATTGTTTAAGTGCGGGCCATGAATTCTTGTTGTCTTCCCGAGAATTACCTTCAAGTACATGAGATAAAACATGTTAAAAGAAAAGGTCAGTGATAACGCCGAGTGAATTCATAGAGTTAAATAAAATCCATCAATATAACAACGGTATAGAATTATTACCGAAAATCATTTTGTACAAATCATTGTATTAGGCCATAAAATGGCCAAAGTCATTTAATATAAATCCTTATCGAAAATCATAATATAGGCATTTGCCTTAAAAATCATTATACGAGCCAATGTCGTAAAAACATCATACAATACGTCTTATGACGTGGTATAAAGTTAAATAAAAACCGTTATATGAATATGGTTATGAAAAACCAAAACACGAACATAATATCAATAGTAAGACCCCGTATTGCTAGTCAGGCAATATATCGTAATTTAATGCTTAAAGCAGTATTTCGTTAATTGGATTATTATAAGCCGCATGACATTGTTACCTTACTAAACCAAACAACGGGTAGCTAGCCCGAAACTCATTTGCCCATCTAAATTAGCGTGTCGTCACAAAGGTCACTGTCACACCCCACTATGGCGGAATATGGGGCGCGACGTATGAATATCATCACAACAATAGCGTGTCTATAGAGATAACTAAATGATATAAGAAATGTCATAAAATGGTGACACAAATGTCATGACAATATCTCAACAATGCAGGAGTCTAGGTAAGTAGGTAACAGTCCTACCTCTTACCCAAGACAAACAAGTAACACAAACAAAACAAACATATAGGTGCCAACAGTATCACTAATTCAAAAAAAAACATAAAGGTAAAATAAGAAGGAACGGGGATATCCTTCTATATGCAATCCTAAGGCATCCAAGTCTAGCCACTTCTATCCTCACGCTTAACCACATTCACACCTGAAAGAGACACTAAAACACGTCAACATAATGTTGGTGAGAGTCATAGGTTTAGACTCCAACGCCAAAATAGTTATAAGCTGTGAATAACCACCATCAACAAAAGAACATATGGACAATGTGTTACAAATATGCATTAACAACTAACATTCAATATTAATCATACCAAACCAAAATCCAAGGCTCCTACCTTGCCAAACAACATGGTATCATAGATGATCACACTATGTACCTATCCCAAGGCCACTACCTTGTCAAACCACAAGGCCACTACCTTGTCAAACCACAAGGCCACTACCTTGTCAAACCACAAGGCCACTACCTTGTCAAACCACAAGAACTGAGACGGCACATGTCCCCCGATCCAAATCATACACAATCAAGAATCACATAGCAGTTAATCACATAATGTACACACAAGTCCATCACAACCATAAAAACATTCACAACAACAATTTATAAATAACTCAACACAGTGTCTCTTCCATCCCATCTGGAAGTCAAAATCAATAGTAAACATGGGACTATGAAACTCACCTGATTGCTTCTTCACAAGTCCTCGCACTTAGAGACGAGCTAACAAACCAGAAACACACAATCAATACCCGAACCAACCACCAAGATGGCTCATCAACCTATGATGGACATCTAGCCTATTCCCATATAATTACCTCATTGTTAAGTTCTAATCACCCCATTACCCTTCCTTAACAAGTCCCTAACTTGGTTAAATTAAATAGCTATCCCGTTCATAATTTTACACAAAACAGTCCCAGTTTTAGGTCTCAAAACTTTAAGTCAAACGTCCACTTAAATATACCCATGGTTTCTGTAAAAGGAATATTCACACTTTTATACATGTTAGTTAAAACCTCCCACTTGCCCTAACCTTAAAGCTACTGTTAAGGCCCCGATATATGTGTATATATTGCTACCTATCCAGAATTCACTGATTTTAAACGTATGAAAAGTTCATTATCATTAGAGGGTCTTACCCTAAACCAAAATCTTAGCCCAAGTGCAGATACTCACTATAATATATAAACCATCTTTCATGTTCGTGAGAAGATCCCAATGCAACCCTAAGTACCCCAAACAACCCAAAACTTAAAAAGAAAACAGGCTGATTACAAAACTGTTTTGACCTCCGACTGTTGTAACCTGTTTTCGACCCACTTCCCGACCTCGATTTTAGTTCTCGTTTCTTGCATTGCAAAGCCACTTCAATTACCTTGTCAGGGATACTTGGATCGCATCTTGAATGTTCCTAGAACTCCCGATATGATCAAAATAATTGACTCAAAATTCTGCCCAGTTTTTAAAAACGGGTTTAACAAAATCAACCTCATTAATTAACCCTAATCCCTCTAATTACAAGCCCTAATTTATTTAATCATTATAATATGATTAATATACTGTTTTTAGTTAAACCCTAACCTAAATCCGTCATAAGTTGATTAAGACATCATTAAAATAATTAAATTGAAAAGGGTTAAGAAGGTTTTACCTTTGAATTAATAGAAGATGAAGAAAACCTAATTTTTGAAAAACCCTAATTGGCCACCATTGATGAATTTTGGCTAGGAGATGTTATGGAGGTTAAGAACCTGATTATTATGGTTATGAGTTGGGTTTGGTTAAGTCCTAAAGGCCCCATAATCCCATTACAAGTCCATTGGGCCTGTTTTGGGCTTTTCCCTTCTTTCTTTCTTCTTTGGTGCGTCTAAACCGACCCAAACACCCCTAAATTCGTTTTTTTTATTTTTATTATTTAATGTTATGTTATTAATATTAATTTAATTTTCCCTAATTTATTTCAGCTCCAAAAGCTTCCAAAACCACAAAACCGTAAAACTAGTCAAATTTACGCGTTTTACCGTAAAAGACGTAAAATATACACTTTTATAAAAACTCTCAAATTTTGAAATAAATGACTTAAAACCATCCCAAAAAATATCCATATGACTAATTACCTCATCCGAGACCTCCAAATGCTAAACCGTAAATCGTAAAAATACGATTTTCTATAATACATATATGTATACGTAAAACCACTAAATAACACCATCTCACTTCATAGTCACTACTATGTGAACTCATGAACATGAAATCATCACACATCGTTTCACTCACAAGGTACCCCGTACCGAAAACGATATCCAAACCACAATCTATACACACCAATAAGCACATAAACACGTAAAGACACGTAACTAGCACAAAATAAAACTAAGTGACGAACCTCAAAACCAGGGTTGTCACATCACTCCCTCCTAATAGAAATCTCGTCCCGAGATTTACTCCTTAGGATCAAACACACAAACAACAAATCACATGAGGATACTTGTTCTAAACGAACTCCCCTCATTTCCACGTGAATTTTAGTTCAAGTTTCAAAATACCACATATACAAACCAAAAATAATTAAACTCATTGCCAAACTCTTGACCTCACAGTCAATAAATCTCACAAATGATCTTTGATAAAACAAAGAATCTTATTAACACAAGTCCCGGATAACCATACATGCAAAATGCATTCTCAAACAACCTTTACCAATCTTAATACACGAAATATAACATATATACCACTCGTTTCCCCCAGGTAATTCTACGCTCATAAGCTACTGGTCCGATCTTTCCAAAGATCATAAATGGACCTACAAAACTCTACATCAGCTCTTCCATTTTACCAAAACATACCATCCGTTACTATGGGTGAAACTCCCTTTAGTTCGTACCCCAAACTACTTAAAATTTCCAATTTCCTTGCAAAGGGACCTATGACGGTCTTTCACATACCCATTAGTTCTTCCAGTCCAAATCAACCTACGAGCTATACACATCCTCAAAAGGGTGGTTATCTCAGTTAGACCAATCCCTTCGTCCCTATGCCATATCACACCTATAACTCCTCATCCATTCGATTATCGATACTAATCCTCCCAAACAATCAGTATAGATCAGTGCCATTTCCTTTTCCAATCTCGACCTATTTTATTCTTGCTTCACTCCTATATACACTTCCTTATTTTCCTTAGCTCATACCATACATCACGATGTGATGCTTCCATCGTTTCTTCCCTTGCCATAACCCTTCATAAGGCATTCCATACATATTAGGCTAACTTTTACGCAACACCCTCTATTCCATCACATTCGTACGCAATCCTTCCAACTTTTCAACTACGTGACTTCTCATTCCTCTTGAAATATGAGATGAATTAGTCAGTCTATCGACTATCACCCAACTCTCGTCACCTTCCCCAATTTCGTCCTTACATCCCTCTTTCTAAGCTACTCCTATCTATGTAGGAAGTATAGTCTACGTCCCTTTTCTCCACATGATTGTCCAAGCCATGCAACATACATGTTGACGCGTTCACTACTTTAGACAACTCAACTTGTGTAACCTACATCCTTCATCCAAACCACCCTAATACGTCATCCCTATAGTTAAGTTCGTCTCAGCTTTACTTCATTTTTCTTATTCCATGTCTTATCAATCATGATTGCCTTTCCCAGATGGTACTTGGCCTTGAAATTTTTCTTTCGTCAATTAACTCCACCCATCACTTTTGACAAATGTTCAATCAAGATGATTGAATATGTGTTGGAGACGTTCATGATCCGCATAGATCATTCGCCATGTCTCGTACACCCAAATGCCTCTAGCATTCTAGGCAGATATAACAGCCCAGCTCCACTAACTAAGTCTATCCAGTTCTTCCAAATCTTCAGTTCCTGCAACGTATAAGCGATCGCCTTTCTTTGTCGTCCTCGTACGCGTCCAAATCCTTGCTCCACGTATCGTCATGCTTCGCGAATTCATCCAGTCCTTCCGATAATTCCAAGATCGGCTCATTATCCAATCCACCTCTTCAGCCTCCAAAATGCTTCCTCATCCTTCTTCACTTCGCCCCTTGCTGGTTCCATGATATGCCATCATCTCTAACTACTCATCATGGTAGACTTAATACTAAAACTCACACTTGAAAATCTCCCGTATAATTCCACTTCAAAACCAACACATACTTCGCCTAACTCTCCTTCTTAGACTTTGAGTAGATCAAGATGTTGTCGATACTCCCGATGACCACTCATTTATATACATTCAGGCACACTCGCTTCATTGACTCCATGTAATCCGCTAGTGCTTTGGCGAAGCCAAATGCATAACCGTAAACCCAAAGCGTTCATACAACATCCTTAGCAATTTCAACTATGTCCTCCTTGCACCTTCTCTTAGCGGCAATACGAATAAATTCTTACCTCGTTCTACTTGCAAAATTCTGTACGCATTTTAAAAGACCAATGCTTCCTCTCATCAGACCACTCAACCGCTTTCCACATCCAATCTACTACTAAGCAACTCAACTTTTACCTTGCATCCGTTGCATTTTCTAATAACTCTTGTTTTTAAATCATTCCATCAACAATTTGCCTTGGAAAGGCACTAACTACAACTCCTCTCACTTCTCCTACTTGCTCTATTTATGGTTCTACCACAAAATAATAGGCAAACCTACTAACTTTTAGGAAGTTTTTTAGAGAACATACATGCCTTACGAACAATATCCCCTTCCAACACTCTCTATGGCGCGTTACTTGTGCTAATATCTATACATTTCACAAATCTCTATTCATCTCCCTTGGCACTCCTATTAGACCTCATGACCACATTAGTTCGTCTACGAACCTCTTTCCTCCCCACTAAGGGTATTCTGACCGTTCTCTCATGGTCACCTACTTAAGTGTGTAGGCGCGAGCAAGTCTTTCATATGACTACCTCAACGCTCCCGAACAATACAAAACCAAAACTACATCCTGAATCCATCAGATACGATCAACGAATCAACCCACAGATAACTAACGACATTTCACGTGCACCAGTTAAAACAAGTCAAAAACCACGAGACTCAAAAGAAAACTCAAACCCAAAACGTGTATCAATTCAAAATGACCCATGTCAACGAAAAATAATCCAAGAAACACCCAATAGCAACCAAAACATATTACGCCCCGTGACATATTATTTAAACCGTGCAAAAGACAGACATTTCCAAAAGAATATATATCCTTTTTTATCTATTTATTATTACCTCCTACATCTATGTGACTCAAACAATCTACAAACAACCCTCTTGACGAACTCAAAACTCAACTCAAAAACTAGGTATCCCGTGCATCCCAAATCATAAAAATAAACTACTATTCAAACTCAACCTTTAACCCGACACTTGTACAATAATTCCGGCCAAGATACTGACCTCCCATGACTATACATTCTGAATATTTGAAAAGTACGTTCCGAGTACATAATTTTTGGCTTTTGAATCACTCAAAAAGCTCTAAAACGAACAAGTTATGACCAAAACAATTTTATACTAGTTGTTTTAAAAACTAAAGAATAAACTTAGTGATTAAATCCTTTTAAATGACAGATATGATTGTATGTGAAATCTTCATAAACTCAATTTAACCTTGTATAAATAATTAAAAATGACATAAATCGGTCAAACTCAATTATATAAACTATGTAGGTAGCAAGAAATTTTTACTTCGCTTTATTTCAAAGAAAGTCTTTTAAAATTTGAAATAAATAAGTGTTGATTAAAAGAAATCTTACGTTACATCTTGTTACAAACACGACTTCAACACCTTACCCTTATTTTACTGAATACAACCAACTATCTAACCCTATAATAGATTTCCAAGTCCCCCTTTTTCTCAATATATACCGACCCAAAAGAAATGCAAGACCCAATACAAAAGATTTCATTATCTCAAAAGAAATCCCAAGTTATTTCAATAGACTTAAAACCAAGAACACCATTTTAAAACGTACACGTGAAATACGAAACTCAAAGAATACGCTACAAGACACACTTAAAAAAATAAAAATTCAAAACGTCGTTGAGACTCCACCAAACTCGAGCACTAATAAATTGTTTAAACACAAGAGAGTACTAGGTACGTTCAAGTTATATTAACTATTGAACGACCGTAAGTCATATCATAACATCTATTAGTATATATATACATCCGCGTATGTATACCTATCGAATCTCCCAAACATACTCGTTATCATACATGTCAAGTCAATCGATCACTTTATACGCTCGTTTTTTCCATACGAGTAATCACCTTCTCACCATCTCACCATGCCACAACAAGGCACAAAACCCAATAGCAAAACCAACCCATATCGTGTGACCTCATCATCACACAACACGACTATAACTCAAAACATATAACACACGAATAATATAGCCACATCGTAGGCAGCCGTTACATAAACCCATATATATACGTATACCCAAATTCTACATCTCATCATATACAAGCATGTATTAATCCTCTTTCATGCAATCATACTTGAGAACCCATTGAAGTTGTGGTACTTGTATAACTATGTTGGCCACCATACTTATAAAATTACCCTTTCCCCAATGCACTCCCTCCTATGATGACACTTATAAGACTCAATACAACATATAACACATAAATCTATCTACTCACATAAGCTCATAACCACATAACCAATAAGGTCCAAAACTCCATCTATAAAAATAACATAATAAAATCTTGGAATACAGAAATCCATAGTCTAGCTAAAACAGCCTAGACTAAATCCAAAACGAAAACATAATCAGTTATAAGTCATGTTGCCCGTAAGAGTGGAAACAGCTTAAAACCATTCCTATCCACCTACTCCTAGTAACTCGAACCACCACACGATTCTTAGGGAACATGACTTAAACATCAAAAGAAAAATAACATACCTCAGGTATGTAAGATAACTCGATATAAGATAGAAACTACCTTGTACTAAATTATGTACTATAACGTACAATTTAAGCAAAATACAACAGTGACTAGCGTGGACGATTATGATCCAACCCGCACTAGTCACAAACCCGAAAAGAAAATAACATGTGACTAAGTATGAACATACTACGGTTCAATTCATACTAGTCAAAACATCGCAATAAATAACATCCAAACACATCAATTATTATAAAATGCTCACATACTCCTATGACGCCTATATGCAGGGACCCTTAAGCTATAGACTAGGCTACGAGACTAGGCAACCTAATTCTCTATAACCATTGGGCTCTGATACCATTCTGTCACACCCCACTATGGCGGAATATGGGGCGCGACGTATGGATATCATCACAACAATAGCGTGTCTATAGAGATAACTAAATGATATAAGAAATGTCATAAAATGGTGACACAAATGTCATTACAATATCTCAACAATGCAGGAGTCTAGGTAAGTAGGTAACAGTCCTACCTCTTACCCAAGACAAACAAGTAACACAAACAAAACAAACATATAGGTGCCAACAGTATCACTAATTCAAAAAAAACATAAAGGTAAAATAAGAAGGAACGGGGATATCCTTCTATATGCAATCCTAAGGCATCCAAGTCTAGCCACTTCTATCCTCAGGCTTAACCACATTCACACTTGAAAGAGACACTAAAACACGTCAACATAATGTTGGTGAGAGTCAGAGGTTTAGACTCCAACGCCAAAACAGTTATAAGCTGTGAATAACCATCATCAACAAAAGAACATATGGACAATGTGTTACAAATATGCATTAACAACTAACATTCAATATTAATCATACCAAACCAAAATCCAAGGCTCCTACCTTGCCAAACAACATGGTATCATAGAGGAACACACTATGTACCTATCCCAAGGCCACTACCTTGTCAAACCACAAGGCCACTACCTTGTCAAACCACAAGGCCACTACCTTGTCAAACCACAAGAACTGAGACGGCACGTGACTCCCGATCCAAATCATACACAATCAAGAATCACATAGCAGTTAATCACATAATGTACACACAAGTCCATCACAACCATAAAAACATTCACAACAACAATTTATAAATAACTCAACACAGTGTCTCTTCCATCCCATCTGGAAGTCAAAATCAATAGTAAACATGGGACTATGAAACTCACCTGATTGCTTCTTCACAAGTCCTCACACTTAGCAACGAGCTAACAAACCAGAAACACACAATCAATACCCGAACCAACCACCAAGATGGCTCATCAACCTATGATGGACATCTAGCCTATTCCCATATAATTACCTCATTGTTAAGTTCTAATCACCCCATTACCCTTCCTTAACAAGTCCCTAACTTGGTTAAGTTTAATAGCTATCCCGTTCATAATTTTACACAAAACAGTCCCAGTTTTAGGTCTCAAAACTTTAAGTCAAACGTCCACTTAAATATACCCATGGTTTCTGTAAAAGGAATATTCACACTTTTATACATGTTATTAAAACCTCCCACTTGCCCTAACCTTAAATCTACTGTTAAGGACCCGATATATGTGTATATATTGCTACCTATCCAGAATTCACTGATTTTAAACGTATGAAAAGTTCATTACCATTAGAGGGTCTTAACCTAAACCACAATCTTAGCCCAATTGAGATACTCACTATAATATATAAACCATCTCTCATGTTCGTGAGAAGATCCCAATGCAACCCTAAGTACCCCAAACAACCCAAAACTTAAAAAGAAAACAGGCTGATTACAAAACTGTTTTGACCTCCGACTGTTGTAACCTGTTTCTGACCCACTTCCCGACCTTCATTTTAGTTCTCGTTTCTTGCATTGGAAAGCTACTTAAATTACCTTTTCAGGGATACTTGGATCGCATCTTGAATGTTCCTAGAACTCCCGATATGATCAAAACAATTGACTCAAAATTTTGCCCAGTTTTTACAAACGGGTTTAACAAAATCAACCTCATGAATTAACCCTAATCCCTCTAATTACAAGCCCTAATTTATTTGATCATTATAATATGATTAGTATACTGTTTTTAATTAAACCATAACCTAAATCCGTCATAATATGATTAAGACATCATTAAAATAATTAAATTGAAAAGGGTTAAGAAGGTTTTACCTTTGAATTAATAGAAGATGAAGAAAACCTAATTTTTGAAGAACCCTAATTGGCCACCATTGATGAATTTCGGCTAGGAGATGTTATGGAGGTTAAAAACCTGATTATTATGGTTATGAGTTGGGTTTGGTTAAGTCCTAAAGGCCCCCTAATCCCATTACAAGTCCATTGGGCCTGTTTTGGGTTTTCCCTTCTTTCTTTCTTCTTTGGTGCGTCTAAACCGACCCAAACACCCCTAAATTCGTTTTTTTAATTTAATATTATGTTATTAATATTACTTTAATTTTCCTTAATTTATTTCAGCTCCTAAAGCTTTCAAAACCACAAAACCGTAAAACTAGTCAAATTTACGTGTTTTACCGTAAAAGACGTAAAATATACACTTTTATAAAAACTCTCAAATTTTGAAATAAACTTTATAACTAAGTCCTAAATGACTTAAAACCATCCCGAAAAATATTCATATGACTAATTACATCATCCGAGACCTCCAAATGCTAAACCGTAAATCGTAAAAATACGATTTTCTATAATACATATACGTATACGTAAAACCACTAAATAACACCATCTCACTTCATAGTCACAACCATGTGAACTCATGAACATGAAATCATCACACATCGTTTCACTCACAAGGTACCCCGTATCGAAAACGATATCCAAACCACAATCTATACACACCAATAAGCACATAAACACGTAAAGACACGTAACTAGCACAAAATAAAACTAAGTGACGAACCTCAAAACCAGGGTTGTCACAGTCACGCTATGGAAATCTTCTCATACATAAATTCGCTTACCAATCAATGTGGCACGACGGGGATCAACCGTCAAGGCGCGAACTGGGGTGATCGTCCCCAAATAGTACTATTATATGCATAAGCGTCTACCAAATCCCGGTAGTTCACAATTCATGCTAATGAGACTTTTTGTGACATAACCTAACTTTAATAATCCATTTTATTTCATCTACCGGGTCATTTAATCATTCATAGGGTCATACAATCATCCGAGTCCAAATCAATAAACAAACAATCGGGACAAATGGTGTCCTATTTTAGTAAAATGAACATGTTATCTCCCTCGCGGGATTATAAAATATTTCATAAAAACATTTAAAAGAGTGCGAGGCTATGAACTAATGTTGATGTGGGAAGGCGGGTTATCGGCAATTTGGACGTACGGTACATGCTTCAGTCAGGGAAACCTAGACAAATAATACTCGTCTTAGACTCATGTCCAATGACTTTATAAAACTAAAAATTATGTATACATATGATGATTATATATATGATGATCAAGTGGGTTTACATATTCTCGTTTACTCATTTTTGTGTTATGTGTTGATAACTTTGATACTAGTTTACTAGTTTCACCTATTTACATGTTTTAGACCCAATAGGCCCATTAGAAGCCCAATATATTATATTAACCCAACTATACTTTTATTATCAGTATCACACTTTACATGTTGGGCCCAAATGGGTTAAGCCCAATAAATAAGTTTATAAGTGTTTTAGCCCATTTTGTTGTATTATTAGTCCAATAACGTTAACTTAGCTCGTTAATGTCCGTATGTTATATAGTTCGGGTTTTATCGGTTTTTACTTGTTATATATGTTTATATATCAGTATATGAGTATATAAAAGTTTACATTAGACGGGTCCAACCGTCTAAGTTTTATTTAACAAAAACGTTAATTTTTACGGTAATAGCCGAAAAAGTCGTAAAAATCATGTTTATAGTTTTATAACTTATAAAACTTATCAAACTACCATTTTTATAAAATGTCAATTTATTTATCCTTATACATATTTATATAAATGTACTATTTGAGTTAGTGGGTTTTAATTCACATTTTATACTATTTTTATTTGAGTGCTTATATAATACTATTATATTTTAATTTCCCAAAATCTGATTTTTATTTTCATGTTCACCAAAACTGCCATATCTAGAGTTCTATATGGAGATAGAAGCTCAAATTTTTATGACATAAACTACATGATATGTTCTCCATTTAACTCTTGTATAGCTACTGTTGAATCAGCTTCTAAGTATTTTCTAAAAATCGTCCAAAACAGTAAACTCAGATTTGTACTCTAAACTTGTTTTAGTCATATCTCACTCATCCTAATGATTCCATTACATGTCCAACTCTCACATGTGTACAAGACATATTACTTACTGTAAATGGATTCTCCTTCATCATTTTATCAGTCTAACATGTGGTTAGTTACTGTTTTTATACAGCCTACCATTTAAATAAGATTTACCCATTTTACATGTAGTTTGTCCATCTTTTTACCCATGTTTATCCAATCTATCAACACCAAATCCCCACATAACATTTTTAATCATCATTCATCATCATATACATATACATAAGTAAAAGAAATACAAGATTATATAATCAAAATAACAAGAGGATGGGGAGAACATTCTTTATACCACCATGATGATGTAGGTTGTGATCAAAACATGGATTTTGATGGAGAAACTTGTGAATAACCAAGACCATCTCCAAGACCACCATTCTTCATGAACACCTTGTGGAAAATCAGCCCCAAGACACCATCAAGACTTCTCCTTGGATGTTAAAATTACCACCAATCAATAGAGCTTGAAGAGGTTTCCATCATATATGTGTATAACATCAAATAATGTGGTTGAAAATTGATCAAAGGGGTGTTTGTTCTTGATTTTGGGACGGAAAGGAAGAGAGGAATGAGAGAGTTTTAGGGTGGTTTGCATGTGTGGAAATGGGAGAAAAGTTTAGCTAGTTGTTTTTGTTGTAAGCTTAGCTTACATGCTAAGCTAAATGGACAAGTGTAGCTTGTAAGCTATAACTTGACACATCACAAGTGTGGTGGTATACTTTGTGGCCGGTTATGAGTGGGGGTGGGGCAAAAGTCATTTTGTCCCATCCCCATTTATTTACGGGTACTCCTCGATTCTAGTTTCCTCGATTTACGTGCCCTCGGGTCGTTTTACGAAAACCGTTTTTATAAATTATGAATCAACGGCACAAAACGAATCTAATAAAAATTGTCTCATCAAAAACGGAGTTCGAAAACATAAATACGTAATCCTAACGTTTCCGGTTTAGTCGTAAAGGTCGTTAAATTAAAATCGTAAGTCCTAATCTCTTCTCGTAAATTTGTGAGTTTATGAACCAACACACATTTAAAACTCCAAAATAATATTCACGGATAAATTTATTTTCTGAAATGTCGGACTGTCACCAAAGACGGTGTATGTAAACATAAGCACGTAACGTTGAATCCTCCGGTTTAGACGTAGTCGACGCTAGTTCAAGACGTAAATCCAAATTACTTTCTAAAAAATAAGTGAGTTCATAATATAATATTAAAATAATATTTTCAATTAAATATTGAGAATAAAAATATCAATCATAAATTGACGGATTGTCACATTTGAAGCTGTACTTTGGTGAGGACATCTCTCATGAGATGATTCCATCCCTCACCACGTTTCCCATGAACTAAATTTGGGTCGAGTCAGGCTCGTGACTCGGTTATAAAAAACAAGCGCTTCTCGGGAGGCAACCCGTGATCTATCCTTTACTGCTTTCATAATAAGTGTAGGGGGAACCCCGTATGTGTTGGTTATCTTGTTCTTATTTTGTACAGGGATTCAAGCTTAAAAGAGCACCTCGATGACTTTTGACGAACCGTGATCCCGTGTTCCCATCTTCCTGGTTCTATCCTAAACTGTCGTGATTCAATATTTCATATTTTATATGTTCACATTGAAATCACTATAGTTGTCCTTTCCTTAGCAAGATTTAAACAAAGTGCACAATGTCATAAGTGTAGGGGAGTTTACTCTTACATGCTTAAACATTGAGGACAACGTTTATATCAAGTGTAGGGGGGACTTCTATCGAAGTAAGTGGTATTTTCCATGAATTTGCCCTCATTTTAACCGAAAAATTGATTTTTCGACATTTTTCAAAATTTTTAATCTATTTTGGCCTAATTGTATAGTTGTATTTTGCTTTGTTATGGTTATTTTCTTTCCTTGCTAAAATAAAGTTTAATAAAGTTTTTTTTTTTTTTTTTTTCAAAGTCGTGAATATTTTGACTCAACCCGAGTTTACTTATCTAAGTTTAATCTAGCTAGTATCCTTAACGTGTTTAAGTCAAGTTTTGCTAGGCTTTTATATAGGGAACTTTAAAACGCGAAAGTCTTAACTCTTACGGGTTAAGAACGAGAACTTTTCGCAAGTTCCTATAATTGATCCTAGAGAGTCGTTTATCAAGGGAACTTTAAAATGCGATTTCTAAACTTGAAAAAGTCCAAGAATTTGCAAGATCCTATAGATGACTCAAAAACTCAAAACTTTGATTTAATAGGCTAAGCATCCACGAGTCTCATTCCTTGAGATTTTAAACTTTAGAGGACGATAGATGATAGAGTCAATCATAAGTTTGGTATTCTTTCGTGAATTTATGTGAGTTAATTATGAGCCTATTCTCCCATCGCTTGTTAATAAATTTATCTGCAATAAATAAGGATGTACGATTTGAAAAGTTACTTAGCTTCTAGCCCAAGATCGTTTAAAAGTTGCTCGGTATTAATTAGAGTTCATAGCCAAGGCATAACTTATTGAAGCGGGATGCGAAGATTGGCGAGTCCGAAAAGGCCCTAACAAGGCATGAGGGCTACATTTTGTTGCTAAAGATCCAAAAGTGATGTGAAGAATCATTTGTTGAAAATCAATATGAAGGATCGAGACACACGACGAAAAGCAAAAAATCCCCAAAAGATCATGGAGACGTCTATCCAAAAAGGCCCTAACAAGGTATGAGGATAAATAGATCCAAGTCCTAAAAGGAGGCGGATCGTTGTATATCAAAGTCCAAAATAAAGATTGGAGAAAAATGAAGAAGTCGTGGTCCAAATATGAAGAATCTCTCAAAACTTCAAGTGAATAAATTCCTATTATGAAGAGAAGACCATAATTTCAAGAATGTCTCTCAAAGATTTGAAGTATGAAGTCGCTGCCAAATATCGGTCTGAGAAAGGTCTCAAATCATGAAGCGAGTTATGCCAAGATATGAACTTTATGAGGTCCCGAGAAGCAGTTTTAAAAGATTTTGTCCTTTAGCTAACTATTGATTAAATCGTCCACTTTATTTTCGGCCTAAATAACTATCAAAATAAGTCAAACAATGCATCCTCGTGATCATTCAAGACAAAAATAAAATATAAGAGATACATCTAGGAATAAGGGAGTCTATGTAAATAATTGGCCCACATGAATTCGTGTTGGTTTGCTAACTTATAATAACAATGATCTCATTTTTAAGCTTGGTATGGGGAACGTGAAACTTGAGGATGATAAACGTTCATGGCAGCCAGAACACAATGTAAGTCTTTGATTTCTTTACTTGTTTCTATCTTTTTATTTTCCTTAAATGTTTAGTATTTAATAAAGGCCAAGGTGGGTTATTTAAGATGAAAAATGTAAACCGTGCTTTAAAAGTAATGCATTGCATGAGGGCATTGCAATGTGAAGGATCGTGTTTTTCTAAGGATTAGGCATTGTATGGATAATCTATTGATATGGATTGGAAAGAAAGAACTTAGAGAGAGAAAGAAGAGAGAGAAAGGAGAGAGATGAAAGAAAGATGAAATCTTGTAAAATGGTAAGTGTTCAACCCCTCCTAACATGCTAGGAGGGGGTTTATATAGCCCACCCTACATGTGGGCTATATGGGCTATATTGGATCACGATCCCAATATCATTGGATTGACCGATCCTTTCTAAATACGTAAAAACGTATTTCCAACAATCTCCCCCAAAGGGAGGTCACTCCAAGTTACAATGTCCTAAATCGTCTATAGCTCGTGATCTATGCTAATAATGATGTGACCGAGACTTTCCTTGGAAAAACGTATTTCCAACAATCTCCCCCAAAGGGAGGTCACACCATTTTACAAAATCTTAAACCTAGCATACTATGCTTTAGTCTTCGATCTTGTTCTTGTGAATATGCTGATGAGATCTTTGACTTTGGTCTTGAGCATGTGTCCTTGCTTTGACCTTGTGCATTCATCACTTGTAATATTTGCCTCTTCGTGACTTCATGTTCCACGTACTTATACTCTAATAATTCTTGAAAGCTTCAGAGTTTGATACAGCGGAAGACTTGACTTTTAGACTTTCTTGAATTTGTTGAAGTATTAAGTGCAGAAAGTATAAGCATGTGTTGACGACTTCTTCTGGATTGTACACCGCAATGCCACCTTCTTGTTACGCTGCATAAGACAGTTAGCAACAAAATGTATACACGGATGAAATGGCCTTGAACATTTCATTCTAATTCGGTAGCATTTTACCTCCGGTCGGTGAAGACTGTTGGATGATATAAAATATCGTACTTGTGACAGGTAGCTCTAATTAAAGATATCCTTGACAAGATTTCGCGGGTACACCCGTTCTCTTTATTCGACCGTCCAAAGCTGAATGCGAACATAAAGAGTGAATCATTTAGATAATAAAATCCGCATGATTTGAAGTCGTCAATTCATGTTCCTGGAACAAGTGAAATTCAATTAAGAACCGCACCATCGTTGCTTTCCAGTTGTCACGAGCTTGATTCGTATGGAATCTTGCAAGTTACCTACCAAGTGCTGTTTGAGGTTAACACTAGAAGGATTTCCACTCATCACTGTGAACACTATAGAGTGTCACTCTGAGTGTTCTGGCAAGATCACTAAGATATTGCGTAGAGGCCTGGAACGTGTTTAAGTTCAGTTAAGAATTAAACAATTGTTGCTTTCCAGTTATCACAAATTTGATTCATAAAGAATCGCACAAGTCACCTACCATGAGCTTTTTGATATTCGCTCAAGAAGGATTTCCATCTTCATTGTAAATACTTTCGTATTACTCAGATGTTCAGGCAAGATCATGAAGATTTTGCGTAGGACTCTTAAGATCTTTCTTACTTTTCACAGTGTGTGAGGAAGCAAGGAAATATGAAAGTGTGTCCTAATGAGATATTTGATGATCTCAAATGGCTCTAGACTCGACCGTGCATTTTGGATTTTAGTGATCGGAGGCTGGATAGGAGTGCCACCTTTTTAATACCAATTTATTCGGAGTGAATAAATCAATAGATAATGCGTTGTCTCCGTGTGATTAAAACAAATACCTTTTGAGAGATATCTGAGTTAGCTGGGATAGGTTGTGCATTGCATCACTGGGTCCATGATGTCTATCTTCAATATCGAGCATCATTAAAATGATCTCAATAGCATATGTGTTGACCCAGTTTCTGCCTAAAGTTGTAAGGAGGGCTTCTTTCTTTACACCCTTTATCTTTACAATTCTTTTTCATTCTTCAACCCCTTCAATGCTTACCATTACGTCATAACTAGCACCTTGTTGTGATTGTTCCAGTGCTAACTTAAGTACTTGGTCGGCATTCAGCTACGGTTCACAATCTTTCTCCATCTTTCCTAAGGACTACTATTTCTAGCTAAGGAATGTCCTTGGGAAGATTCCTCTGGTTCTAGAGGAATCATTGGACTTTAACCTATCCTACCATCCTTATGTCACCACAATCTTCACCGTCGTGAATAGAGATGTTTTGGGTAAGTATATGTCACAATGAAATCCATTTTGAAGTGCAAATCCAATTTTCTCCCCCTTAACATATGCCACGATATCCGAAAACATTTTGCACATGTCGGGATGAGCTAGCACGTTAAGTCAAACCATTTGTGATTAATCATTTCCCATATTAAATCACATTTTCTCCCCTATATTAAAAATATTAACCCAATCGATGTTTTTAATATAATTTGATTTAATAGCATTTTAAGAAAATTTGGGAAGAAAAATGCAAAGCCAAGTATCTTCATGAATTACACAAGCTCCCCCTCAAATTAATGAGGGTCTACTTGAAACGTAAATTAAATACCTTTTAAACACAAGTGTAAGGTATTTATCACGTGCAAAGATCATATATGATAATGAATTCACAAGATTAGCAATTTATGAGGTAGGACCTAAATGATGGAGAACATCATATGAAAGATTCACATGGTTCTTGTTCACGAATGTTGGTCACCTCGTCACGTCTGAAGTTATCTCTTGAGTCCATGTGTATGATTGATATCGTTGTCTTGACACCAACATGTGAACTTGGCACTTTCGGCGTCAACGACTCTGAATGCTGGACAATTGCTCCCCCTCAATTGTTGACCCGTGTTCTATTGAAAGAGCTGTAGTCGTCGTTTGAGTAGTCGCATCGTCGAGTATGTAGATATCAATTGTAAATTGCTACGGTTGGTGAAGATGATAACTTCATAAAAACAAGATTTCTCTTGTTTTAACATATAAATGCACTGACACGTACATATATTCGTGATAGATTGCGTTATTACGTAAACACAATCCCTTACATGGTTATAAAATAAACCATGCCCGAGAAAATTAATTCCCGTTGTTGAGTCAAAGCTTTTCGGTGAAATGCTTGACTTGAGTATGAAAAGCGGGTTACTATCTGAAATAATAGCAAACCATTTTGAGCATGTTTTAAAACATTTGAACTTCTGCTCGAACTTTATTACAACCCCGTGTCATTATTGAATGACATTTCTAGTATCGTAAATATTATCGATTCCAGAAGACATGCTCTTTTTATCAAAACATTTTTGAACACACAATTTTGAAAGATTTAGAAAAACCTTTTTGAGAAATTCTCGAAAAAATTGTGTTCAACGTTTTGAAAACCAATTACTTGAGCTTAAGATGTTGATATCTTGCAAAACGAGCTCAAGTCCGAGAAGTTGTAAACTTCCCATTGTGAAGGATAAGTTTATCATCGGCGATAAACTTTCCTTTTAACTGAAGAACGAGTCCTAAGTTGACATTTACTTAGAAGTCGTTTTCATGAGCTTGAAAAAAAACTTTGAATGTTTTAACATAAAGCTCATGACCGAGAAAGATGAATTTCTCGTTAAGAAGAAAAGTTCTCTTATTTAAAAGATACACTTTACTTTATGAGCTTAAAACTTGGAATGTTTTAAGACAAGCTCATGACCGAGAAAAATGAATTTCTCCTTACGAGGATAAACTATCTTTAAAGATAAGCTCTCCTTAAATTTAAGTTCGAGTTACAGTCTGATATTTAATTGTAAGTCATTGTGCATGAGCTTAAAAACTTCGAATGTTTTTATTATTAGCTCATGCCCGAGAAAAATTAATTTCTCGTTGTAAGGATAAGTTTATCATCGGCGATAAACTTTCCTTTATTTGAAGAACGGGTCATCATCTATTATTTAATGATGAGCCTTATACACGAGCTTAAAACCTTTGAATGGTTTTAGGATAAGCTCGTGTCCAAGAAAGCTTAATTTCTTGTTAAGAGGGTAAGTTATCGTTGCGTAGATAAACTTCCCTGTCTCTGAAGTCCGGGTCATCGTCTGTCATTTAGCGAGGAGCCATATACACGAGCTTAAAACCGTCGAATAGTTTTAATGAAAGCTCGTATCCGAGAAAAATTAATTTCTCGTTTTGAGGGTAAGTTATCATTGCGTAGATAAACTTCCCTTTCTCTGAAGATCGGGTCACAGACTGTAATTTGACTTTGAGCCAGTGTGCATGAGCTTAAAAACTTCGAATGTTTTTAATATAAGCTCATGCCCGAGAAAAATTAATTTCTCGTTGTTAGGATAAGTTTATCATCGGCGATAAACTTTCCTTTCTTTGATGAACGAGTTACAGTCTGTGATGTGACTGTAAGTCCTTATGCACTGTAAGCTTAACTGGAAATCCCCTGAGACACTTGTTTCTTAGATATCAGCTTCTTTAGCAACCAAACTCTAAGAGTGTCTTTAATTGAATGGTATACAATGATTGGACCGCTTCGTTCTTTTGGAACATCCTCTTTGGTACCTGCATTTTCATTAGGAACTTGCATACTTGGATATGGGTTAGCGATATCTATCTTAGAAGCAAGTGGGGGTTCACAGTTTTCTTTTCTTGTGCTAGAGGTGTTTTGAGGAGATGATTCACTTGTCTTAGCTGGTAAACGTTTCCTTTTATAGAAAACTTTAAGTTCAGGCTTAAGTGATGTATCCTCCTTTTCAATTTCCTCCCTAGTAGTCTTAGTAGAATCGGAGACTATCCTAGTTAAAGGGCACTCGTTTCCTACAAGAGTGAAAGTTCTACCAGTGGAGCGCCACATTTTACCAACGGGTTTGATTTTAGCTACCCACTGGGATTTAAGTCTAGCACGGGAGTTCACCTCATTAAGTAATTTTTGGATACAAGAATCATGATTGGCTTTAAAGACACATTTCCTACATGTTTTACAAGTAGCATATTTAATGTCCGAGTAAGATCTAGAATTCCTAGATGATTGATTGATGCTCCTAGGATGTGACATGCTACGGGTAGCAGGGTTGGGTAAACTAGAAGGCATCTGACTAGGTTTGAAATTCATATCTCTTACTTGTGTCTTTTTTTAGCTTCCCTTAGACCAAATGTATGGCGAACGTCATTTGAACTAGTTCAAGACGTGTTCTTTGGATTATGTTTAGGGAGACTAGATGCAATCATGTGATTAGGTCTAGCAAAAGCTGTTTTAGTCACATTGGCCCTAGTTGGTGGAATGACTGATCTAGAAATATGAGCCATATCAACTTGGGAGGCAAACCGCGGTCTCGAGGATTTTGATCGCTCAGATCTAAATACAGTCGGTTGTCGAATGAACTGATTTGTGGGCGGTTTCCCCAAGATTGATGGTTTTTCAAGCTTAGTGTCCACACTAGTTCCTTTAGTTTTCCTTAATTCATTTCTCAAAGCAGCTATAGCAAAAACCTTTTCCTGTACATGAGCCTTTAAAGTCTCATTCTCTTTGAGCAAGTTATCTTGGGATGCCAATTTAGATTCAAGCAACTTAATTTGTTTCAAAAGATTATCCTTTTCATCTTTAGAATCTAGAACAGTTTGATCCAATTTTCGTTCAAGAATAACGTTTGACTTTTCAAGTTTTTCAAAATATGTTTCAAATTTCTCCGTTTTCTTTGAAAATTCAATTTTGGCATCCTCAAGCTCTTTGGATTGCTGAGCTAAAATCGTTTCAAGCTCTTTAATCCTAGAATCAGAATTATTTAAAGAAGCAGTCATAGGACACTTATCATGATGTTTATCATTTTGAACATTTTCTCCCCCATTATGACTCACATCGGATGAATCAGAAATGGTATCGCCATCACTCTTTTCCATCCCATGTTTGGCATAATTAGGTTTAGAATGCTCAACATGCTGTATATTGTTGAAACTTGGCACCTGAACAGTTGGTGCTTGTGACTTGCTGATCGTTTCATGCTTTCCTCCTGATTCCTTGCCATTGCTTCTCGTGGCTACCAAATCGGCACCTATTTCTTGCACCAGGCAGATCTGGTCATCTTTTGACGACAGCTTGAAGCGTATCTCTCTCTCATGTTCATGTTCATGAGGTATTGTTGCATGCAATGATTTAGACGACTCCTTGATTCTTTGAATCTGACCCTTTTTCAACCGTATCTTGTTGTAATTAACGAACCTGACCTCAATACACTTCTCAAGTATATTGATGTGATTGAGTAAACCACTTCTAAAGGTTTCAGTCTGGCAACCCGTATGCACGTTGAAAAGCTGGTGAAGGATTGGAGTCGAATAATCAAAAGGAGGTACCATTGTTGAGGCAAAGAAGTCCTTAAACTGTGTGCGAAAGATTTCTAGACATAACTTCGTGTTAACCTCATGAAGAATCTCCCTTTCAAATTGCAACCGTAACTCATCCAAATTATTGAAAATCTTTTCTTTGAAATTATCCACTTTGCCAAAGAACAGTTGAACTGTGGCTGGAAGTTCGGTCATGTTGTGCGGATAAAGAAGTGCAAGATGTGTCTTGAGCTCGTGAAAGATTTCAAATGTTTTTTGTCGCAATTTTATTTCTTTAAGTTGCATGTGTTGCAGTTCGCCCTCTTGAACTGTTGAATTCAACGATTCCATTTAATGTCGATGAAAGATAGGTGTGATTGTGGTTGAATTCGGGATTTTATGAGTCGTGAATAAACCGAAAAATTGAATTCACGGGATTTTAGAAACCAACGAAGAAATTGTAAATAACTCTTAAAAAATCCTTGATTGATGATATAAGTTTCTTTTCTCGGCTCAATGATTTTTTGATGATAATACAAACCCGATATTACTAAACTAAACAACTTGATATCCTTTCGACCCAAAAACTTAATTACTTTGACACGACCCGATTTAACTTAGACAAAACTTACGTGTATCATTTACTCGTGAATAATTTTCGTCCAAATACAACTTGGTGAATAATCTTTGTAACACTAGACGTGGCCTAAGAAAAACTCATAATTGAAATATCAAATATTGAAACACCAAATATTAAATATCAGATTCAAATACTCATCTTCCAAAAACGTTAAATATGAGATTGAAACATCAAATATTAAACGTTAATGTTAAAAAAATAACCCACAATATTTATTTAAACCACACACCATTTGTTAGCACGTATTTTAAACACAATTTACTCAAATAGATCCGGTGGTCTATTTTAAAAAATTCAAACCCGATCTATAATAAATTACACCCACACATGGCAAAACTGTGGAGAAAAATAGAAAGGGTAATAGACGTGTGTGCAAGTGGTAAGAATATAAAAACCCAAAACTGGCTACCTTGTAACCACCGCCAGTCAATACCAATATCTCAAAAAAAACATAACCTTGTTTCCTCCGCCCAGTGGATCTCAACTCTTTGCTGGTAAACTCAAACGTAGTAACCAAATTAAACCCCACCTATTTTCGAATCTAACAAGAACCAATGAGGTGCTTATAGACACAAGTCTTCACGATCAATTAAGTTTGGTCTCGGGTAGGTACAAGTTGGTTAATTGCATGTTTAAAATTCGTTAGTGTTACGAGTTTAAAAAAAAACGAGTCAGAGATTGATTATAATAAATCAAAGAAATGATTTTTAAATTTAAATCTAAGTCGAGTCAGTTTGTGGTTACAAATGAATTTTTGTTTGAGTCTGGGTTGGTGTTTTGGGTGGAGTCGAGATGGAGTCGAGATGTAAATGATTGATTGTGATGTTGAAGGAGTTGTGTTTGTTGGGTCGTCTGATGGTCGTGGGATGATTGAGTCTGTTTGTTGTTGTGTTCGAGTCTTCTCTTTTGGTTTTGAGAGTCGAGTGTTGTGAGTGTCGAGGGTTGTGAGGGGGTGTCTGTGATATGGAGTCGAGTCTTGAGAGATGTTCGAGGCTGTTGTGAGAGTCGAGAGTGTGGGTGAGGTTCGAGAGTCGTTTAGAGTCTTGAGGGTGTTGGGTTCGAAAGAGGGTGTCCGAGAGAGTGAGGGGTTCGAGGGTTTTGTGAGTGAGTCAATCGTGAGAGTTTGTCAGTTTTGTATGAGGTCTGTTGGTGTTTGTTTCGAGTTAAAGAGTGAGTCCGTGTCGAGTGGAGATGGATGAAGTCTTGGGTGTGCTAAGTCTTAGGTTCAAACAATAGTCACAACTATATTTCTCATCGCAACACTTAAACCTATTCCATCGCAATATCCCAAATATTCATCGCAATATTCAAAAAACTACAACCCATCGCAATACTTAATTTTTCCATCGCAATACTTATACTCACTCCATCGCAATATCTATCATTTTCATCGCAATATCAAAAATTCACCATCGCAATGTAGCGGAAAAAAATTTGGCAGAGTTTCGACTTACTTGAACCTAAATCCCGTCGCAATCACGAGCGCAAAGTGCTATCGCAATCACGTCGGAATAAGGGTGTCGGAAAAACTTGATCGCAAAGTAGAACCTCATGGTTATTGCGATCGATATGGACAAACCTGGTTCTTTCCGATGGGTTAGTAAAACGCAAAGTACAAACCTTGAGTCTTTGATGAACAAGAGAACTGCTACTCAAATAAGACAAAAAATTGATCGTGAAATGAAAAAAATTTATGACACTAATATGAGACAAAAAGTGATAAAAAATGATATTAAAAATTTGATAAAGTAAGTGAATAACAAAAAAAGTTTTTATCCATTTGATAAAACTAATAACTAAAAACAACCAACAAACAGTGAATAATAAAAAGGTTAAAACAACACGTCTGACCAAATTTAATAAGAAAAAAAAATTGAAAAAAAACAACACGTCTCACCAAGAGTTAAAGAAAATAGTGAAAGAGGAAATTTTTTACCACCAAATCAATAGATAAAACGTGCTAATCCGAAGAATCAACTAAGCTCTTGATACCAATTGAAGGATCGTGTTTTTCTAAGGATTAGGCATTGTATGGATAATCTATTGATATGGATGGGAAAGAAAGAACTTAGAGAGAGAAAGAAGAGAGAGAAAGGAGAGAGATGAAAGAAAGATGAAATCTTGTAAAATGGTAAGTGTTCAACCCCTCCTAACATGCTAGAAGGGGGGTTTATATAGCCCACCCTACATGTAGGCTATATGGGCTATATTGGATCACGAGCCCAATGTATTTTATGTCGTAAAATTCGGAATTATGCGTGGTTTGTGTTTTTATTGTGTTTTAGGACCAAAAGATGAAAAAGGAAGAAAACACGGGCTTTCACGGACTTTTATCGAAGAAAACGAGAAAAGACGAAGTCAGGAGATCAAGAGTGCTTAAAGAACGGATGTCCAAGACCTATTCGGAAGATTTATCGAAGAAAAAGTCTAAAGACGGAAGTTTAATGAAGTCTAAGAACTTAGGTCTAAATTAAAAAAGAAAATTATTAAGACAAGTTTAAATCCCGAGACGACGTCGAGAAAAGACAACGATTTAAATCGAGTCGAGAAGAAAAGAAAGAAGGAAGCACACCACACATGCACTTCCCACTTAGCCTATAAATACCCTCATAATCACATTAGGAGGGGAGTGAGCTAGTTTCACTTTTAATTTTTCTTTCTAGTTTTAAAGAGAGAAAGTTCCCAACTTTCTCTCACTTAGTTTTTCTTTGTTTTCATCTTTTAAATTTTAAGCTTTCATTAATCTTTGTATTTGAGTTTCTTTAATCAAAAGTTTAAGTTTAAGTTTGTGTTCATTAATCTCTTCCTAGATTTCTTGGTTTCATTTTGCTTTTGATCCGAAAACTATAATCCATACGGATTGATTTCGTTTAATGTTTAAGTAGTTAAAAGGTTAATCTATTTACTACTTATTAAGCTTTGAATTGGTTTAGGCTATAAGCTCTTTATTCTTATTGGCTTATTTCATGCTTTAGCTTATTACTTTTCGGATTATTAAAAAGGTTTTAGTCATTTTAAAGTTCCTTTCATAAAGTTTATGATCTTTTATGTTTTAAAAGTTGTCGAATTTAAGTTTTTTTGAGTTATTTAAGTTTCAGATAAGTTAGCTTATTGAAAGTGCTTATTGAGTTTTAAGCTTACCATCAATTTTGGATTAAGTGTTGCTGTCATTGCAATATTGGGGATTTGCACATTCCGACGGATTACTTGTTTAGATCGCAATAACCCATTGAGGGTTCTACTTTGCGATCACTTGGTTATTTCCCCCTTATTGCGATCTGGGATTGTGATCGCTCATTGCGATCGCATATTCCGACGGGACTAAGGTTACTTTGAAATGAAACTCTGCCCAATTTTAGTTTATAACTTTCCGATATGGACTTTGCGACAGAGGTATTTAGAATATTCCGATCTGGACATTGCGATCTAGAACATTCCGATAGGCAACTTTACGACAGAACCATATTCCGACAGAATTGATTTTGACATTCCGATGGGTATTCAGTTTAACATTCCGACAACTTTACATTTGGTTATTCCGATGGTTTTCATTTTGATACATTCCGATAGAACATGTTTTTAAGTTTTATGTTTTAAGTGTTTATCTAAATAACTTTTAGTTTAATTGTTTTAAAAAAAGCTTTAATTCACTCAATGACATTTTCATACTTGTTTTTAGTTTAAACTAGATAATCAAACAAACCATTTATTATTCCACCAAGAACAATTGAGTCGCACTTTCTACCAATAATCAATTCGAAGAGATTCGGACGATAAAGATTTTATACTTAGCCAAAAGCTTTTGTATCAGCCATATTGGAATAAACTTTAGAACTAAGCTTGGGGGTCTCATACGCCTCCCTATCACGAGGTATGCACATAAGAATTTGTTGCAAGAACCTAGGGTACATTAAAAACTTCTTCCTAGATCCAGTACTACTAAGATGGCAAACCATCCCATCAAACAAGTAGCGAGAAAAATTAAACACACGACCCTGTGCTATGTAGATCAAACCAGTAGCCAAAGGAATGGGAAATGCATCCCAACTCCCAGACTTTGGGCTTAAGCAGTGAATCAAAAAGTGCACTAGAAGCTTCCAGTGGGGGGTAAACCTATTCTTTTGGAAGTTAAACTTCCCCCCATGATTATAACCAAGATTAGCCATCCCATCCAATACCTCAGAATTGGGGATGGAAACAACACCACCTTCATCCTGAAGATGAAGAGCACTCCTAATAGAAGCTTCAGACACCACATATGAACGTCCATCTATGGTAGCATGGAGTTCAAGTGGGCGCCCCAAAACATCTACAAGGTGGGCAGTGGCCCAAAACTAGCGAATGACACTATCATAGACAGTCGGGCACACAGTAAAAGCATACCTGAGGTTAGAAGCCTCGATGTATTCGATGATGTCTGTGAACTCGGCACGTTTCGGACCATCTCCCAGATAAGCCACCTTATTGTGATCGGGTTTCTATAGCAAAGCAGCCATGGATGATGAAAGGAAGTGATGGAAGGTGATTGATTAGAGATTGAAAGAGTAGGAGCGTGTGTGTGTGTTATGGTGAGATGAATGAGTCAAGGGGGGTATTTGACAATAAATAATGGTCTTGTAACTGTTCATTAACCCCTAATAATGTGGGTTGCCTTTTCAAATTAGGCAGTTAATGAAAAGGTAACCACTTTCCCCTTTTAACTTTATTTGCAAATCCCAGTTACCAAAGTTAAATAATAGGATATATACCAGAAGTAACTTGCGTTGACTAAAAGTCAAAACGCATAAGGGTCAATACTAAAAGCACAATGTGGTCAATGAAAGTCAACGAAGTGAACAGTGACCCAAACAAAGACTAGAAGCCAACCATCAATGACAAGAAAGGATTTATATCCACTAGAAGCTGAAGACTACCACCAGAAGTGACCAAAATTCTCCACTAGAAGTAGCACACACCGCAAATACCCATAAAAGCTGTTGTTAGAAACTACCAATATGTTAGTCTGTGCAAGTAAATATATACACTAAGCCTCCCCTTAGGCTTAGCCTCCCTTCAATCCTAGGTCTCAAGGATTGACCATGCCAATGTGAACCACCAAGTGATTGAATCGAGGACCATCAAAAGCTTTAGTCAATAAATCAGCAACATTATCATCCGTATGAACCTTAAAAACCTGTATCAACTTCTTCTCATTGGCATCCCTGATAAAATGGTGCCTAATTTCAATATGTTTTGTACGTTGATGAAAAACAGGATTCTTCACAATGCAGATAGTGCTTTATTGTCAATGAAAATTTTGGTGTTCATAAAGTTGAACCCATAATCAAGCATCTGATTTTGTATCCACAAGACTTGTCCACAACAACTAGCAGCAGCTACGTATTCAGCTTTTGTTGAAGAAGTAGCCACTATCGTTTGTTTCTTACATTGCCATGAGATAAGTCTTCGACCCAAAAACTGATAACCACTAGTAGTAGACTTTATGTCATTATTAGCACCTACATAGTCACTATCACTATAGGATTCAAGGACAAAATGTGATTCTCTAGGATACCACAAGCCTAGTTTGGGTTGAGCCTTGATGTACTTGAAAATTTTCTTGACTGCATTCAAGTTAGAAACAGTTGGAGCCACCTGATGTCTAGAACAAGCACTTACTGCAAAAATAATATCCAGACGTGATGCAGTCAAATACATGAGTGAGCCAATCATTGACCTGTACATGTGTACATTTACCGGAGGATCTGGCTCATTCTTGAGTTTGATTTTAGTGACTTCATAAGGTGTTGCTGCTCGTCTAATAGGATCCATATCAAACTTCTGAAGGATCTCATGAACATATTTGTCTTGACTTATGAAGATTCCATCCGACGGTTGCTTGACTTGAAGACCAAGGAAAAATGTAAGCTCTCCCATAACACTCATCTAAAATTCGCCCTTCATCAGTTGTTCAAACTCATCACACCATTCCTTCTTGGTAGAACCAAAGATAATGTCGTCCACATATACTTGAAATAGGATAATGTCCTTGGTATTCCTCTTAAGAAATACTGTTTTTTCAATCGTGCCTCTTCTATAGCCATGTTTCAACAACAAAGTGGAAAGTCGCTCATACCAAGCTCTAGGAGCCTAATGAAGTCCATAGAGAGCTTTGACCACCTTGTAAACTTTCTTGGGATGAAGTGGATCCACAAAGCCCTTAGGTTGAGTGACATAAACTTCCTCATCAATCTTGCCATAGATAAATGCACTCTTGACATCCATCTGAAAAACCGTAAAGCCCACATAAGAAGCAAAAGACAAAAACAGACGAATGGCCTCAATCCTAGCAACAGGAGCAAAAACTTCAGTATAGTCAATGCCTTCAAGTTGTGTGTGACCTTGTGCAACCAACCTAGCCTTATTTTTCACCACAATACCCCTTGCATATTTCTTGTTTTTGAGAATCCATTTGGTACCAATTGATGTCTTTCCATCTGGCAAGTCAACTAGGATCCAAACATTCTGAAACAAGAACTGCTGCAACTCCTCCTTCATAGCCTCCACCCAACATTGATCCTCAAGAGCATGAGAGACTGATCTAGGTTCCACCTGTGAAAGAAAACAAGCAAACAAACAGTGTTGAAAGTCCGTATGATTATTACGCTTTTGGTCCTCAATATAGCTCACAATAGCATGATGATCAGACGTTGCTTTCTTATGCATTCTGCGAGTCTTGACAGTAGAACCAGGATATCTAATGATTTGAGTAGTAGGATGGTCTTTGTGTGACTGCAGAACTTGATTAGTAGCTACATCCACTTCTGGTGCCAAGTTATTAAGATCCCCAACAAAGTCATCGTCATATGAAGCAGAGTCGAAAATGCCATCTATTGGTTGCTTATGAATATCATCCAGCTTAGTAGAAGACTTCTTTTGATAGTTTCCCATGTCAGAAGGACCAGAGAATCTAGTACATGAAGTGGGATCACTAGCTGGACTACCAATAGGTGTTAAACTAGCACTAGGAGTAACATTTGGAGTACTAGGAGTAGCTTTGTCAGTAGATGTACTCAAAGGAAACTCCAAATCACCTTGCGCAGCTGCTGTAGTAGCATCTTGTTGTTGCTTGAGCAATGTGTCAAGATCTCTATGTGAGTCCAAAATGTCTGATGAAGTAGCATCACCAGGAGTATTATTGGCATTAGGAGAGACTGTGGTGGAATAGGATGGAACAACAAAAATATCATCCTCTTCATCTGAGTCTGAAAAACTAGAATGAGCACCTGCACTAGAAGTTGCAAACACTAGTGGACCTGCATCATGGTTAGTTTTGTAACGAAAATACCCCAATGAATCGCTAAGATAATCAAGATCAAAATACCATTCAGGACCCTTGCCTTGTATGATTGACTTCTCCTCAAAATACCTGATATTAATTGTTTCAGTTACTCGCTTGGCTTGGAGATTGTAAACACGATAAGCCCGAGAGTGAGCTGAATATCCCACTATGTAGCCTTCATCTGCCTTTCCATCAAATTTCCCCAAATAGTCACTAGTATTCAGAATGGTGACAGGACACCCAAATGGCTTCAAATGAGCAATGCGAGGAACTTTAGCTGTGAGTAGCTCATAGGGAGTCTTCTTGTGTGGATTGGTAATAGAATCTCTATTCAAGACATAACTTGCAGTATTGACAGCTTCTGTCCAAAACATGGTTGGAAGCTTGGAATCGGCAAGCATTGTTCTTGCAGCTTCTATTAGAGTCCTGTTTTTCCTTTCTTCAACATAATTCTGCTGAGGAGTTCTTGTTGCACTATAATCTCGTTTGATACCTTTAGAATTACAAAGTGCTATGAGGTCTCCATTTTTGAATTATGTTCCATTGTCACATCGGATTCCTTTAACCTTCTTGGACAGTTGATTCTCAATTACTGTAAGAAAATCCTTGAGAATTGAGTAGGTCTCACTCTTGGTAGCGATTAAGAAAACCCACGTGAACCTGCTGTACCCATCAGTTACCACAAGACAATATTGTTTGTGGTCAATGCTCCTAGTGGGGGTAGGACCAAATAAATCCATGTGTAGTAGCTGCAATGGTTCAGTTATAAGGCTGAGAGCAGTAATGGCTTTGAAGGATGCTTTATGTTGTTTGCCTTTGCTGCATGCAAGGCAATTTATGTCATTTATGAACCTTTTGGGAGGTAAACCAGAGACCAAGTTCATATTTGCTAATTTGTGAATGGTCTTGAAGTTCACATGTCCTATCCTTCTGTGCCATTTAGTGGCTTCATCTTCTGAGCCTTTAGCAACCAAACATGCTAGTTGACCAGTAGGATTGACTTCATTCAGCTTGATATTATAGAGGTTGTGTCTTCTAGGGATTCTGAGTAGAACTTGTGAGTCATCCGAGAGTTTAAAGTCTTTGGATAACACTAGTGCATCGGTATCTGTAAAGAGGACAAACTGCTTATTGTCACAAATCTGAGAGACAGGGATCAAGTTTAAGTGTTGAAGTGCTTCCACATAGTAGACCTACTCAAAGTTAAGATTAGGCGTCTGAATCGTTCCTTTGCCAGTGATCCTTCCTTCACCACCTCTAAAATAGACCTTTTTGCCTTGAAATGGTACAAAGTTAGATAGAAGACTTTTATTTCCTGTCATGCTCCTAGAGCATCCACTATCAACAATCCCTAGAGTAGGATCTAGGTATGGAGTAACCTACAACAACAAAAAAAGATATATGCAAAAGTTAGTGTCGTAAGGGACCCAAACCTTTTCAGGTTTGAGCCTGCCTTGTGGATCTTTAGTAGATAGCCAAGAAGATTGATGAGATACACTATTGTTCTTAGGTTGCCTATTCATCATATGGGTGGTATTGTTTGACCAAGAACAACCTGCTGAGGGCTTAACAGCAACACCCAAATTTCCCAACCCAAAATACATTTGGCCTGAATTAAAAACATAATTCTGATTAAAGTTCTGAAAGTAGTTGCTGGTTGGTATATTAGGGATGAAACCATTGTTTCTCCAATGATCAGAAGCTAAAGTAGAGGTCCTTCTAGAAGAAGAAAAAGATTGGGCACAAGGGTTAAGTCTTCTAGAAGAATAAGGAGCAACTCCTGGTGGACCAAGAGCAGGATATGCTTTAAAAACAGAAAGATGTTGATCATAAAAGTCACAATCTTTAATCAAATGAAGTGTACTACCACAAACAAAACATCTTTTATTCAAATGACCTTGTCTCATACTGCTAACTTTATTACACACAATTCTAGGAGAAAAAGTATTCCTAGGACTCAATGAACCAGAACTAGACACAGTTGAAATAGAAGCAACTCTCTCTTCACTCGTCCTAGCACTAGTAGCAGCATGGTCATTTGTTTTAGCGCTTGTAGGTCTCGACTCTTCACTTGAACCACATGATGCAGAGTCACTGGCTTTGTCACTGAAAGTACAAGAGACAAAGTCATTAGTATTAGTAGAACTTTTTGGGGACTCATGCATCTGTGATCCATCCGAGTCATTATGCCTAGAAGTGGGAATAAAAGTTCCTGTAAGAGGTGGAGGGACAACATGCATTGCTGCAGCTGGTTGAAACCTATTGTAGCAAGGTTTTCCCTCTTCCTCCTTGTCAAGATCAAAGACACTTGAAAAAGATAGATCAAACACATATTCTGAATCAATATATTTATCAAATCCTAACCCTCTTTTAGTCCTACCAGACATGCTACTATCAATTAACTTTGAAATATTCTTAGGTGCATTTTTCCATTTTTCAAATCTTAACAGTGTAGCATCCAATGTTGCCTTCATGTCCTGCTTATCCTTGATACTGTAATTTTTTACCTTTTCAGTGTATTTAAGCATATTTGTTGTGTTTTCTAAATCAATATTCATAATTCTAATTTTATCTTCATATTCACGTTGCGTGTCTTGAAGCCAACTCTTTTGTTGTTCCAATGTTTTTAAACAATTCTTATATGCTTGAACCTCTAAAAAATATTTATCATTTTGTTCATTTAAGTCATTATATTGAGACAACAATTCTGAATATCTATCATGACAACCAAGAGGACAATGTTGTACCTGAGGTGAGATGCCCATAAGAGCAAACTCTTCTGCTTCCTCGGCATCAGACAGATTCCCAACAATCATTGCAAACACGTCAGTAGAAGGTTCATCTGTTTCCAAAGCAGCATTCTGATGATCACTCCAGTTGACCATAGAGTCAACAAACACCAAAGCCTTTTTGTCATCCTTCACCTCCTGAATCTTGAAAGCTGAATACCTGCTCTTCTCCTGGTCATGCTTGTTAGAGCATTCCCTAACAAAGTGACCTTGTTGCTGGCAGTTATAGCATCTAACCTTTCTTCTGTCAAACCTTGCTGGCTCTCTTGGGTTGTAGTTAAGCTTTCGACCGACTTTCTTTTCAAACTTGTGAACCCTAAGAGTAAGCATGGCCATCTACCATTTGAGATCCATTTCATCCAGGTCAAGTTTATCAACCTGTTTGAAGTCTTCAAAAGCAAGTTACTATTGAGGATCAACATCAGCAACAAAAGAGTGAAGAACAGCTTCTACCATGCTACCAAACTTGGCTTTCGGTTCAGGAGTAGAAGTATGCTGAGAAGTATGCTGAGAAGACACAGTATAGGTTGGGCTACTAGCATAAGACATGGGACTAGATCCCACGGAACTCACAAAGGTAGAGTTAGCAGGACTAGGAAAAGAATCACTTGTGTATCCCCTCACATGAGGCTCAAAGGTTTTAAGCTTATGAAACAAATCATCCAAATTAAGATAGTCAAGCCCAGCTTTTCCTTTGAGAGAGATTACCACCTGATTCCATGAGTAGGGTAAGGCTCTAAGAAACCTTGCATTGATATCTCCATTGTCAGGTTTCGACCGGAGTTGATTCAACTGGCTCAGTATCTTTTGGAACCTGTCATACCCTTGATGGATACCTTCAGTTTCTGAGATCTTGAAGTCTGTGAAATCATCTCTCAGCATGGATCTTCGCATTTTCTTTGACTCCTCATTCCCACCAACCCTTGCTTTTATTCCATTCCGGATTTCTCTAGCATCGTCCAGATGATAAAAGTCACCCATGTGATCATCAAGAAGAGATTGAAGCAAAACAGTTTTTGCTTTGATCTCCTTCTGAACAGCTGTGATTTCTTCATGAGTTTTAGGGTCAAGAAGAATAATAATACTACCATTCTTGTCTCTTCTAGTAGACTTCTTGTTGTTTCCATTCAGAATAATCTTCCAAAGATCTTGATCAGTGTTGGTGATCCAGCATTCCATCTTCATTGCCTAGCTATCATACTCATCCTTTTTTAGAAGAGGAAACTACCCATTTTTGTTGGAAACCGTAGCAATGATCTGCTGAGGTTGTTGTGTTCTAGGGGTGCTATCATCTCCTTTTTGAGTAGAACTTGAGGCAGACATAATTAAACAAAGATGTTAGTAATAAGAAAAATTGATTCTTCTTGTACAGAGACTCTCCCAGGCTCTGATACCACTTGTAGGGTCCATTAGATGTGGATCTAGCAGCCTGTTAGGGACGGTGAACAACTTTTGTAATCACAAGTCTATTCACAGAGAGACTCTAGATATATCACACAGTATAAGTGCGGAATACAAATACTATGAACAAGAATAACAGGATAACTATAACGACTTGATCCTTTACTAAGGAATTCTAAAATTAATATGAACCAGAACAATGTTTGATGAAGGTGTATTAAACCCTTCTGCCTAAGGTTCCTTTTATACTACAAGGAAACCCTAATACATCATCAAACCAAAACGTGTAAAACTGATATGCATATCCTTTCCTAACATATCGCATGCATATCCTAACAGAATAATCTTTAAATAATAAAGTTTTTTCTTTCTATAAGACCAGGAGCACGTCTTGCTCCTACTACTACTAGGACCAGGAGGAACAAAATACCTCCTAGTCTACCTATTAAAAATAAGTATTCCAAAGGTCCTAACAAAAAGCTTATCTTTTTGTTCCTTCTAAGTTTTTATACGATTTAAGCTTTAAGCTTGTTATGCTTTTTGGCTTATTTCGTATCTAGCTTATTGTCCTTTAAGTTTTCATAAAAGTTTAGTCTTTTTAAAGTTTGTTTTATAAAGTTTGCTTATTTAGTGCTTTAAAAGTTTTTAAATTTATGCTTGTTTTCATTTGGTTAAGATTTGAATAAGTGCTTATTCGTCTTTGCTTATTTGTGCTTATTCGTTTTTGCTTGTTTGCTTTTTGAATTCCATCGAACCAATATTAAGTACCCAGTACGATTGAGTAAGTGTGATCGCATAAACCCCTAGGGTTTCTACTTGCGATCCATTACTAAGATCACCAAGTACGATCGTTCACTACGATCACACTCATTAATCCTCAACACGATCACTTGTTGCGATCGTGGGTAAGATCCGTGAGTGCGATCCCTGGTTGCGATCCCTGGCTACGATTGCTTGGGTGCGATCGGTGGTCACGATCCAATAGTGTGATCCCTCATTTCTTGAGTACGATCCATCATTGCGATCCACCACTGCGATCCACACCACGATCCATCTTGCGATCGATTGTTACGATCGTGTGTTGCGATCTGAGTTACGATCGCGTTGCGATCTAACTCCAGTTTTTGTTTTATTTATCTTAGTTTTCAAACTTAAATCTTTTCCCGCATTTTTTTTACTTAGTGTTATTCTTAAACAAGTTTCGTCTTAGTTTAACATTATTTTATTTTGTTTTTAAAATTACATTTAAATTAGTTTTTAATTACTCTAATTCCTTGCTAGTTTGTGTAAGTCTTTTAACCTTAGCTTTGTTAATTTGTAATCTTTATAGAAATAGATAATCTAAAGCTCCCCCTTTTAGTGACCAACACCAACAATTACACCATAAACCGTGATCAATTCGATAAGAAACCTAGAACGATATTAAGTACACATATGCTAAGCAAATACCATTTATTTTCGTGAACGACATAATAAAAAATACCAAATATCAAATGGCACCGCTGCCGGCTCTTTTCGTAAAGATTAACGGTTTTTAGTGTGAAAAATTGGATTTTGGGATCCATTCTTTTAGGAACGTTATTTTCAAGAGAAAAAATTTTCAAAAAAATCCTAAAAATATAAAATTTTCAAAAATCCAAAAACAATAAAAAAAGATCAAAAAACCAAAAATATTTTCTTTTATTTTAGTGTATGCGTACTCGATCTACGTCTTATTCTAAGCCCGAGACTCTTAGAGACATAGATATGGCCGGTGTGCATAACAATAATAACAACCCACCTCATAACAACATGAATAATTACAACACTGGCCCACAATCCGACTTACGCACAATGGAGGAGCTTTGTCAGCCAACAATGAACAGACGCGGAGGATTGATTGCGCCGATGCAAATTATGGCTCCTGAGTTTCGTTGAAGCATCACATGATTCATCATGTTCAAAACACTTGTCCTTTTAGCTGATTACCAGATGATTATGCCAACAAACACCTCGACAAATTCATTACCGTCACTCAAAGCATGAAACTGCCCGGTGTTTCCATGGATTTTCTTCGCCTTCGCCTCTTTCCACACACTTTATCCCACCATGCCGAAAAATGGTTTGGCCGTCTTCCCAAAAACTCAATTCATACATGGAATGACATGACTCAAAAAATTTTGTCTCGCTACTTTCCACCATCCATGGTCACTAGTCTTCGAAACCAAATCAGTGGATTCACTCAAGAACCTGATGAGTCACTTTTCGATGCTTGGGAACGTTATAATGTCTTGATCGATCGTTGTCCGAACCATAATATGCTCCCCGTTACTTTGATTGATACTTTCTACAATGGTTTAACTTTTCGTGATCGTGATACGATTAATGCTGCCGCCGGTGGTACATTCATGAATAGACGGCCTGAGGAGTGTAGAGAGCTTATAGATAACATGACCAATCACCACAAAAATTAGGATTCATCCGCTTCTTCAAGGAATAACCCGAGGGCCAATGTTTCTTCTACTTCATCAAACACCGAGATGACCGAATTCACCCGCATGATGGCCGAAATGAACAAAAATATACTACTCATAGCTTCGAATCAACAACAACAAGCTAAAGCTGTAGCAACTTCTTGTGAGATTTGTGGAGGTTCTCATTCATACACCGATTGTCCTTCTACTCATGACAATCTGGAAAATGTGTATGCCGCTAACGGTAACTTTTCTACGGGAGGCTATCAAGCTCGTCCTCAAGGTGACCGCAATTTGCTCAGTTATCGTTCAAACAACTTCCTTTCACCACCCAGTTTTCCTCCTTAAAACCAAAACAACTTCAATCGCAACAATCAAAACCAAACTCGAGCTCCAAATCAATATCAAACCCAAAGAAACCCATACCCACCTCAAGGAAATAATCAAGTTTACCAACAACCCGCTTATCAACCACCTGTCTACCATGCTCCTCCTTCCAAACAACCCACAACATTTAATCAAGAGGTTGAAACTTACATAAGGACTAATGACGCGGTGGTAAAGAATCTTTAGAGTCAAATCATCAACTTGAAAGGAGATATGGCGAAACAAGGGAATGATCTTCGAGCCGATATGAGAAACTCTTTAAGTAGTCAAACGAATTACTTAAGGGATATGATGGCTAGTTTCTTCCCAAGTAATCAAACCTCTTGTTCAGGTTCTCTTCCGAGTAACACCGTTGCTAATCCAAGAGGCGAGATGAAAGCAATCACCACCAACTGGCAAAGGTTTAAAGGAACCCGACATTTCTACACCTACACCGGTGATTGTGACAAAGGAGAACGAGTCCCCTTCACCGATTCCTCCACCTTCTACTTCCACCCCTCCACCACCTAAGGATGTGAGTGAGAATTCCATTCCAAAGCCTTCATCTAAACCCGATATACCTTATCCCTCAAGGTTGAGGAAAGAGAAGTTGAAGAACAAGGATGATATTCAGGTTTCGAACTTTCTTAAAATGTTTAAACAATTGAATTTCAACATCTCCTTTGTTGAGGCTCTCGCTCACATGCTGAAATATGCTAAAAAGTTTAAAGATCTTCTCAGTGACAAAGAAAAACTCCTTGATATAGCTCAGACCCAACTTAATGAGAATTGCTCCGCAGTGCTCTTAAGGAAATTACCAACCAAACTTGGTGATCCGGGTCGCTTTCTCATTCCTTGCAACTTCCCCGGGGTAGAGAATTGTATGGCCCTAGCCGATCTAGGTGCTAGTATAAACTTAATGCCATTAAGTGTTTGGAAACAATTATCTCTCCCTGAGCTAGTCCCCACTAGAATGACCTTGGAATTAGCTAACCGTACGGTTGCTTATCCGGTGGGGATAGCCGAAGATGTCTTCATCGGTGTTGACAAATTAACCTTTCCGGCGGATTTTGTTGTCGTTGACTACGAGATGGACCCCCGTGTTGCATTAGTCGTTGGACGTCCATTCTTGAGGACCGGTCGCACTCTCATTGATGTAGCCGCGGGATAATTAATCATGAGAGTTGGTGACGATAAAATCGAATTCAACATGGGTAAACTTTCTAAGCAACCTTATGAAAACGAGAGCATTAATTTCATTGACGTTCTTGATGAGGCTTGTGAAGAGCATTTTAAAGACGCTTGTAAAAGTGGTTCTTCTTCTCTACCCATTGTTGAGACCGCTGCCTTTATTGCTCCCTCACTAACTCCATTTGGAGAAAGTGATTTCCTTTTGAAAGAATTTGAAGCAACTTTAGGGGATGTGGACTTACAATATGACGATTCTCCCACCGATTGGGAAGAAGACATTCGTACCATTGAGAAACTTCTCAATGAGGACCATATTTCTCCACCTTCTCCTAAGGAAGTTACAATCGATGATCCGAATTTGACTACGCCTTCCACCGACAATCCTCTGGAGTTAGAGCTTAAGGATTTACCGTTTCATCTCGAATACGTGTTCCTTGAAGACAATAAGAAGTTACCCGTCATCATCGCAAAGGACTTGAAAGAAGATGAAAAATCTCAACTTATCGACGTGCTGAAGAATCATTAGAAAGCAATTGCTTGGGAAATTTCTGATATCCGCGGAATTGATCCGACTTTTGTACTCATAATATTCTCATGTAAGATGACTTTAAACCCGCAATCCAAAGCCAAAGAAGGCTTAATCCTAAAACTCATAACGTCATCAAGAAAGAGGTTGTCAAACTTCTAGATGCCGGTTTAACAACCTCAAATTTACACGCAGCGGAATACATCTTTGGGTGCTAAACAATGGTATAATAACACATAATTTATAAAGAACGACTCGAAAAGAGACGTTTTAAATTTACCATTCCTAAAACATTTGTCCGAGTAGCGTAGTCCCAAGACATCGTAACCAAAGTACAACTAAAACAAAAGATTTATATTGTTTTAAGCAAATGAACGATAAACATTTCAAAGAGTTTAAATTACAAATGCAGTGCACAACTTCATTCCCGTGACTCCCAAGCTTCACACTCCTTGATTACCTGAAATACATGTGAGAAAATCATCAACAAAAATGTTGAGTGAAATCTATAGATTTATATAATTATTTTGAACACAAGCAAAAGTTATAAGTTTGTGGCATACTTTAAGGCAACAAGCATCGAATAATAATCTGCATCAACAATAATAATTGTATATAGCATAAATTGCATCAAGCTCATGGAACCGAGCCCTTAGACACTCCCATATCAGTCTAATAAGACGAGAGATTTATTAATTGTCGTTACCTCCAGATTATTGGTACATTGCCGTATACCTGACTTCTCAATACAATATGTTCAAACAGTGTGGAGGTCGGGCCTAAGCTTCTGTGACAAGTGCACACAAACTGAACCGGGGCGGCTTCCCCCATAGATCTATTAATTGTACTAGCTGTTAACCCATCATAGGTTAATTAACGGTCCATAATTGAGGCTTTAACAATGGCAATCACTTAATGAAATTTAAAGGCAACCACGGGTCCATTCATAGAGGGACAAGCATACCATAAAAGACTTGTGTTCTAAGTTTATAAAAACATGTATTCCCCCTCGCGGGTTAAAAATCATTTAATAACTAGTATAAACGAGGCTATAGACTCACCTTAGCTAAAAAAAACACAGGAAGATTAGCGATTCGTGTGCTTCTAGGCAAAGCCGTCGTTACGCACCCTCTACAAAAAACTGATGACAATTGCTTAAAAAGAAAATCTGAATCGTATTTCGTTGTAACCTTTTTCGTTTAATTCTTCGAACCTCCACAATATAGCGCAAATTATACCATGTTTCCTAAATTGCAATGTTTTCTAAATTGCCATGTTTTCTTATAAGCATAACCGACTATTGTTGCCTTTATAAACTTAGTTTTTTTTTTATGGTTAGTCATAGGTAACAAGATATGAATCTAAAACACGTTACATGTATTTAGGTAGTACACGTCTTAAGCTAAAGAAAAACAAAAATCCAACTTGTATGTGTTGAAGTATATGCGTGACATGTGGTGTAGTTTATATATAAAAAAACAAGTTTTAGTTAGCTTATGTAGTACTATCAATAACGCGGGTATTATCGATACCCGATATTTTAAATGTTACGCGATTTTGAAAGATACACGTAAAACACGAAAAATAAACTCTCATTATAAAATAAAAACATCGATATTCAGAGGAAATTTATATTTTGATAATTAAATGACATAAAATAGTTAATGTGTCGAATGAACGAATGACACATAATGGTTTAACGTAAATTACAAAAAATACTTTTAAAATAAAATAAAATAAAAATTAAACGACAACAATAGAAAATATTAAATGTCGAAGTTATCGATAATAAAATGTAAAATTTTGGGCATCCGTCGGTATCGCGATCACTAATAGTACTCGTTACTTGTTGAAACATAAAAATAAAATATTAAATATCGGTTTCAACTTAAACCGTTAAACATAATGGTATTTAACGCCATTAAATGTTTCAAAAAAATACATGATAGATAGAATTAAGTAATGACCTTATTTTTGAGGGTTTTACATCCTCACCACCTTAGGAGAGCACCGTCCCGGGGATTACTTCTCCTTAGGTCTATCTACGAATAAATGTGGATACTTGCTCTTGAAGTAGTCATCTCGCTCCCAAGTGTATTCAGGTCCACGTCGGGAATTCCATCTTACTTTTACTATCGGGATCCGAGCCGTTTCACCTGTTGATCCATACTCTCCACCGGTTCCTCAATGAAATGCAACTTCTCATCCAGTTGAATCTCTTCAAGTGGATTTATCAAATTCTTGTCCGCCAAACACCTTTTAAGATTGGAAACGTGAAAAGTGTTGTGAATAGCACTTAACTTCTCTGGCAATTCCAACTTATACGCCACATGACCAACTCGATCAATAATCTTGAATGGACCAATATAGCGTGGACTAAGCTTTCCTCGTTTGCCAAATCTAATTACTCCTTTCCAAGGTGATACTTTCAACATAACCATATCGTCAATATCAAACTCCAATGGTTTACGTCTCTTATCCGTATAGCTCTTCTGTCTACTACGGGCAGTCAATAAACGATTCTTGATTTGCACGATCTTCTCAGTCATTTCTCTAATCAATTTAGGACCCGTCAATTGACTTTCACCAACCTCACACCATCCAACTGGTGATCTACACTTTCGCCCGTAAAGTGCTTCAAAAGGCGCAGCCTTGATACTTGCGTGATAACTGTTGTTGAATGAGAACTCCACCAAAGGTAGGTGTCGATCCCAACTACCTCCATAGTCTATTACACACGCTCGTAACATATCCTCCAAAGTCTGAATAGTCCTTTCACTTTGTCCGTCCGTTTCCGGATGATACGCAGTGCTCATGTCCAACTGAGTCCCCAAAGCTCGCTGAAGCGATTTCCAAAACTCAGATGTGAACCGACTGTCTCGATCAGAAATAATTGACAAGGGAACTCCATGTCTACAAACAACTTCCTTCAAATACAACCGAGTAAGTTTGTCTAAATCATCAGTTTTCTTTATCGGCAAGAAATGAGCCGACTTAGTCAACCGATCAACAATTACACAAATCGTATCATAACCACTAGAAGTTCTCGGAAGTCCCGAAACAAATTCCATAGTGATCTTTTCCCATTTCCATTCCGGAATTTCAGGTTGTTGTAGTAAACCTGAAGGTCTCTTGTGCTCAAACTTCACCTTAGCACACGTCAAGCATTTACTAACATAAGTTGCAATGTAAGCCTTCCTATTCGGCCACCAGTAGCTTTTCTTCAAGTCTTGGTACATTCTAACCGACCCAGGGTGAATCTAATATTTAGACTTATGGGATTCGTGCATAATTAAATCTCTCAGTCCTCCATACACCGGTAACCATACACGATTCTCAAAACACCGAATTCCGTCATTACGAATCTTGAATATGGGTGTCATCCTTCTACCCAAGTCTTCATCTCTTACATTCTCTTCCTTCATCGCCTTTGTTTGAGATTTAAGTATTCAATTAGATAAATAAGAATAAGTTGTCATGGCTAAAGCTCTAACTCTCTTGGTAATTTCTATTTCCTTCCTACTAAGAGCATCGGCAACTACATTCGCCTTTTCGGGATGATAGGAAATTTGAATGTCGTAATCACTCAACAATTCTACCCATCTTCTCTGCCTCATATTGAGCTCCTTCTGATCTAAAATATGCTGAAGACTTTTGTGATCGGTATATACCACACTCCTTGTACCGTAGAGATAGTGTCTCCAAAGTCTAAGAGCAAACACAACAGCTCCTAATTCCAAATCATGGGTAGTATAATTCTCTTCATGCTTCCTCAATTGACGAGATGCATACGCGATCATTTTCTCCCTTTGCATCAACACAGCACCAAAACCCCTATGTGATGCATCACAATATACCACAAGGTCTTCAGTTCCCTCGGGCAAAGCCGAAATTGGTGCAGAACACAACTTCTGTTTCAAAGTTTGGAATGCTTCTTCTTCTTCTGTACCCCACTCATACTTCTTGTTTTTCTGTGTAAGTTTAGTAAGAGGTTTAGAAATTAAAGAAAAACCTTCTATGAATCGCCGGTAGTATCCAGCTAATCCAAAGAATTGTCTAACTTCAGTCCGGGTTTTAGGCGTAGCCCAATCTCTAATAGCTTCAATTTTGGAAGGATCAACATGAACTCCGCTACTATTGATCACGTGTCTAAGGAATTGGACAGAATCTAACCAAAAATCACAATTGGAGAATTTTGCATACAACTTCTCCTTCTTCAACAACTTCAAAATAATCTTTAGATGACCTTCATGCTCTTCCCGACTCTTAGAATAAATCAGGATATCATCGATAAATACAATCACAAACTTGTCGAGGTATAGTTTGCATGCACGATTCATCACGTCCATGAATACCACAGGTGCATTAATTAATCCAAACGACATCACTTGGAATTTAAAATGTCCATAACGCGTCCGAAAAGCTGTAATATGTATGTCCTCTTCTCTAACACGAAGTTGATGATAGCCTGACCTCAAGTCGATCTTCGAGTACACACACGAGCCCTGAAGTTGATCAAACAAATCATCGATCCTATGAAGTGGATAACGATTCTTGATAGTTAACTTGTTCAACTCTCGGTAGTCTATGCACATTCTGAACGATCCTTCCTTCTTCTTTACGAATAAAACTGGAGCTCCCCAAGGTGACGAACTTGGCCTAATGAACCATTTCTCCATTAACTCCTTCAACTGATCCGCCAACTCCTTCATCTCAGACGGTCCCAAACGATATGGTGCACGCGCCATCGGTGCAGCTCCCGCCACTAGATAAATCTTGAACTCGACTTCTCGCTGAGGCGGAAGCCCTGGCAAGTCATCAGGAAATACTTCAGGAAAATCACGAATAACCGGAACATCTTCCACACGTCGTACCGGTAGTTCATTCTCCACTACTCGAGCCAAGAACAAGTGACAACCTCCTTCCACATATTTCCTTGCCTTTATACAAGATATCACCGTCAGACGAGATCTACTGACATCACTTTCAACTACTAAGACCTTGTTCTTAACCGGTATGTGAACAACTTTCTCCCCACATACAATCACTGCATCATGTGCAACCAACCAATCCATACCAACAATCATATCAAACGAACCCAGCTCTATCGGTATCAAATCAATTTCAAACAAATGATTTGCTAATTTTAAAGGACACTTCTTAAATATAGTGGTAGTACTAACTAATTGTCCATCAGCTAACTCGACCTCATAACTAGCATTTAGGTTTGTTGGCTCAATATCTATTAAACGACTAAAGGAAGTGCTTATAAAGCTCCTATCAGATCCTGAGTCAAACAACACACTAGCATAACGATGGTTGAGTAAGAATGTACCCGTCACCACATTGGGACCTCGTGCTTGATCAGCATCCTTAACAAGATAAACTTCTCCAGCAGCTTCACCTGATTTCTTGTTCTTCAACTTTGGACATTTAGGGCGAATATGATCACGTTCTCCACATGCAAAGCAAGTCCTGATCAGAGTAGCATTTGCTCCAGTGGCAGGTCCCCTTGTCATGCATTTCTCCACAATATGTCCAACCTTTCCACATTTAGTGCACCTTGGTGGACAATTACCAAAGTGACAAACACCACAGCTCTCACATTTCTGGGTCGGTCCCCCATGGCCAGCATTATTTATTTTGTTAGTTTCAGCTCTAGCCCCATCATTTCTCCTCTGATTATACTGATTGTGGTGGTTATTACCCTGATTACCACACTGCGAATTCTCCCATTTCCTTTTACTGCCCTCAGCAGCTTTCTCAGCCCAATCTTGAACTTTTTGTCCCATAAGTGTATGAGCCATCCTTACAACTTCCACATAGTTCTTAGAGTCGAGATGAAGTCATCTCACCTTTAATGTACCCAGGCAACCCTTTGATATATTGGTCCATCTTTTTCTTCTTAGTAGAAAAAGCATCTGGACACAACAAAACCAAGTCATTGAATCGACTAGTGTAAACAGCAATGTTGTTATCCCTCAGCTTAAGGTACCTCAACTTATCTTCCAAAGCAGATAACTTTTCGTCCGGAGAAAACTCTTCTTTCATCAACCTCTTGATTTCATCCCAAGGTTTCCTGATTGCAACCTCCAATCCAACGGTAGCAACTTGAGTCTTCCACCAGCTTAAAGCTCGATCCTTAAAAGTAGCCACTGCGAACTTAACCTTGTTCCTTTCTGAGCAATCACTAATTTCAAAGGTTGTTTCTGTTTTCTCAATCCATCTGAATAGTTCTAGTGCTCCTCTAGTTCCTTGAAATGTAGTGGGTCCACATTTCATGTATCTAGAAAAAGTACACTCTTTTACTGCAGCAGCAACCTAAGCAATCTCACCTGCAGGATTCTCATCTACACCTGCTCCTCCAACTAATTCTGGTTCACCTGTTCCAGCACCTATACCTCCAACTCCTGCACCTCCAGAGCCACCTGCTCCTTCAGTGTTAACACGTGCAGCTCTATCCGCAGCTAATGCTTTAGCTACCTCTTCAGCAACTAGCCTTGCAATGGCATCATTTGTCATTCTCCTAGGTGGCATGATTTTGTCACATCACAAAGAGAGAAGATAACATGAATGAGTTAGTTGTAATCATGGTATAGTCATATCATGTACAAAATTCAATCATCAAATGCGTACACATTATTAATACAAGAAATCACAATCATTATAATGATCAAAGGAATCCATCATCATAGATCAACAAGGAATGATCTTAAAGATAAATAAAGTTCAATGAAGCAAAATAATTGACACTAATCACGTGGGGATCCACATGGCTTAGTTGATTGTGACTCACTTGCAACAGTGAAACCTACTTCCTCCTCGAAGACGTAATAGTGCGGTGGTAAATTTTTAAAACAAATATAAGGTCATAATAAAATGAAATATAATAATTTCAAAATTTAAATAAATATAGAAAATCCTTTAAATTAAATAAAGGAAAATTTCATAAATTTATTTAAATAAATCATTAGTAAATGATAAATTTTATCGAAAAGTTTAACGATATTAATATATAATGAATCAGGGATTATATTATTTATTAATAAATACTTGGCAATAAGGGATACATAATAATGCATACTAAATTTATAATCCCAGGAGTAGCTTGAACCTGAAGTCACGCGAAGTCATGTGCACCGACTCTTTGAAAAATAAAAACTGACAGTTATAGTTTAGGGTTTTCAAAAAACGACCTAGTTCTCTATAACTCATGGCTCTGGTACCAATCTTTAACACCCTCATATTTATACGCAGCGGAATACATCTTTGGGTGCTAAACAAAGGTATAATAACACATAATTTATAAAGAACGACTCAAAAAGAGACGTTTTAAATTTACCGTTCCTAATACATTTGTCAGAGTAGCGTAGTCCAAGACATCGTAACCAAAGTACAACTAAAACAAAAGATTTATATTGTTTTAAGCAAATGAACGATAAACATTTCAAAGAGTTTAAATTACAAATGCAGTGCACAACTTCATTCCCGTGACTCCCAAGCTTCACACTCCTTGATTACCTGAAATACATGTGAGAAAATCATCAACAAAAATGTTGAGTGAAATCTATAGGTTTATATAATCATTTTGAACACAAGCAAAAGTTATAACTTTGTGGCATACTTGAAGGCAACAAGCATCGAATAATAAGCTGCATCAACAATAATAATTGTATATAGCATAAATTGCATCAAGATCATGGAACCGAGCCCTTAGACATTCCCATATCCGTCTAATAAGACGAGAGATTTATTAATTGTCGTTACCTCCAGATTATTGGTACATTTTCGTATACCTGACTTCTCAATACAATATGTTCAAACAGTGTGGAGGTCGGTCCTAAGCTTCTGTGACAAGTCCAGACAAACTGAACCGGGGCGGCTTCCCCCATAGATCTATTAATTGTACTAGCAGTTCACCCATCATAGGTTAATTAACGGTCCATAATTGAGGCTTTAACAATGGCAATCAATTAATACAATTTAAAGGCAACCACAGGTCCGTTCATAGAGGGACAAGCATACCATAAAAGACTTGTGTTCTAAGTTTATAAAAACATGTATTCCCCCTCGCGGGTTAAAAATCATTTAATAACTAGTATAAAGCGAGGCTATAGACTCACCTTAGCTAAAAAAACGAGAGAAGATTAGCGATTTGTGTGCTTCTAGGCAAAGCCGTCGTTACGCACCCTCTACTAAAAACTGATGACAATTTCTTAAAAAGAAAATCTGAATCGTATTTCGTTGTAACCTTTTTCGTTTAATTCTTCGAACCTCCACAATATAGCGCAAATTATACCATGTTTCCTAAATTGCCATGTTTTCTAAATTGCCATGTTTTCTTATAAGCATAACCGACTATTGTTTCCTTTATAAACTTAGTTTTTTTTATGGTTAGTCATAGGTAACAAGCCATGAATCTAAAACACGTTACATGTATTTAGGTAGTACACGTCTTAAGCTAAAGAAAAACAACACTCCAACTTGTGTGTGTTGAAGTATATGCGTGACATGTGGTGTAGTTTATATATAAAAAAACAAGTTTTAGTTAGCTTATGTAGTACTATCAATAACGCGGGTATCGATACCCGATATTTTAAAAGTTACACGATTTTGAAAGATACACGTAAAACACGAAAAATAAACTCTCATTATAAAATAAAAACATCGATATTCAGAGGACATTTACATTTTGATAATTAAATGACTTAAAATAGTTAATGTGTCGAATGAACGAATGACACATAATGGTTTAACGTAAATTACAAAAAAATACTTTTAAAATAAAATAAAAATTAAACGACAACAATAGAAAATATTAAATGTCGAAGTTATCTATTATAAAATTTAAAATTTTGGGCATCCGTCGGTATCGCGATCACTAATAGTACTCGTTACTTGTTGAAACATAAAAATAAAATATTAAATGTCGGTTTCAACTTAAACCGTTAAACATAATGGTATTTAACGCCATTAAGTGTTTCAAAAAAAATACTTGAAAGATAGAATTAAGTAATGACCTTATTTTTGCGGGTTTTACAGTCGGAATGATTTACCCTATTTCGGATTGGCCATGGGTTAGTCCCGTCCATTTTGTGCCTAAGAAAGGCGGAATAACCGTTGTTCCCAATGAAAACAACGAGTTGATTCCCACTCGACTTGTCACGGGTTGGTGAGTTTGCATAGACTATCACAAGCTCAATGATGCCACTCGCAAGGATCATTTTCCTCTCCCTTTCATGGATCAAATGCTCGAGCGTTTAGCGGGTAATGACTATTATTGCTTCTTAGACGATTTCTACGGGTATTTTCAAATTCCCATCGATCCTAAAGACCAAGAGAAAACCACATTCACTTGTCCTTATGGAACATTTGCTTACAAAAGAATGTCTTTCGACTTATGCAATGCTCCTAGGACTTTCCAAAGGTGTATGATGGCTATATTCCATGACATGGTTGAAGAAACTATAGAAGTCTTTATGGATGATTTCTCAGTCTATGGTGATTCTTTCTCTACTTGCCTTGCCAATTTAGAACGTATGCCCAAATGGTGTGAAGACACTCGTGTCGTTCTTAATTGGGAAAAATGCCATTTCATGGTAAAAGAAGGTATTGTTCTTGGTCCTAAAATTTCCAAAGCCGGTCTTAAAGTTGACCTTGCTAAAGTCGATGTGATTGCTAAATTTCCTCCACCTTTAACCGTGAAGGGTGTGAGAAGTTTCCTTTTTCATGCGGACGTCTATCGTCGATTCATTCAAGATCTTTCTAAAATCTCTAGCTCGATGACCCACCTCTTGGAAAAAGATACTCCTTTTATTTTTTCTAAAGAGTGTATTGAATCTTTCAATCTTATTAAGGATAAATTAACTAAGGCACCTGTCTTGGTTACCCCTAATTGGGAGTTACCTTTTGAATTGATGTGTGATGCTAGCGATTTTGCTATTGGAGCGGTTTTGGGCCAAAGAATGAACAAACACTTCCAACCAATCCATTAAGCTAGCAAGACAATGACGGGGCTCAACTGCATTATACCACTACTGAAAAAGAGCTTTTAGCTGTAGTGTATGCTTTTGAGAAATTTCGCCCCTATCTTGTCCTTTCCACCACCATTGTGTATACTGACCATTCCGTGTTGAAGTACTTGTTAAACAAACAAGATTCGAAACCAAGAACTCTTCGTTGGTTTTGCTCCTTCAAGAATTTAAAATTAAAATTCGTGATAAAAAGGGAGCGGAAAACCTAGCCGCGGATCATCTTAGTAGACTCGAGGATCCTTATCAAGGGGAGCACCCAAATCAAGAGATGACTGACTATTTTCCCCTGGAAGCCTTGATGTCTATTAACTCCAATCTTTATGAAACCCCATGGTTTGTGAACATTGCAAACTATTTGGCGGGTGGAATTCTCATGGAAGGGTTAACGTCCCAGCAAAAGAAAAAGTTCTTACGGCTAAAGCGGTTGAGGTTTCATGTATGTATTGTGGTGGAGGTCATGATTTCTCTGAGTTAATTACCAACGGTGGTAACACTTCGAGTGCCTACGCGGCCACGGGAACTTACAACCAAAACTGTCAAGTTACCCGCTCCAATCAAATGACTCCATCGGGTTTTGCTCCTAATCAAAATGCTAACAACAACTATCAAAACAATCAAGTTGGTTTCAAAAACAATTACAAAGGAAACAACTATGGGAATCAAGGGGCTAATAACAATCAAGTTTCAAACAAAAATCAAAACAATGATTTTCAAAACAACAACAAGGGTTTGCAAACTTTGAAAGATCTTCCAAATGAATTTGTTGAATACGCAAATGGAAATGATGCTAGGTTTGATAATATTCAAAGAGAGATCATTAGCCTAAGATCCGAGTTTAAGAATGACTTGAAAAAGGAGTTGAAAAATGAGTTAGCAAATGAGCTTAAGATCCATACAAACAAAATGGAGGGAAATGTAACTAGGTTACAAAAAAACCAAAAAAAAATGTAACAAGGGCAACATGAAATAAAACAAGAGATGATTAAGGCCGAGAAGAGGCAATCTATTTTTGAGGATAAAATTTCATCCATGTTTGAGGCAATAATGTGCAAACCGTCTTCGAGTAGTCTTCCTAGCAATACCATATCGAACCCTAAAGGAGAGATGAAAGTGATTACCACATGAAGTGGTAAGACACTAAGGAACCGACTCCTCAACCACTTGCTCCTACGGAGGAAGAAATTGAGGAAGAACCCGAGGTGATGGTCGAAAAGGAGCATGTCCCAATCCCACGAAGTACCACTCATGCCACACCTATGGTTGACACATTACCACATTTGGAACCCTATATTCCAAAGGCTATGCCTATGCCTCAACCTACACCACCTTTGCCCTATCCATCGAGACTTAAAAAGGAGAAACGTCAAGAGCGCGACAACTACCATTTTGAGCTTTTTATGAAAATGTTTCGTGACGTTCATTTTAATGTGAGTTTTGCCGATGCTTTTGTCATGATGACTCGATTTGCCGCTAACATTAAGAGTATGTTAAACAACAAGGAGAAATAGCAACAATTGTCTAGTTGTTCCTCGGTTTATATTAACCGCATACCTCAAAAAGTCGGTGATCCTGGTAAATTCTTGATTCCTTGTGCAATCCAAGATATCGAAGAATGCTATGCCTTGGACGATCTTGGTGCTAGTATTAACTTGATGCCTCTTGCAATCTTCAAGTCGCTCAATCTTCCTAACCTTACTCCTTCACTAATGTCTATCGAGTTGGCCGATCATTCCACTGTTCCCGCATGTGGATTGGCCGAAGACGTTTTTGTGAAAGTGGGAAAGTTCTATTATCCGGTAGAATTTATCGTTGTCGATATTCCCACGGATCCTCAAGTTCCTCTCATTTTAGGTCATTCGTTTTTAGAAACGTCTATGGCTTTAATTGATGTGCATGCTAGAAAGATCACCTTACGTTTCAACGACGAGGAACTTGTTATTAACGCAACTCAAAATTCTCCAATTTCTCATGTTTATTCCGTCGCGACCATAAACTTCGTTCATATGATCGACGTTGTTTGCTAGGAATTTTCACAAGAAGTTTTAGGTTTTGGTGATGATGAAAATAGTGCCAATCCCACTATGCTTGATCCTATTCTTGATAATTCGACACCAACCTTCACTCCATTTGAAGGTGGTGGTTTTACGTTGGAAGAATTCGATGTTCCACGTACTTGTGACGAAGACCTCGACAACGATGAGGACTTCTCGATTATCAAGGATTTTCTTAACGATTTCCCATTTCCTCCACCCGAGGTGGTTATGAGTATCGAGCTCAAACCTTCGATTGAGGAACCACCTAACCTTGAGTTGAAAGATTTACCTCCTCATCTTGAATATGTATTTTTGGAGGAGGACAACAAGTTTCCGGTTATTATTACGAAAGATCTCTCGAATGATGAAAAACCGCACTTGTCCATGTTCTAAAGGATCACAAAGGGGCAATTGCGTGGAAATTATCCGACATTAAGGGGATTGATCCCAAATTTTGTACCCACAAAATCTTAATGGAGGAGGACTACAAACCCGCAATCCAATGTCAAAGGAGGGTGAACCCCAAAATTCACGACGTCATCAAAAAGGAAGTCCTAAAACTCCTTGACGCGGGAATGATTTACCTTATTTCTGATAGCCCTTGGGTGAGTCATATTCATTGTGTCCCTAAGAAGGGAGGAATGACCGTTGTGCCAAACGATGCCAACGAGTTAATTCCAACTAGACTCGTGACCGTTTGGAGGGTGTGTATCGACTATCGTAAGTTGAATGACGCCACTCGTAAATACCACTTTCCCTTGCCCTTCATGGATCAAATGTTAGAGCGTCTTGCGGGAAACGATTTCTATTGCTTTTTAGATGGTTTTTCTGGTTACTTCCAAATCCCCATCGATCCTCGTGATCAAGAAAAAACTACGTTTACGTGTCCATATGGAACGTTTGCCTATCGTAGAATGTCATTCGGACTTTGTAATGCACAGGGAACCTTTCAAAGGTGCATGATGGCTATTTTTCATGATATGATCGAGAAGAAGATAGTAGTCTTCATGGATGACTTTTCCGTGTTTGGTTGTTCGTTCACTTCGTGTTTGTCGAATCTTGAGAGAATGTTGAAGCGTTGTGAGGAAACCAACCTTGTGCTTAATTGGGAAAAATGTCATTTTATGGTTGAAAGTGGAATCGTATTAGGGCACAAGGTTTCTAAAGCGGGGATTGAGGTAGACAAAGCTAAGGTAGACGTCATCGCCAAATTACCTCATCCCAAAACCGTTAAGGGAGTCAGGAGTTTCCTAGGCCACGCGGGATTTTATAGTCGATTCATCAAGGATTTTTTAAAGATATCTCGACCTATTACACATCTCCTCGAAAAAGATGCACCTTTTGTCTTTAACGAAGATTGTGTACGAGCCTTTGAAATCCTTAAGAGGAAACTTACTGAAGCTCCCATTCTTGTTACTCCCAATTGGAACCTCCCCTTTGAGCTCATGTGTGATGCTAGTGACTACGCTATTGGGGCCGTTTTAGGGCAACATCATGAAAAACACTTCTTGCCTATTCATTATGCTAGCAAGACGATGACCGAGGCCCAATTGAAATACACTACAACGGAGAAGGAATTCCTTGCCGTGGTGTATGCATTTGAGAAATTCTGACCTTACCTCGTCTTGACTCGATGCATAGTATATACGGATCATTCGGCTATTAAGTATCTCATGGCTAAACAAGATGCAAAGCCAAGATTACTTCGTTGGATTCTCCTCCTACAAGAATTTGATGTCGAAATCCTTGACAAAAAAGGAGTCGAGAATCTAGCGGCCGATCATCTTTCTCGTTTGGAAGATCCTCACCAAAGTGTTTACGAGCCAAAGAAAATCACCAAAACATTTCCGCTCGAGACACTTGGTGTAGTGAATTCAAAGCTTGATTCATCTACCCCATGGTTTGCGGACATCACAAATTACCATGCGGGGAACTTCATCATTAAGGGTATGACGACTCAACAAAAACGAAAATTCTTTCGTGACGTCAAGTTCTATTTTTGGAACGACCCTTACTTGTTTCGAACTTGTGCGGATCAAATTATTCGACGTTGTGTATTTGGCACCGAAGCTTCTAACATCCTTAGAGCTTGTCACGAGGGACCCACGGGTGGTCACCACGGTGCTAATCTCACGGCTAACAAGGTCTTTAATGCCGGTTTCTTTTGGCCTATTATTTACCGAGATGCACGTGCACTTGTGAAGTCGTGTGACTCATGCCAACGACAAGGAAAAGCCTCACAAAGCGATGAAATGCCACAAAATATCATCCAAGTGTGTGAGATCTTTGACGTTTGGGGCATTGACTTTATGGGGCCGTTCCCATCATCTCGTGGTAATAAGTACATCCTTGTCGTCGTTGACTACCTATCCAAGTGGGTGGAAGCTAAGGCTTTGCCCACGAACGATGCTCGTGTGGTAGTCAAGTTTTTGAAGAGCTTGTTTTCTCGGTTTGGAACCCCTCGTGCGATCATAAGCGATCGTGGAACCCATTTTTGTAACGACCAATTCGAAAGGGTCCTACGGAAATATGAGGTTACACATCGTCTTTCTACGGCTTATCACCCACAAACAAGTGGGCAAGTCGAGGTTTCAAACTGAGCGTTGAAGAGGATCTTGGAGAGATCGATTAGGGAAAACCGACAATCTTGGTCGGATAAGTTGGACGATGCTTTATGGGCCTTTCGGACCGCTCATAAGACGCCCATAAGGTGCACTCCTTATAAGCTTATGTATGGGAAGAATTGTCACTTGCCAATTGAACTTAAACAAAAATCTTATTGGGCCCTTAAGCATTGTAATGATGACATGGAGACCGCGGGAAAACACCAGAAAATGCAATTAAATGAATTGGATGAATTGAGAGACATTTCTTACGAAAATTCATTGATTTATAAATAAAAAACTAAAAAGTTTCATGACTCAAAAATTAAAACCGGGTTTTTAACATTGGAGATCAAGTGTTTCTTTTTAACTCACATTTGAAAATATTTTCCGGCAAGTTGAAATCTCGTTGGTCCGGTCCATTCACCGTGACTGAAGTTTTTCCTTATGGGACCATCGAGCTAGCTCAAAATGATGGCCCCAATTTCAAAGTGAATGGACATAGGTTGAAGCACTACTTTGGCGGGGAAGTTCCATCCTTGAACTACCTCGACCAAATCACCTTCCCTAATGATAATTAGTATTGAGGGGATCGAGTCGAGCTCATGACTCGGTAATCAAAAAACGAGGTGCCTCGTGGGGGAGTCCCTTGCTTATCCTATGTACATATTATTGCTTTCTAATGTAGTAATGTGAGGGGATTTGTGCCCTTCCAAACTTTGTTTCGTGGTTGTTTGTGATATGTGGTTTTTAGGTGATCATGATCTTCACGATTGGAGCCTCTCGTGTTCGTTTTATGGGAGCACTCAATCGTTTGCTTGGAAGAATTTCTCAATATCCATGATATATCCTTTGATGTTCTAACCTTAGGTTTATAGAACACTTCATAAACGGCTTTAAATTTACCGGTTACACCCTTTCCATGCTAAGATTATGCATTCGACTACGTCTCTAGTATGGAGGTTTTCCAACCCTTAGACTCGAAACATTGAGGACAATGTTTAACTTTAGAATGGGGGGTGAATAGATACTTGCCTTGCCAAACCTTCACGCTTTCCAAAGTTTATCTTTTTGTTTATCGTTTTTGTTGCAAAATAAGGCTAAAAATGGCCAAATTTTAAAAAATTTCTCATGTTTTATAAGTGTTTAAGACACGATTGTAGATTTTCCGATGGCGAGAATAAGAGTAATTTTTTACTCGACCGTGCGTGTTGAGCACTTAGCTTCGATTCCTTAACTTTATATTAGGCTAAGTCTCTTAAATGAGGACGAGAAATGATAGAGTTAATTATAAGTTACTATGCTAAACGTAGAGTACTCGTATTCTTTCAAAAACTCATGTGTTCTCGTTGTTTGCTTCTTCTCCCTTCGCTTGTAAATATATTTTTCTTAAAAATATTGACTTAGCGGTTTAGTCTTGATTGTTGGTTTCTAGTCTTTTCTAGAAGCTTCAATGTAATTAAATTGGGAAGACATTAAGGTATCGCCAGCGTCACGGTTTTGAAGTATTGGCAACCCGAATAATCAAAAGCTTCACCTAATAATAAGATTTCAAGTGCTCACCTAAATCAAGCAAACAATTTGAAGCTCACAAGGTCGAAAAATCTATGCGAAATTGAAAGTGAATCAAGCCTTAATCTTTGAAGCTTTAAAGATCCAAAATTCGCTTTTAGCGTGAGGATATATGTCTTCGGCCATAATAAACACCTCATGGCGAGGTTAAATAAAAGGCAAGGCAAGGCAAGACCGAAGTCATAATAAAACCTTCATGGCGAAGTTGAATAAAAGATGGAGGTAAACCTATGATAATAAGACCATTCCGTTAAGGGGCGTATAAAAGTCTTGGTAATAAGTCTCATGTTCAAAACCGTTATAAAACCGTGTTTATCGATCCTTCTTGTTGACTTAATTTTTTGACATCGTTGTCTATTAGGAGGGGTTATTAATTCGATGGTCTTGGTTACACCGTTATGACTCTATTTTTATACCTAAATCTCTATTATCGCATAAGTCAAACAATGTATCCTCGTGAAACATTCAAGACAAAATAAAATATAAGAGATACAACTTAGGAAAATGGGAGGATAAGTACGCGATTAGGGCATATGAGTAGTGTTAGCATTACTAACTTATAATGACAATGATCTCGTTGCACGCTTAGCATGGAATTGGGGTGAAAATCGAGGACGACTATATTATTTCTAACGAAGCATTCACGTGTTCTTGTTCTACGAACCTAAACGTCCCATTCTGCGATGAAAATCATACATTATGTCTAAAACACAAGTAGTAGTAATAGTAGTAGTGTAGCTAGTTTATCATTTAATAAAAGTGAATAAAAATGAATTTTGGAGGTGCTACGATACTTTATTATAGCATTGCGTGAGGGCACGGCAATGGTTTAGTATGGGGGAGTGATGAGACTGCTTTTATACATAGTCTCATCATCCAAAACGGGCTTAAAATGCATTAAATATCATCAAATAGACCAAATATATGCTTGTGTTTGTTACTTGTGTATTTTAGGTACGGATATTGAGAAAATGACAAAAGATCATAAGAAACAAGCAAAAACGAACACGGGAAACGAAGCCGCGCAATGAACCAAGCCCTAATGGTGATTTTCCAAGAAAAACCCGTGAATAATTGAAGATTGTACAAGAAGGGTCCTCCAATATTAAAGAATTGACACTTTAAACCCTTGTATATTCATAATTACAAGTTTGGTCCTTAAAGTTTGTCAAATTTACAAAAAGGGCTCTCCACTTTGAAGAATTGGCAAGAATGGTCCCTCAAAAATGAAGACTTGTCAATATTAGTCCTCCAAAAAGTCAAAAATACAAGTCAAGACCATAATGTTTGAAGAAAATTTCAAAACAACCCTTCAAGAATCATGACTTAGCAAGAAATACCCCTGAATATACTTTGGAAAAGTATTTGGGGCAAAAGTGTGAAAAAAGAAACTTCAAATATAAAGGGAATCTGGTTTTGAGTATTTAATTTACAAATGAAAAGGAAAAGAAAGGTTGTGGTGAGTTTTTCCAAGACAAAGGAAGTTACATAGACCTGTGAGGGGGTGACACATGTCCCACTCACACTCACCACCAATGAAAACCTACCAAAATGCCACCTCAAATCCCACTTATACCGGTTTTTAAACTAATCTTTATTAATTAATGATTAGGCACCTAACACCTTTTCAAAAATAAAACCGGATCAAACTTAACCACTATTCACTCAAGAACACAATTGGGCATTCCTTAATCACTTGTAATTAACCCCCCATATTATTCAGAATTAAGATTAGTCGTCTCCTAAACACATCCCAACTTTTAAACTTGGTACCACATCACTACCCAAGTCACATGTATAGTGCCCTGCACACGTTTTTGGGGATGAAGACAAAGTATGCCAAGAATCCAATCACCCACAATCCTGCTCGCTTTCTAAGCTCATTGTGAGCCTTTGGATGAAATTCTAACCTTTACACCTCACACAAACTGCCAACATTCCTTCACATGATTCCATGTTTTCAAAATTCAGCAAGGGCATATTGGGGACTTCACCAGCTTAGGGTTTACGTTTTTAAGCTTTCTAGACATAGTTTGTGGCCTATATAAAGGCATTAGGTCATTACATTGAACCTGCTCTTGGTTTTCTTATTGGTCAACATTCTGTAAATCCTCCTTCATTATTAATGAAATGTGTTTGAATTGTGTGACGAATTCCAAGTGCCAACCTTTTTAGTTACTTGTTATTGATATATGTTGGCAATTGTTGAATCTCAAAACCTGTTTTCAAACTTTGTGTAGGAAATTGCTCAAAGTTCAAAATCTTGATATTTTGCTAAGTTCTTTGGTACACCTTTGGAATTTTTGGGCTATAAGTTGATCATAGCACCCTGATAAAGAGTTATCAAGGTGTTGTGAGGCTTGTGGTTTGGGGATAATCAAAGAGTGGGTACAAAGGTTGCATCAATCAAGCTTTTTCTACTTTCTGTTCTTCATATTTTGTGTTCTAACCTTGTTGATTCTTAGCAGCTTGTTTGTGGAAGCTTGTGCCTTGTTTTGCTAGGCACATCAGCTCAAAAATTCGTGAGTGTGGATGTACATTCATGAGGTTTGAGTCCTTGAACCCAAAAACCTGTCAAAATACTTGAATTTTATGATTTTGTGTTATACTATTGTTCTTGTTGTTTTGTGGCTTATGAATGCTTGATACTGCATAATATTGTTGATATTGTGTTTGATTGGGCTTGGGTAACACTAAATCACACTTATACTTTGTTAAAATTAGATTTAAAAAATATAAGGGGTGTTTGGGTTAACCTGTTTAAGATCACAAGTTGTTATTGAGTTATTGGAAGGTGTTGTTTAGTGTTTGCATCTGCTTAATACTTGGTTGTGTGCTAATATCTGCAAGTTTTCAGCTTTAAAACATCAAATCTAAGATTGTACTATAACTCACTTGATTTTGCTTATTTTGACCTAAGATTTTGGAAACACCTAGAGTGTATGCATGTTTAGGGCTAACAAGTGTTAAATCAAAGTTTGTGTAACCTGTTAAGAAGATTTGAGTGTTTAAAATTGGATTTGTGGTCAAGTATATCAGCAAAGTAACATAACTGCTTGTTCTTGTTCATTAGTAACTTTCATTTGCTTGAATCTGGATCTAGACTTGAATCATTGCATGAAACTTGTCAATTTATGTTCATTTGAATTAATTATTGGTTGTGTATGCATTTGGTGAAGTTTGGTTGGCTTATTCTTACTAAAAAAGCTTATTGATTGAAACTGCTTATTGTTCATATCTGGTACTTATCTGGTGATGTTTTGAATTAACTGCACTAATTAGCTAATTGAATTTCTGTTTTTGTTATTGTTATTGACTCCTTGTGATTAACTGATCACTTGGGTGCCTTTGCTTAACCTAAATCCACAAAAAAGTCACATAAGACAAAAAGTCAATTTGGTCAAGCAGTGGGAACTCCTTTCCCCTGCTACTAGCCACGGCTAGTGTTAAATATCAAACAGCTTATTCATAAGCCATTTTGGCTTATCGAGGCTTGCAACAACTTATTTTATGTGATAGATCTTCCTTATTTGACCCATTGATTTGATCTGGAGCTTATTAGGGTTTGACTTTTAAGTTTGACTAGAAAACTCATCAAGTTGACTTTTACATAAGTGCTTAATTGCTTATTCAGGCTTATTTCTTGTGCTTTTTCAAATTTTCTTTTTACAGATCTCTTTGCTAACTCAAAAGAAGCTTGTGTGTCAAATTTTAGCTTATGGCATTAATACTTCGCTTTTGGCTAGGTATAAAATCTTATCGTCCGAAATCTTTTCGAATTGAAAACCGGTCTTAAGTGTGACTCAATCGTCTTTTGGTGAATCAAGAGAATGGTTTGGGTTCGGTTATCTATTTTATACTAATAGCAAGTAATTAAAGTGTCGTTGAGTAAAATGGAAGAATAAAGATTAAATACTAAAATGACGAGTAAAAATAAATGCATGTAAACTTAAAGGCAAAATGAGCACACTAAATAAAACTAACACTTGGAAAACTTTCTAAAAAAAATAAGAACTTAGTTGAAAAGTACTAAAAGAAACTAAGATCGGAATACACCAAAATAACTCAATCAGAATAAGCCAAAACAAGCCCAGATCGGAATGTATTCCGATCTGGTGGTCGGAATATGGGGGGAAGAATGCAATCGGAATATAATGCACCACACTGATCGGAATATTGGAGTAGGGAGCAATCGGAATAATGAGCAAGACTGCCAATCGGAATGTCAAACAAAGAAGATGGATCGGAATGATGATGATGCTCAAATCGAAATGTGGAAAAAGGAACAAATCGGAATAATCCTAAAATCAGGCCAATCGGAATACTAACAGAAACTCACAATCGGAATGTTCAATTAGGCTCCCGTCGGAATGTGTAAAATGGCCAGATCGGAAAATGTGAAACCCTTTTCCGATTGATCAATCGGAAAGGGTAGTCTGGTGGGCTGCTCGGAATAGGCTACAATCGGAAAGGGGTTTGTACCCTTTCCTAAATTTGTGGAATTCGGTTATAAGCTAATGAATAAGCTATATAATAAGCTTTTCACCAAACTAAGCCGAATCAATGACTAAACCGGATCGAATAAGCACTTGTATCAACTTATCAAACCTCAAAATAAGCAACTTTTTGGATCAAACAATAAAAACATAAACTTTTTAAGAAAACTTTTTATAAAGTAAATAAGCTAATCATAAAAGTAAGCCAATAAGCACAAAAGTCTTAAAGCTTAATCAAATGAAAACTTATGAAATGATCAATAGATTAACTTTTAAGCACGAAATCATTTAGAAAAACACGGATCATATGATACTCGCACCAAAATCAATCTAAAATCAAAGAAAAGTAGAATGAGATTAAGGATTAAAAGCTTAAAATAAAAATTTGATTAATGAAATAAGCAATACAAAATATTTAATCTTAAAAGATTAAATGAAAATATGAAATTTAGTGAGAGAAAGTTTAAGACTATCTCTCTCTAAAACTAGAAAGAAAATGAAAAAAGTGAAAACTAGCTAAAACTATCTAACCACCCTCCTAATGACTATTAGGAGGGTATTTATAGGGAAGGTGGAAGGAGTGCATGTGTTGCATCTTCTTTCTTGCTTTCTTCACGTTTTCTCGACTCGACTTTAATTCTTTGTCTTTGTCGTCTCGGGATTTGAACTTGTCTTTTAATCTTTCTTCTCCTATTAGACTTAAGTTCTTCGACTTCGTTAAACTTCCGTCTTTAGACTTTTTCTTCGATAAATCTTTAGAATAGGCCTTGGACTTCCGTTCTTTTTGCACTCTTGATCTTTTGACTTCGTCTTTTCCCGTTTTCTTCGATAAAAGCCCGTGAAAACCCGTGTTTTCTTCCTTTTTCATATTTTGGTCCTAAAACACAATAAAAACACAAACCACGCATAATTCCGACTTTTACGACATAAATCACACGTTTTGGTCTTGTTATTATTGGAAATAAGTGGTAAAAGGATAAGTGTTTTCACACTTATTAAATCCCCTACACTTGACCATTGCAATGCCCTTATGCAATGCATTAATTTTAAAGCACGGTTTACATTTTCCATCATAAATAACCCACCTTGGCCTTTATTAAATACTAAAAATGAAAAGATAGAACAAGTAAAGAAATTAAAAAACTTACATTCGGTTTTGGCGGCCATGAACATTTATCATCCTCAAGTTTCACGTTCCCCATACTAAGCTTAAAAACGAGATCATTGTTATTATAAGTTAGCAAACTATCACGAACTCATGTGGGCTAATTATTCACTTAGACTCCCTTATTCCTAGGTGTATCTCTTATATTTTATTTTTGTCTTGAATGATCACGAGGATGCATCGTTGACTTATTTTGATAGTTATTTAGGCCGAAAATAAAGTGAACGATTTAATCAATAGTTAGCTAAAGGACCAAATCTTTTAAAACTGCTTCTCGGGACCTCATAAAGTTCATATCTTGGCATAACTCGCTTCACGATTTGAGACCTTTCTCGGACCGATATTTGGCAGCGACTTCATACTTCGAATCTTTGAGAGACGTTCTTGAAATTATGGTCTTCTCTTCATAATAGGAATTTCTTCACTTGAAGTTTTGAGAGATTCTTCATCTTTGGACCACGACTTCTTCATTTTTCTCCAATCTTTATTTTGGACTTTGATATACAACGATCCGCCTCCTTTTAGGACTTCGATCTATTTATCCTCATACCTTGTTAGGGTCTTTTCGGATAGACTTCTCCATGACTTTTGGGGAGTTCTTGCTTTTCATCGTGTGTCTTGATCCTTCATATTAATTTTCGATAAATGATTCTTCACATCACTTTTGGATCTTTAGCAACAAAATGTAGCCCTCATGCCTTGTTAGGGCCTTTTCGGACTCGCCAATCTTCGCATCCCGCTTCAATAAGTTATGCCTTGGCTATGAACTCTAATCCGTACCGAGCAACTTTTAAACGATCTGGGGCTAGAGGCTAAGTAACCTTTTAAATCGTACAACCTTATTTATTGCAGATAAATTTATTAACAAGCGGAGGGAGAATAGGCTTATAATTAACTCACATAAATTCACGAAAGAATACCAAACTTATAATTGGCTCTATCATCTCTCGTTCTCCACAGTTTAAAATCTCAAGGAATGAGACTCGTGGATGCTTAGCCTATTAAATCAAAGTTTTCGGTTTTCGAGTCGCCTATAGGATCTTGCAAATTCTTAGACTTTTTCAAGTTTAGAAATCGCATTTTAAAGTTCCCTTGATAAACGACTCTCTAGGGTCAATTATAGGAACTTGCGAAAAGTTCTTGTTCTTAACCCGTGAGAATTAAGACTTTCGCGTTTTATAGCTCCCTATATAAAAGCCTAGCAAAACTTGACTTAAACACGTTAAGGATACTAGCTAGAGTAAACTTAGGTAAGTAAACTTGGGTTGAGTCAAAATGTTCACGACTAAGAAAAATCTAAAACCACTTTAAAAAACTATTCTAGCAATGGAAAGAAAATAAACATGATAAAGGAAAATACAACTATACAACTAGCCAAAATAGATTAAGAATTTTGAAAAATGTCGAAAAATCAAATTTTCCGGTTAAAATGAGGGCAAATTCATGGAAAAGACCACTTACTTCGATAGAAGTCCCCCCTACACTTGAGATAAACATTGTCCTCAATGTTTAAGCATGTGGGAGTAAACTCCCCTACACTTATTACATTGTGCACTTTGTTTAAATCTTGCTAAGGAAAGGACAACTAAAGTGAATTCAATGTGAACATATATAAAATATGAAATATTGAATCACAAGAGTTTAGGATAGAACCGGGAAGATGGGAACACGGTATCACGGTTCGTCAAAAGTCATCAAGGTAGATCTTTGAAGCTTTAATCCCTGCACAGCACAAGAAACAAGACAACAAACACATACGGGGCACCCCCCTATACTTATTATAAAAGCAGTAAAGGATAGAACACGGGTTGCCTCCCGAGAAGCGCTTGTTTTTGTTCACCGAGTCACGAGCCTGACTCGACCCAATTTTTAGTTTATGGGGAACGTGGTGAGGGATGGAATCATCTCTTGAGAGATGTCCTCACCAAAGTACAGCTTCAGACGCTGGCCATTCACCTTGAAATTTGGCCCATTCAGCTGAGAAAGCTCAATGGTCCCATAAGGAAAGACTTTGGCGACGGTGAATGGACCAGACCAGCGGCTATTCAACTTGCCAGAGAAGATCTTCAACCGAGAGTTGAAAAGTAAGACTTGATCACCAACGTGGAATTCTCGGTTCTTGATTTTTGCGTCATGAATGATCTTCGTCTTCTCCTTATAGATCAGCGAGTTCTCATAAGCTTCATTCCTCAGTTCATTTAGCTCGTTGAGTTGAACCTTGCGATGATCACCGGCTTTGTTGATGTCGAAGTTAGCCCACTTCAAGGCCCAGTGTGCCTTATTTTCCAGCTCGATGGGAAGGTGGCATGCTTTCCCGTACACAAGACGATAAGGTGTACAACCGATCGGGGTCTTGTAAGCAGTACGGAAAGCCCACAGAGCATCATCTAACTTATCGGCGCACGCGGCGCGATGCTCTCCCACAGTACACTTCAAAATTCTCTTCAAGCCACGGTTGGAAATCTCAGCTTTCCCATTGGTTTGGGGATGATAGGCGGTGGAAAGACGGTGATTGACACCATACTTAGCCATGAATCTTGCAAATTGATCGTTGCAAAAATGAGTCCCGCGGTCACTGATGATAGCACGAGGAACGCCAAATCGAGCGAAAAGCTGCTTCAAAAAGTTCACAACCACCCTCGCATCGTTCGTAGGGAGAGCCTTGGCTTCAACCCATTTAGAAACGTAGTCGACGGCGATGAGGATGTACTTGTTCCCTTTGGAGGATGGAAATGGCCCCATAAAGTCGATGCCCCATACATCAAAGATTTCACATTCCTGTATGAAATTTTGAGGCATCTCATCCTTATGTGTGATCTTGCCTTGGCGTTGGCAAGCATCACAATGCTTAACCATTTCGTGAGCATCACGATAAATGGTGGGCCAATAGAATCCAGAATCAAACACTTTCTTATCGGTGTAGTTGGGACCAAAGTGACCACCGGTGGGTCCTTTGTGGCAAGCTTGGAGGATGTTAAAAGCTGCCGGTCCGTCAACACATCGTCGAATGATCAGATCAGCACATTGTTTGAATAGAAAAGGGGCATCCTAAAAGTAAGTCTTAGCATCATTCAAGAACTTCTTCTTTTGTTGGGATGTTAACCCTTGGATGAGAATACGACCCGCTAAGTAGTTTGCAATGTCCACAAACCACGGGGTGCCATCAAGATTGATATTTATAGACATTAAGTTCTCAGGGGGAAAGAGTCATTGATCTCTTTGTTCGGATGATCCCCCTGATATGGATCCTTAAGTCGACTCAGATGATCCGCGGCTAGGTTTTCAGCACCCTTCTTGTCACGAATTTCAATGTTGAATTCTTGAAGGAGTAAAACCCAGCGAAGAAGTCTTGGCTTAGAATCATGCTTTGTCATCAAGTACTTCAACGCGGAATGGTCCGTGTATACGATGGTGGGGGATAAAACAAGATAGGGGCGAAATTTCTCAAAAGCATAGACAACAGCTAAAAGCTCTTTTTCGGTTGTCGTATAATGCAATTGAGCCCCTGTCATTGTTTTGCTAGCATAGTGGATTGGTTGGAAGTATTTATTCACTCGTTGGCCCAAAACCGCCCCAATAGCAAAGTCGCTAGCATCGCACATCAATTCAAAAGGCAGCTCCCAATTAGGGGTAACCAAGACCGGTGCCTTAGTTAGCTTATCCTTAAGAAGATTGAAGGCTTCGAGACACTCTTTAGAAAAGATAAAAGGAGTATCTTTTTCCAAGAGGTGGGTCATCGGGCGAGCGATTTAAGAGAAATCCTGAATGAATCGACGATAGAAGCCCGCATGACCCAGAAAACTTCTCACACCCTTCACGGTTGAAGGTGGAGGTAATTTGGCTATGACATCAACTTTAGCACGGTCGACTTCAAGACCGACTTTTGAAATTTTGTGTCCTAGCACAATGCCTTCTTTTACCATAAAATGGCATTTTTCCCAATTCAGAACAAGGCGAGTGTCTTCGCACCGCTTAAGCATACGTTCCAAATTGGCAAGGCAAGAAGAGAAGGAATCCCCAAAGACCGAGAAATCATCCATGAAGACTTCCATGGTTTGCTCAACCATGTCATGGAAGATAGCCAACATGCACCTTTGGAAAGTCCCGGGGGCATTGCATAAGCCAAAAGGCATTCTTTTATAAGCAAATGTGCCATAGGGACAAGTGAATGTTGTCTTCTCTTGATCTTGGAGATTGATGGGTATTTGGAAATAACCCGAGAAACCATCAAGAAAGCAGTAATATTCATTACCCGCTAAACGTTCAAGCATTTGGTCCATAAAAGGTAGAGGGAAATGATCCTTTCTCGTGGCATCATTGAGTTTGTGGTAGTCTATACAAACTCTCCACCCAGTAACGAGACGGGTAGGAATCAACTCGTTGTTTGCATTGGGCACAACGGTGATTCCGCCTTTCTTAGGCACACAATGGACTGGACTAACCCATGGTGAATCCAAAATAGGGTAAATCATACCCGCATCAAGAAGTTTGATAACCTCTTTTTTGATGACTTCATGGATTTTAGGATTCACCCTTCGTTGGCTTTGAATTGTGGGCTTAAAGTCGTCCTCCATGAGAATTTTATGTGTGCAGAAGTGAGGATCAATGCCACGGATGTTGGAGATTTTCCAAGCGATAGCGCGTTTATGCTTCTTCAACACAGCGACAAGTCGGGATTTTTCTTCTTCGTTCAGGTCCTTTGCGATGATGACCGGTAACTTCTCGTTGTCTTCTAGGAAAACGTACTCAAGATGAGGAGGCAGGTCCTTAAGCTCGAGAGTAGGAGGATCCTCAATAGATGGTGAAACTAACGATGGATCATCATTAGTCACCTCTTTAGGAGAAGGAGGAGACAACGGGTCCTCATTGAGAAGTCTCTCAATAGTACGAATGTCTTCATCCCAATTGGTGGACAAATTATCATACTTAATATCGAGAGGACCCAAGCTAGCTTCGAAATCATCCAAGTCACTTTCTCCAAAAGGAGTCAATGCTGGAGCAATTGAGGCAACGGTCTCAACATTGGGTAGAGAAGAAAGAGTACTTTTGCAAGCATCATGAAAATGTTCTTCACAGGCCTCATCGAGAACATCAATAGCATTAACACTCTCATACGAATAAGGTTGCTTAGAAATCATACCCATGTTGAAGACAATTTTATCATCACCAACCCTCATGATTATTTCGCCCGCGGCTACATCAATGAGAGTGCGACCGGTCCTCAGGAATGGACGTCCAACGATTAATGGAACACGAGGGTCCATCTCGTAGTCAACGACAACAAAATCCGCCGGGAAGGTGAATTTGTCAACGCCAACAAAGACATCTTCGGCTATCCCGACTGGATAAGCAACCGTACGGTTGGCTAATTCCAAAGTCATTTTGGTGGGGACTAGCTCGGGGAGAGATAATTTCTTCCAAACACTTAAAGGCATTATGTTTATACTGGCACCTAGATCGGCTAGGGCCATGCAATTCTCTACTCCCGGGAAGTTGCAAGGAATCAAGAAGCGACCCGGATCACCAAGTTTGGTGGGCAATTTCCTTAAGAGCACTGCGGAGCAGTTGTCATTAAGTTGGGTCTGAGCGATGTCAAGAAGCTTTTCCTTATCACTTAGAAGATCTTTAAACATCTTAGCGTATTTGGGCATGTGAGCGAGAGCCTCGGCAAAGGAGATGTTAAAATTCAATTGCTTAAACATTTTTAGAAAGTTTGAAACCTGAATATCATCCTTGCTCTTTTGCTTCTCTTTCCTCAACCGTGAAGGATAAGGTATATTGGATGAAGAAGAAGGCTTAAGGGGAATAGGATCACTCACAACCACGGGTGGTGGGGAAATGGGGATAGAAGGTGAAGGAGGTGAGGAAAGTTGCTCTTTTTCCTTGTTCACAATCACGGGTGGAGGTGTAGGAAGCTCGGGTTCCATATAACCTTTTCCACTACGAGTGGTGATTGCTTTCATCTCCCCTCTTGGCTTCGCAACGGTATTACTCGGAAGAGTACCCGAAGAAGAGGGTTGATTACCTTGGATGAGCGAACCAATCATATCACGAAGGTGAACCGCTTGATTATTAAAAGAGTTTTGCATGTTGGCATTAACTACATGGCTCTAATATCGCTCCCTTGTTTCGCCATTTCGCCCTTCAAGTTGCGGACTTGACTCTGAAGATTCGTCACCATCTCCCGATTAGTCTTCATGAATGTCTCGACTTCTGGACTCACTGCCATCGGTTGATTGACAGGTGGAGCTTGGTAAGCTTGAGAATTTCCTTGAGGTGGGTATTGGTTCCGTTGGGATTGATATTGATTGTTAGCACGAGGTTGGGATTGGTTGTTTTGGTTTGCAGGAGGGAAACCGGGAGGAGCAAGATAATTGTTGGAACGATAACTTAGCAAGCCACGGTCTCCTTGAGGGCGGGCTTGATAGCCTCCCGTGGGATAAGTGCCGTAAGCTGCGTTAACGTTTTCAGAAAAATTGCCTTGGGTAGAAGGACAATCATTATAAGAATGAGGACCACCACATGTTTCACAAGAAATAGCAACGGCTTTAGCTTGTTGAAAGTGGTTTGTGGCCATGGCCATGAAATTCTTGTTCATTTCAGCGAGTTGTCGAGAAATTTCAGTCATTTCAGGATTGGAGGTAGTAGAAGAAACATTGACTCTCGAGTTAGATCTTGAGGATGCGGATGAATCCCAATTCTTGTGGTGAGTAGTCATGTTTTCAATCAACTCTCGACACTCCTCCGGTCTCCTTTTCATAAAAGTACCACCGGCGGCGGCATTGATCGTGTCACGATCAAGAAAAGTGATACCATTGTAGAAGGTGTCAATGAGAGTGACGGGGAGCATATTGTGATTTGGACAGCGGTCGATCAAATTATTGTATCGTTCCCAAGCATCGAACAGCGATTCATCATTCTCTTGCATGAATCCACTGATTTGGTTACGAAGGTTAGTGACCATGGATGGGGGAAAGTAGCGCGATAAAAAGCGTTGAGTCATGTCGTCCCACGTATGAATAGAATTCTTAGGAAGACGGTCAAACCATTTTTCGGCATGGTGAGAAAGCGAGTGGGGAAAAAGTTGAAGGTGAAGGTCATCCATAGAAACACCGGAGCACTTCATGCTTTGGGTAATGGTAATGAATTTGTCGAGGTGTTTGTTGGCATCATCATCCAGAATTCCACGAAACGGGTTAGTTTGCACTTGCTGGATCATGTGATGCTTCAACGAAAACTCATGAGCCGTGACGTGCATCGGCGCAATCGGGCCTCCACGACCATTCATGGTGGGTTGACACAATTCCTCCATTGTCTGTAAATCAGGTAGGTGGACATTGTTGTTGTCGTTGTTGTTGTTGTTATTCAAATTGGGTTGAGGTGGGTGATTATTGTTGTTATTAACACCAGCCATATCTAAATCTTCACGAGTCTCGGGCTCAGAATAGTTCGAAGATCTAGTACGCATACACCCGTAGAAGAAAAATATACACAAAGAATATCTATATAATCTTTTTGGTGCAAAACCTTTTGAAAAGAATTGCTTTTAATGACTTTTCAATGTTTTTGTATTTTTGAAGAGTTTTATATTTTTTAGGATTTTTTGAAAAATTTTAAAGCAAGGAAAATAACGTTCAAAGAACGGATCCCAAAATTCAATGCGTCTCTCACTAGAAACCATTATTCGTAACGAAAAGAGCCGGCAGCGGCGCCATTTAATACTTCGCTTTTGCCTAGGTATAAAATCTTATCGTCCGAAATCTTTTCAAATTGAAAACCGGTATTAAGTGTGACTCAATCGTCTTTTGGTGAATCAAGAGAATGGTTTGGGTTTGGTTATCTATTTTATACTAATAGCAAGTAATTAAAGTGTCGTTGAGTAAAATGGAAGAATAAAGATTAATACTAAAATGACGAGTAAAAATAAATGCATGTAAACTTAAAGGCAAAATGAGCACACTAAATAAAACTAACACTTGGAAAACTTTCTAAAAAAAATTAGAACTTAGTTGAAAAGTACTAAAAGAATGTAAGATCGGAATACACCAAAATAACTCAATCGGAATAAGCCAAAACAAGCCCAGATCGGAATGTATTCCGATCTGGTGGTCGGAATATGGGGGGAAGAATGCAATTGGAATATAATGCACCACACTGATCGGAATATTGGAGTAGGGAGCAATCGGAATAATGAGCAAGACTGCCAATCGGAATGTCAAACAAAGAAGATGGATCAGAATGATGATGATGCTCAAATCGGAATGTGGAAAAAGGAACAAATCGGAATAATCCTAAAATCAGGCCAATCGGAATACTAACAGAAACTCACAATCGGAATGTTCAATTAGGCTCCCGTCGGAATGTGTAAAAATGGCCAGATCGGAAAATGAGAAACCCTTTTCCGATTGATCAATCGGAAAGGGTGGTCTGGTGGGCTGCTCGGAATAGGCTACAATCGGAAAGGGGTTTGTACCCTTTCCTAAATTTGTGGAATTCGGTTATAAGCTAATGAATAAGCTATATAATAAGCTTTTCACCAAACTAAGCCGAATCAATGACTAAAACGGATCGAATAAGCACTTGCATCAACTTATCAAACTTCAAAATAAGCAACTTTTTGGATCAAACAATAAAAACATAAACTTTTTAAGAAAACTTTTTATAAAGTAAATAAGCTTATCATAAAAGTAAGCCAATAAGCACAAAAGTCTTAAAGCTTAATCAAATGAAAACTTATGAAATGATCAAAAGATTAACTTTTAAGCACGAAATCATTTAGAACAACACAGATCATATGATACTCGCACCAAAATCAATCTAAAATCAAAGAAAAGTAGAATGAGATTAAGGATTAAAAGCTTAAAATAAAACTTTTATTAATGAAATAAGCAATATAAAATTTTTAATCTTAAAATATTAAATGAAAAGATGAAATTTTGTGAGAGAAAGTTTAAGACTTTCTCTCTCTAAAACTAGAAAGAAAATGAAAAAAGTGAAAACTAGCTAAAACTATCTAACCACCCTCCTAATGACTATTAGGAGGGTATTATAGGGAAGGTGGAAGGAGTGCATGTGTTGCATCTTCTTTCTTGCTTTCTTCTCGTTTTCTTGACTCGACTTTAATTCTTTGTCTTTGTCGTCTCGGGATTTGAACTTGTCTTTTAATCTTTTTTCTCCTATTAGACTTAAGTTCTTCGACTTCGTTAAACTTCCGTCTTTAGACTTTTTCTTCGATAAATCTTCAGAATAGGCCTTGGACTTCCGTTCTTTTTGCACTCTTGATCTTTTGACTTCGTCTTTTCCCGTTTTCTTCGATAAAAGCCCGTGAAAACCCGTGTTTTCTTCCTTTTTCATATTTTGGTCCTAAAACACAATAAAAACACAAACCACGCATAATTCCGACTTTTACGACATAAATCACACGTTTTGGTCTTGTTATTATTGGAAATAAGTGGTAAAAGGATAAGTTTTTCACACTTATTAGGCATCAGCTTATAGCTTAATGGGCCAAAAATCCCATTAAGAATAAGCTGCTTTGAAATAAGCTAGCTTAAACACATTTTCAGCTTTTGAGCCTTCAGAGTTTTGTTCTTAAAATCAAATTTTAAGTCAGATTGGAAGTTTTGGGCTTATTTGGTTGACTTTTTCTTATTGGGCCAAATTCTAAGCCCATTAAGGGACTGTTTTATCATTTAGCCCATTTTAAGACCCAATAGGAGTATTTTGGTAATTTCAAGTGCATTTTTGTTTTATTAGGTTAAAATAAACTAGTTTGCAACTGAAATTCCCTAATCAATGCTAGAAACCCTAATCTTAACTTAATCAACACAAGGTATTACTTTTCAAACGTAATCTTATTATTGTATAATAAAGAAATACAAGTGTTATGGATTACACCGTTTGATGACAATGTGTTGTGCACACTTTGAACAACTATAAACCCTAACTTATGAATACAGTCGTAGCTGTTTGATTCACTAAGTTCTATGCAATAATGTTATGAATATCTCAAAGTGTTAAGCATTAATGCATGGATACACATCCTATTTATAGTGTTACGAGATTGACCTAAATAGTACTTGATGGTGACTACACAAGCTTTCACAAGTTCCCACATCAGTCACATGATGTTCTTCTATTCTTGGTAGTCTTCCATTATGCTTTAAGGAAACAGTTGTCAAAACATTTTCCTTTTTCTTCATAGTCTTGAACACACAAATGGCATGTCCAAAGTGTGCTGAGTGTTAAAAGGGTATTGCCACCCCTGTTAACCCTCAACCCCTCAGAGTCCCTGATACATCTTGGCTGTTATCTATCACAGCCAATAAGTATGTCTTCAAGTAATCTTTGACTTCCTTGACAATGTCTCTGACATGGACTCCACTGAGGTTGCTCATAGAGACTTGGACCTCTGTGAGTCTTGCGAAACTTGCCTACCTCCTAGGCATAGGAAAGGGACTATCTAACAGCCTAATTATGTTTAAATCTATGATCAGGGAATCTAGCAAGTTTAGATTCCCAATAATCTCCCTCTATTTAAACATAAGTATTGCTAGATCTAACTAAGTTACGGTAAGTGAGTTAACAGCTTCTTCTTACTCATAACAGATCTAAATAAACATACCTCATGATTTTATTAACACTTAAGGAAAATTACAAGTACATTACATAAGTAAAATAAAAGGTAAAGGTAAAATTGGGTTGTGAACATCTTCAATAGTCATCATTTTTAATCCTTTCTTCAGCTTCAGCCAAGTCCAATCTGTTATCTAAGGTAAAATTTTCCTTAGATAAGGTAAAATTATTACTTAAGGTAAAATTTTCCTGCAAAGTCTTTGCAAACTTCTTGGAATACTCTGTGTTGATCTTGAGTGACTTCTTGTGACAAAGTAGCTAAATTGTTGAAGCTAAGCACAGCTCATCTTCTCTTTGAAATGCATACTGGCAAGCCCTGTTCATGAATGCCATTCCTCTTTCAAGCTCTGTGTATGTTTGACCATCAACAGGGCCAACAATACCATTGGGTAGGATCAAATCCCTGTGCATGCCATCCACTTGAACATCATCTGTAACAAAAGTTTCTTTAACAAGTTGAGAAATTCTTCTTCTTTTATTGCCAGTCTTTGGGGGTTCTTGTTCAAAAAGTTATGGTGGGGGATCAATCTTGAGTTTGGCAGTTGTTTCTTTGATCCAGGTAAACTTGGCCTTAATAGTCTTAAGCAGAAGAAAATTGGCCTTTCTAGTTCTTTTGGCAGCTAAGGCTTCAAGTTTGAACCATTCAGATAACCCAAGTGTCTTTAGCCTGAAGTTGTCAAACACATTCATATTTCCCTGTTGGTTATCCCTCCATAAGATCATCTGTGGGGTGTTTGTGGATTTATGAATGGTGTATTTGAACTTGGTTATCTTGCCAGGTGCATATATGTTGTTAACGCAGGCATCATAGTCAGCTTTGACTTTCCTTAGTGCCTCAGCGCGTTTTGCTTCCATTTCCCTCAACCTTTGTTTTTGCTTTTCTCTTTCAGGTGGAGTCATCTTCCTTAGAGTAGCTTCATTCAATTCTTTGACTGTCTTGAGTTCATTTAATCTCTTGAATTCCTCAGCCTGTTTCTCTATTTCTTCAGGGGTTAAAGGAATCTCATTGGAAGGTGTGAAGGTTGAGAATTGGGAAAGGTCTGTGGTGGATCCTCCTGTCTCTAGCATCGCAGCTATCTTCTTGAGTTTGGTGTTTGTGTCAACCAAAACTATCTCCTTTCCTTTCTTCGAGACAGAGGACTCCACACTTATGTTTTTCAAAACATCAGCTCTTGTGATAAATGTTGTCTGAGCCTGAGTTTGAATTGCTTTGGGAAGGGAGCTAACATTGAACTTTAGCTTCTTGGCAGCTGGTTCATCATCATCCCCAGGCTCGCTGGTGTTAACCAAAGCCAGAGACTTTGATGAGTCATCTCCATCTTGATTTTGTTGCTCCCCTTGAGTGTTATCCCCATCATCAGGTATGTTGATAGGAGTGATGACTTGGAGAGGAACAGGTGTAATGGTTTTGTCAGCTGATGATGGGCCTTGTTTAGCAGATGCAAGGTTGAGTGTTGTTTCTTTCTCCCCCTCACGTTCATCCTGGCTACGCAAACATTTGGATGAACGTGTCTGAAAATGCCTTGCAATCTGTTCAACAGAGGCAGCCATAGCACGTTGCCTTTTCCTTGAAGCCCTGGCAATCTTCAGCAGAAGGTTGCCATTTGCATTAGTGTTGGCCTGAACTCGACTGACAATGAAGTTTGCATGACGGTATTGCCTGTTGCGAACAGCTTCAAATTGTCTGTGCATAGTTAGCTCATGCTCATGAAGTAAGGCAGGGACCTCTGAGTCAATGACATCCTTCATTCTTGTGGAAAGATGACTAAGTCCCTGTGCTACACCTTTCCTTGCACCATCCTTGATTGGTTCAGTAACAGCCTCAGCCACAGCCTTTTATATGATTCCAGGGAATGTAATAGTGAAGTTGTGCATTTCAGACTTGATCACATCCAACTTCCTTGATAAGCGTTCAATGTCAGATTGGCGATGAACAGGCTAAAGATTTTTTATATTGAGGCTTTGTTGAGCATAATCATCCCCCCTTAGTAAAAGATCAAAGTTAGTTTGGGCAGGATGATCAAACATGAGAAACTCCGTTGTTGGATCATAGGCTGGGCGTTGGAAGACTGTTGTTGTTGAGGTAGCAGAGTTTAGAGTAACAACAGCGTCCTTGGGAGGAGGAGGCTTATTGCCAGCTGGTGTGGACACAGCTATTTCTTTGGGAGGAGAGACAAATTGCTGGTCTTCCTCATCTTCTTCATCCTCCTCCTCAAACATCCCTTCAGGGATTTCATCTTCAGGCATTGACTCTAGATCAGAGACATCATTCTCTAATGATAGCATTTCTTCATCAGTATTAAGCAGAGGCTCATCGTTATGAGGTTGATCTTGAGTCATTTTATCAGCCTCCTTCTCTTGTTGTACCTGAGATTCAGTGACTGACTGTACAATTTCAGCCTGCAAATTGTTTTAATTAGTAACAGGGAAAAAGATAAGGGGAATGGTCGCCATTTCACTATCCCAGAGAGGCTGAGGGTGATTACTCAGCCACTCGAAAGGATAAATCCTTGGGATTCTTTTAAGTGTGAAAATAAATATGGTTAATGATCGCCATTCGCTGCCCCTAGGAAAGCTGAGTGTGATTATTCCGCCCCCCAAAAGGTTAAAACCTTTGGGACTCTTTTGATTGTGAAACATATGTTGTTTATGGATCGCCATTCGCTGCCCCTAGGAAAGCTGAGGGTGATCATTCAGCCCCCCCAAAAGGTTAAGAAACCTTTGGGACTCTTTTAAGAGTGAAACATATGTGGTTAAAGGTCGCATGTTACGCTGCCCCTAGGAAAGCTGAGGGTGATGATTCAGCTCCCCTGAAAAGGATAAATCCTTTGGGATTCTTTTAAGGAGGGAACCAAGAGGTTGTGTGAAGTACAGCTGATCAAGGTTGAGACAGAAGTGTATTCAGGTTGTTGTTATCCTGAATACTATCTAGAGGGTGCAGGGTCATCGGGGTGCTTTATAAACACAAATGAATCATTCCCTGGTGCAAAGACAGGGTGTACAGAAGTCTTAAAGAGTTCTAAGTGCATGGACAGACTTCTATGGGTCGAGGATTACCCTAACTTCACCACTCTCTCCTACAGACAATTGAGAGTGGTTGCATGTGAACCTCTAAAAATGTACACTGATTACCTGTGAGATATCAGCTGAATTAGGCTGGTTTCCTGTCGTCTCAGCTGACTTTAAGACACTAGACCCCTGCCGTTGGTCAGCAGAAGTATCTGATTCCACAAGAGTATCTAGAACAGATGAGGTGTCAGTCTTCTTTCCCTTGGCCTTAGTAACAGCTTTGGTATGGGAAGAAGAGGGGATTTTCTTCTTCTTAGGCTGTTGGCCAGAAGAAGACTTGGACTTGGTAGTGTGCTGCCCAGAGGTCAAAGACTTAGACTTGCCAGACACACTAGAAGTATTCACCTTCTTAGAAGAAGGGAGCAAGGATTTCTCAGCTGTTGGTAGTTTATTGGCCACGTTCATCATATGAGAGGTGACAGGGACATCTTCAGCTCCTATTTCTTTGTAGATGGCACCTGTGATGCGGTAGGGCTTCAGAGCAGTCAATGCAGAGTTGTGGTAGTTGTCGCCCAACAGACTTTCAAAGATCAGAGACAGGAAGCGAACATAGCAGATATTCTTTTCTCTGACTTGATTTCTTCCCTTCAGCTGTTCTACAAGGTTGGAAAAGAGAATGCTTCCAACATCAACATCAGCTCCCCAGATCAGCCCATATGCAATAGCTTGATGGTTGAAGGACATCTGATCTTGGGATCCCTGCATTCCTCCCAGAGATTTAACAATGTGGGTGAAGAGGACACGCCACATGGGAGTGAAGTACTTAATCTTCAAAGGAGATTTTGAGAGGACCTTAGCTGGTGTAAGGGTAGGGTTTACATCATGGCAGGGTTTGAGTGTGGCCAGGGCTTCTTTGACAGCCTTTTTATCAACAACCTTAAGGCATTCATCTCCATGTTTCAATCCAGCCACACTCGAGAAATCTTTAAGGGATAAAGCGAATGGGTGTTCATTGCATGAAAGGCTAAAAGTTATTGTGTCATCTACCACTTCAGCAGAGTACCAGAATTCCCTAAGGTATTCTTGGTAAAAGGTGGATGGGGATTTGGTGAAGGCTTCACTTAGGTCACAATTATGCATGAAGCTAACCAGATCTGAGTAGGTGCTATTAGGAGCCTTTATCCATCCAATGGCGTTGTTGGAGGCGAGGATGCTTTCGTTGATCTCGAAGTTAACACTTGCTGCTTTGGGAACTGAAAACGCCATGGATTTAAGGTCGAAGGTGAAAGAAAATGGAGGATGGGTTAAGAGAGAGAAGTACTTAGAGAGAGAAATAGATTTGAGAAATGAGAATGGTGGTGGGTGAGAAGAGAAGAGAGACAATATATATATTCAAACTACGTAAACAGTTATTCAACCGCATTAAATGCAAAGTGAGAAAATGACTGCTCAAGTGGGTCCCTTGACCTTTCAAAACTTATTTGTCTCCTCGTTATTCAAAAAATAAATGATTAAATATTTGAGAATGTTTTTTGCATTTACATGGAAAGTAACTACCTAGTTTCATGTGAAAAACATTTAATATAGAATCAATCATTTAATGAACACATTTAATATCAAGCCATAGGCTTTGAGATATTGAGCATCCCTAGCTCAGCAACTAGCTTGTTGAACGAAGGTTCAGCCAAAGGCTTTGTAAAGATATCAGCTAGTTGCAGCTCTGTGGGAACAAAATGCAGCTCAATATCTCCCTTCATTATATGATCCCTGATAAAATGATACCTGATATCAATGTGTTTGGTACGAGAGTGAAGAACAGGGTTGTTGGATATGGCAATGGCGCTGGTGTTGTCACAAAAGATTGGCACTTTGTCATATAAAATTTCATAGTCAGCCAATTGACTTTTCATCCAGAGCACCTGAGCACAACAGCTGGCTTCAGCGACATATTTTGCTTCAGCTGAAGACATAGCCATAGAGTTTTGCTTCTTAGCACTCCATCCAATCAATTTTCCTCCTAGGATTTGACAGCTGCCTGAAGTGCTTTTCCTGTCAATACAGCATCTAACATAATCTGAATCTGAATAGGCCTTGAGATCAAAACCTGATTCCTTTGGATACCATAGGCCTAGGGATGGTGTTCCTTTGAGATACCTGAAAATTTTCTTAACAGCCACTAGATGGGATTCTTTTGGGTTAGCTTGGTACCTTGCACAGAGACATGTGGAGAATTGGATATCAGGACGACTAGCTATTAGATACATGAGTGACCCAATCATGCCTCTATATAAAGTCTCATTAACAGAGACCCCTGACTCATCAGGGCCCAAGTTGTTGGGTGGAAGCATGGGGCATTTCACTGATGCACAATCAGCTAAGTCATATTTTTTAAGTAAATCCTTAACATACTTTTCTTGACAAATTGAAATTCCCTTAGGACATTGTTTAATTTGAAAGCACAAAAAGTAAGTTAATTCACCCATCATACTCATCTCATATTTCTTGGTCATTAATTTAGCAAAACTTTTACTAAGATTGACATTCGTTGACCCAAAGATGATATCATCCACATAAATCTGCACAATCATGAAATCACTCTTATCCTTGAAGGTAAAGAGTGTTTTATCAATAGAACCCCTGACAAATTTATTTTCAGTTAAGAAATTGGAAAGAGTTTCATACCATGCTCTGGGAGCTTGTTTCAGCCCATACACGGCCTTGTGAAGTCTGTACACATGGTTGGGAAACTCGCTGTTCTCAAATCCTTCAGGTTGTGCAACATACACTTCCTCAGCCAAATCACCATTGAGGAATGCACTCTTTACATCCATCTGATACACAGTGATGTTCATATAGGCAGCATAAGCAAGGAAGATTCTGATGGCTTCAAGTCTTGCAACTAGAGCAAATGTTTCATCATAATCAATTCCTTCAGTCTGAGAAAACCCCTGTGCCACCAGTCTGGCCTTGTTTTTGATGATGTTCCCAATTTCATCCATCTTATTTCTATAGATCTATCTAGTGTCTGTGATATTCTTTCCAGGTGGAGCTGGCACTAGTGTCCATACTTTGTTCCTTTTAAACTGATTGATTTCTTCTTGCATAGCAGCTACCCATCCTTCTTCTACCAGAGCCTCAGCTACTCTTTTAGGTTCAATTTGTGAGAGAAACTCAGCAAAGAGACATTCATTGGATGAGGCAGACTCTGAGTCATGGATTCGCTGTCTAGTTGTGACCCTTGCATTAGGTTCCCCAATAATGTTGACAAGAAGAATGTGTTGATCTCTTGACCACTATTTTGAGGAGCTGGGACTCAAGGACAGGAACACCTGTGGGCATAGCTGGTACAATTTGAGTTTCATCCTGTTGACTAGGAGGGCTTTCTTCAAAGACTACTTCAGTGTCAGAGTCTTCTTCAGCCATATCAAGAGGTACAACTTCATTATTAGCAGGAGAGTCTTTAGAGATTTGAAGAATTGGTGAGTCATCAATAGCATTAGAAGGAGAAGGACTAGCAGAGGTTTGTGGTTCTTCTTCATCAAGTTCCTGAGAGGTAGGAACTTCTATGTTGTGAGTAGACAGAGGGTCAAAGGCAGGGACATAAGGAGTGAGAGAGTTGGAGTGATGATGACTGGTAGGTCTTGGTTCTGTGAACTCATCACTTGGGAAAGATACATTTTCATTAAAATCAATTTCATCACCTTCTGTTCCTGTTCTCTGTATGACTTCATCATCTTCATTGAATCTAACATGGAAGGTTTCTTCTACTTCTTGTCTTCTGATGTTGAATACTCTGAAGGCTTTGGCTGTTGGAGAGTATCCCAAGAAGAAACCATCATCAGCTTTTTCATCAAACTTTCCAAGTTTATCCCTGTAGTTATAAATGAACACAGGGCATCCAAACACATGAAAATAGCTGACATCTGGAGATCTTTTTCTGAAAACTTCATAGGAAGTTTTACCATGTCTTTTGACAATGATTGATCTGTTTTGTGTGTAGCAGGCAGTGTGAACAGCTTCTCCCCAAAATTGCTTTGGTAAGGCTGCACCATTCAACATAGTTCTGGTTGCTTCAATCAAAGTCCTGTTACTTCTTTCAGCCACACCATTTTGTTCAGGGGTGCCAGCTGAAGAGAAGTTCTCTGAAATCCCTTTTTCATCACAAAAAGATTCAAGTTGATGATTCTTGAATTCAGTACCATTATCACTTCTTAGAGCTTTGACACTAACATCATTCATATTTTCAACCTGTCTGATGAAGGACATGATGGTTTCAGCTGCATCACTTTTCCTTCTGAGGAAGAACACCCATGTGTATCTTGAAAATTCATCAACTATGACCAAGGTGTATATGTTGTGATTAATGGTCTGAGGTTTGACAGGCCCAAACAAATCCATGTGAAGGAGATGTAAGCACTTGTCAATAGAGAATGATTGTCTAGTCTTGAATGAAGACCTGTGATGCTTTCCTTTGACACAGGCAGAACAAGTCTTGTCTTTAGAAAACATTACTGAGGGTAGACCCGCAACCAGGTTTTGAGTGGCTATCTTGTTGATGTTCTTGAAGTTGAGATGAGACAGTCTTTTGTGCCACAGCCAATTGACACTTTTAGGGGCTTTAGCAAGAAAACAATTTGAGCTGTCTTCAGAGCAAACAGCCATGTTGATGACATAAACATCTCTTCTTCTAGGTGCAATAAGCACAACATCATTGTTTTTGTTGAATATGGTTCCCTGAGTCTTAGTAAACAAAACCTTATAGTCAGCATCACATAATTGGTTGATGCTAATAAGATTGTGTTTAAGACCATTCACATATGCAACCCTGGTAAATGTAATCCCATTGCAGTTCACTAAGCCATATCCTTTTGTGTCACCTGAAGAGTTATCTCCAAACACCACTTTAGGACCTGGCTCCTTTGAGTATCTGTGCAGGTATTGTTGAATCCCTGTCATGTGTCTAGAACAACCATTGTCTAGATACCATACCGATTCCTTGAGATATTTCTGCACAGATACATAGAAACAGGTTAGTTCCTATGGTGAACCCACTTTCCAGTGGGTTCCCTGAATTGCTGATTCGCAACCTTATGTTCTTGTAGAACTTCTGGCGTTGGGAGGGACAATTCACTGTTTCATGGTTATAACTTCCACAGATATCACACCCAGGGAAGTCACCACACTCGTTTGAGTGATGGTCTGTGAACCCACAGAATTTACAGGGAGGATAAGGTTTGTAATTTCCTTGTTGTCTTTTGGAACTCTGTGGTCTATCCCTAGAGGGTGTCTGAGCTCTTTTAGCTGCCATGTGTCTGTCATGATCTAAAGTCATGTGGTGAGAGTTTTTACATACATTTCAATAAGGTTTGATTAACCTTTCCCCTTTGGGTTCACCTAGGACTGACTTAGGTTCATGTGAAGTAGAGCATTCAGCGGAAGGCTTAATGTGTTGTTTCAAGAGTTCTACTTCTTTCATTAGAGACAACAGGCGATCTTCATTGGTAGGGTCAACCTTATTCACAGCTTTAGTAGCAACAGGCTTAAAAGCTACTTGTTTACCAGTTATTTTAGCAGGCACATGAAAAACTTTAGCTGGAGGTTTCTCAATATCTGTTCTAAGTTCACCCTTAGCAGCTCGAGAGGCACTGCTAGGTTCAACTCCAGAGAGTTTGGTCAAAGGTGGTAACTCAGCCACATCTTCAGAGACAGGGTCATTAGTCAAAGTGGTATCTGACATATGAATTGTCTCTGTAGATTTGAAGACAATGTCTTTGGGTTTGGTGAGAATTCTCAGCTTATTTTTCTTAGCAGATATATCCCTTTTAATGTCAGCAGGCACTTCATCATTAAGCAATTGATCTATAGTGAACCTAGCACAAAGCCATTTTTCAATAACCTTGTTTAAATCAGAGACTTGATCATTTAAAGCAATGTTTTTCAAGGTCAATCTAGCTACTTCATTTTGCAGGGATATTTTCTCTAAATTAAGCCGCCTGAGAGTTTCACATTAAGATTTAGCATTTAGCAATTCAGATTTAACAGAGTGAAACTTATCAAGTAGGTTCTTTCTTTGTTCCTCAACAAAGTGTAAATCAATAATGGTGTAATCAAGGACATGCTTACGTTCATCACTATCAGATATAGATAAAAGCCTGTGTACCTTTTTCATTGTGATGTCAACCCATTGTCCTGATCTTGCATCACCTTTTCCAACAGCTGGTTCATCCTTAGCTATCGCCATGAAAGCCCTGACTCTGGTGGTATCTTCTTCATCTGAAGTCAGTGGCTCATCATTCCAATCATAAGCTTCAGCGACCAACCCTTTCTCTGTCTTTTTATCACCACCCTTCTTCTTGGGACAGAGCCTCAAGCTTCAAGTTCATTTGTTCTAACTCAGCTTTAAGTGCCTTGTACTTGTTTTTGTAATCCTTCTTCTCAGTGTCTGATGAATTGGATTGGTGAGATGAGTTGTTATGTTGTTTGAACTTGTAAGGTTTGGATGAAGATGATGGATAAGAGGGTGAGGATGTCTTGGTGGAAGGACAGTCTTTTTGGAAATGTCCAAGCTTTCCACAGGCAAAGCAAGTTTCTTTTGACCTGTCAGTTGGTTTACTAGCTGATCCAATTCTTCCTGATCTTTTGAAGAATCTTCTTTGATTTGCTAGCAAGGCTCTTTCATGAAACTCTGCATTAAGGTCTGTCAAGAACTCTTGGCTGCTGCGGGTGTCTTCTTCAACATCAGAATCGTTGTCATGAGGATGTGTTGCAGAGATCAAGGCTTTGGAAGATGCTCCTTGGACCACAAATCTTTCAGTATCTGACTTGTAAATAGTATCAATCAGCCCTTCTTCATAATTATACTTTCCATAAAGCTGAGCAAGGGTGTCATTTTTTATTGAGTTGTTAGCTCTCTGAGTCTAATTCATACTCAGCAACTTTCTTGGAAGGCTGTTGACAAATGTGGCATTGATCTCAGCTTGACCAATAGTGACGTCATTCATTGCTAGGTCATTGAGAAGAATCTTCAGCCTTGTATAGGTTTGTTGAACCTTTTCACCTTCAAGTGACTTGAAGGCATTGAACTGAAGTCTGAGTGCCTGAATCTTTGTCTCTCTTGTTTCATAGGGTCCTTCATGGCCAAGGATGAGGTCTGTCCACATTTGTTTGGCTGTGGGACACTGAATGACAGACTTCATGATATGTTTGGGAAGACAGGATATGATGATGCTTTTGAGATGTTTATCTTGGTTTGCCAATTTTCTATCAGCTGGAGTCCATTGTTTGAGAGGTTTGGGAAGAGGGTTTTCTTCAGTGGATGTAAGCGCCATGGGAATATAAGGACCATTTTCTAAAATTTCTAGAAGAAAAGGTTCATGTCCATCGAGATACACAAAAAATTCACTCTTCCAACTGGCAAAATCTTCTTCATCAAAGACTGGTACACTTGTGACGTGTGATCCACCTCTTGAGTCAAGAAGTTGGGGTAGATCATCGTCATTGGCAGGAGGGTTGAGTCTTGGTGAAGATGGTGTTGTGGAAGGTGATTGTGGTGGGTTAGAAGTTTCTGGCATGGTGGATCTTGATTATAAAACTGAGAACAATGTTTCTTGAAGGTTTTAATATCAAACACCGCTCTGATACCAATTGAAAGTCCCTAATCAATGCTATAAACCCTAATCTTAACTTAATCAACACAAGGTATTACTTTTCAAATGTAATCTTATTATTGTATAATAAAGAATTACAAGTGTTGTGGATAACACCGTTTGATGACAATGTGTTGTGCACACTTTGAACAACTATAAACCCTAACTTATGAATACAGTCGTAGCTGTTTGATTCGCTAAGTTCTATGCAATAATGTTATGAATATCTCAAAGTGTTGAGCATTAATGCATGGATACACATCCTATTTATAGTGTTACGAGATTGACCTAAATAGTACTTGATGGTGACTACACAAGCTTTCACAAGTTCCCACATCAGTCACATGATGGTCTTCTATTCTTGGTAGTCTTCCATTATGCTTTAAGGAAACATTTGTCAAAACAGTTTCCTTTTTCTTCATAGTCTTGAACACACAAATGGCATGTCCAAAGTGTGTTGAGTGTTAACAGGGTATTGTCACCCCTGTTAACCCTCAACCCCTCAGAGTCCCTGATACATCTTGGCTGTTATCCATCACAGCCAATGAGTATATCTTCAAGTAATCTTTGACTTCCTTGACAATGTCTCTGACATGGACTCCTCTGAGGTTGCTCACAGAGACTTGGATCTCTGTGAGTCTTGCGAAACTTGCCTGCCTCCTAGGCACAGGCAAGGGACTATCTAACAGCCTAATTATGTTTAAATCTATGATCAGGGAATTTAACAAGTTTAGATTCCCAACAACAACCTTTTAAATTTTTTTATAAATTTTTTATTTTTATTAATATTTTATTATTATTTTATTATTAAAAATTAAAATTTAGATTTTTACAAGTTTTTCATTTTTCTTAGTTCAAATACATTAAGTTAGGAATTTTAAAATTTTTAGATTAATTTTATTGTCATTAGATTAATCTTTAGAATTATTTTAAGTTTTAATAGTTTTTAATTGTTTTTAAATAGTTTTAATTAATTTTAAAATTTTAAAAAATAGTTTTAAATTTAGTTAAGTCATTTTAGAGGTTTACAAGTTAAAAAATCTCATTTTGGGCTTTTTGTTAATTAAATTGATTTTTTGGGCTTTAATTAGCATTAAAAATTTATTGTTTAATTAAATAAAAGGTTTGAGGGATTTTTTATTTTTTTTGTAAACTCTAATTACATTTTTAGGATTTATTGTAATTTTCTAGGAATTTTTAGGGTCATTTTTAAATTTGGTGCCTTTTTACGGTTTTACGTGCACGACTTTTTGTCTTAGTTTGATTCATAATCGTAACCGTCATTCTCTTCTAATCTCTTTTCTATTTTTCTTTTCTCATCAATATAATCACAAACACTTAATCATCTCTTTACACAACACACAAGCCTCCTTGAGAACGATCCCCACTTTGGGTCATTTGTGCACGGTTTTCCTAAACCGTCGTACTTACCCTAATTACCTCCTTTTCCTAAAGGTGTGTAAAAACTCAACTATCATGCATAAAAACACACAGATAGCATAAATAAAAACCCCCACACACTAAGCAGTGTGAAAAATAGATAACCAGAAGTTATTGCAAAAATAAGCTGCACCCACCAAGCAGTGCGCAAAATACAAGTTACAAGAGCCAGCATAACAAGGCCAAATAACAAGATAAACATAACTAAAGATAGAAGGAAACACACAAACCGCACCAACGAATCAGTGCGCAAAAACAAAGCCTAAAACAAGCTTCTTAATGGGTGAAGATGCAAAGCCCTACATTATTGAACATAAGCAGAAACATACAGGGCAAGTATGGAACAACAAAAAATACCCCCTGGGAACAAAAGCTAGCAATGAAAAAAATACAAACAAACACAAGGAGAACATCCTCCCCTTGAACCCCTACAAACAACTACTACCAAAAAGGAAACCTTTGGCATCCCCAAAAATGTTAGAAGTACAGCCAGGAACCAAAGGCACAATGGATGACATTTCAGGGGCAACCAAAGAAGACGATTGTTCAATAGAACCCAAGACCCCAAAGTCACACGAACGGGGAACACCAAGATCACCGAGAAGACAAAAAATATCATCCTAAGGAACAACGTTGACTCCTACCAAACTAAAAGACGCGGACGCCTCAGAGGCGCCAAACGAACCAACCGTCGAGTACCCCAAACAAAAAGACCGAGCGTCTGGCACATAACCAGCAAACTGGCCAGACAAAGATGTGGAAGGAACTTGCAATAGAGAACCCAAATCAATCCCAAAGTCGGTATCTAAAAGGCACAAATCATCCAACGGACCAACACTGGATGAAGATGGAGCACCGGAGGAAACAAATAGCGAACCTGAAGAAGAAGATAACAAACATCAAAAAGGAAAGAAAAAAGTAATGTAACATCATCACTAGAAAACAAAAAAAGAAGCGGGGAAAGAAAATCACAAACCATTATCAACCCCAACAAAAGAGGCAGAAACAGCAGTCACCGGATAACGATCCACACAAACGCTGATTGAGTCGCCACAAACCCTCTTCTTATTCACTTGGGTAGTAGGCAACAAGCTAACACCCAAATCTGTCATCAAGTCAGAAGGGTCGACAAAACCTTCCAAAGGCGCAGTCATACCATGAGTGCGCACAAGAAGAGAAAGTTCACCAACACCCACACATTACACACAAAAACTCACATGATGAGGTTTCATATATGCTGCTACATCAAAAGGAGAAATATCTGTAAAACAGAGAAAAAGAATAATAGATACACAGGCCTAACACAATGACAAAAGGAAATCAAATACCTTTTCCGTTGGAGTCAACAAAGAAAGGATAAAATTCTCTCCCAATAGAATGATAACGGCTGATTCCAACAGTACACAAAAAAGCCTCTGAATGCTTAGGAGAAGGTGCAACATGATGCATCAATAAACGACTCACATCACCCACACTGAAATCACAGTGCATAAGAGGCACGACATCCTTACAAAAACCACAATCAAACCAAGACATAGAAAAAGGAATAACCGATGCATCAACAAGAGAAAAAATGTTTAGACCAATCAACAGGTGGACGAATATTATCATAAAGAGTAATGTAAGAAAAACCCCGGCGAAACGATAACCACCCATTCTTGAAAGTATTCGTGTAAAAAACACGAAACAAACCCACAGTAGGAATGATGTCGAAGACACGAAATAAAATCTCAGAATGAGAAACTTTGAGAGCAGCCAAAGGACTCGCTTGAGAAATATGAAAGCGAAAGTACCTCAAAACATCAAGAAAGAAACAGGAAAAATGGATTCGATAAGAAGCAAGATCAAAAAGCTTAGTATAGACAGCAACTTGCCCTGAAGGGGCATTACAAACACGGCAATCCAGACCAGCCAGGGTAGGATTAACGCATGACGGAATATGATACTTCCTACAAAAGTCATCCAAATAACGTTGAGTAAGAACCGAACTATGCGAATCTATCACCAACATTGCAATAACAAGAGAAGAAACAACACCCCAACGAGTAAAAAGTCAAAGGAAGAAGATATCTGTAAACGGAAAAACGAGAAAGGAAGCAATAAAAATTAGTGGGACGGAGAGAATAAGTTTAAATATATCAGCGCAACAAACAAGACTACACGTGGAATGTACTCACAAAAACGAACAGTCAAGAGCGATGCAACCAAAGGTCATCATGAGCTGCATAAATCAACTCGGCTGGCGACCGTCATTTCAAGAATTAAATGAAAATTAGCAGCTAACTGTAGCATGCAAAATTATCTCGAATAAAAAATAACCGCGTAAATAAAAACCAAAGGCATTAACAATCGGAATGCAAAAGAGGGAAGGCGTTACTAAACAAAAGTCTAGCAATATATATGTGACCCTACAAAAAGGCACGAAAATGTGATAAATACAAAATATTTGACAACACATAAAAATCAAACAATAAAGAAGAAAGAGAAGGTTGAAAGACCCAAGAGAAAAAGGGGACTTGATGGCGTATAACATGGGCATGACCCATTGGGCCTAAAACCATACACCAAACCTTGGGCCCAGACCCAAGAACATAAAAACCCACCAGCGGTGGCATAAAACTCGGACGGGTCCGCTTCCAGTAAACGGAGCCGCTCACTGTCGGATGTACGCTCCCATTGAAGTGCGTCCGAAAACCCTGTGGACTAGATTCCAGAGAACCAATCCGCAGGTCACGATTAGACCACAACAGACAAATAGGCTTTTGGACCACAAAGGCCCACTCTCAAGTATCATCCGAGAAACAGGGAAAGGCCCAATACTTTCTCTTATAAATAGTACTCACTTGCACGACAAACGAGATACGATTTCTCACTCATCTTTACACACACATATATCTCGGACTATATGAATACTTACTCTCACGCTGGAGTCTAATCGTGGGGTCTGTCGCTACGGTAAGGACTAACGGTATTACCATACGTGTGCAGGAAATCATCAACAACATCTCTTGATAGTACAAGATCTCTTTACAACACAAAGCATCTAAGGACCTCCCAGTGAGTACTTAGATCTACTTTCAATCCCGACCGATCACTGTACTAACAAATCCCATATATTTCTAAGTTGAAAATGACATGGCTTGCAGCTAGTGAGTGCTTAGACGCTTATATTTTGAAGTTGAAAATGAGATTTAACGACTTAGAGCTCTAGGTACCCTAAAGAGCATTTTGCTCTTCATTTGGGCCCAACGAAGTGAGACATCACTTAACACTCTAACTACCAAAAAAATCCATCTTATCACAAATAAACCCCTTGTATATTTGAGCCCCATCACTACTCATTTTATTTCTTTTTCTATTATTTTTAACAAAAATAAATTCATTTCATAAATTTAAAAATTACAATACAATAAAAAGAAAAACATAAACTAAAAAAACTAAGAAAAAAAATAGCACTAAACTAAAAATTATGGAAATAAAAATTATGAAAAAGAAATAACATTTTCGCCGTCCTAAGCATTTGGATATCACTTCATTATGTCCTCTTTCTTCTTTCGGATGAACTCGGCTTTGTGTGGTGGTGCCAAGATGGGATCCAACATCAAGAACTCCAACTCTCTACACTCCATCAACGGCACATCCTTGTTTTTCTTCGCCAGGTAAGCAGATTCCGTAGCTACACATTTTCGGTAATAATATTGGTGAAAGATTTTCGACAAATATCCTGAATTACTTCCACCGGGGCTCACGGATGTTCCAGATTTTTTTGCCGGACGAGGCTTTCCGGCATGACGAGGTCATGGATCTAGGCCGAATATTTCTATAATATTTTCTAATTCGATTGATTCGGTCGCGTCCCATGTTGCATAATTTTTCAAAATATTCCAACAATGGATGTAATTAAACTTTTTCCTATCGAGACATTGAGAGAAAGTCTTTTTTGCATTCTTGATTTGATCACCCTTATTTTCACCGCCTTTACGTTGCAAATGCTTGTAGATACCGTTGAATTTTTGACAATCTCCTTTAATTCGTGTCTATTTCTGGTAGCTAATAAGTGTAAAAACACTTATCCTTTTACCACTTATGTCGTAAAAGTCGGAATTATGCGTGGTTTGTGCTTTTATTGTGTTTTAGGACCAAAAGATGCAAAAGGAAGAAAACATGGGCTATCACGGGCTTTTATCGAAGAAAAAGACTAAAGAAGAAGTCGAAAGATCGAGAATGCAAAAACAACGGAAGTCCAAGGCCTATTCTGAAGATTTATCGAAGAAAAGTCTAAAGACGGAAGTTTAATGAAGTCGAAGAACTCAAGTCTAATTATAGAAGAAAATTATAAGACAAGTTCAACTTATATCGACAAATCCCGAGACGACGTCGAGAAAGACAAAGAAATTAAATCGAGTCGAGTCGAGACGAAAGAAAGAAGAAAGCTTAAGCACTTAATCTTCTCACCTCCTATAAATACCCTCCTAATATGTCATTAGAAGTGTGGTTGGTTATTAGAGTTTTTAGTTAATTTTAAGTTTTTAAGTGTGTTTTCATTTTCTCTCTAGTTTTTCTTTCAAGCTTATTAAATCTTTACTTTAATCTTGTAATCTTTTGATATTAATCTTTAATCAATCAAGCTTATTTTCTTAATTCTCATTCTACCTTTCTTAATCTATTTCTTAATCTTGATAATCATGTAGTTTATTTTAATTTTGTTGATGATTTGGTTGTGTAGCTTATTTGGTTGTGCTTATGGTGATCTTAAAAGTTTCTTTATTAAAGTGCTTATTTTCTTAATTTTTATGATTAATAGTTCTTAAGAATAAGTTAATTTTGTTAAGTTTAATATTTTTATAAAAAGTGTTTTTCGATTCCTAGCTTATTTAGTGTTTTAAAAGTTTTTAAATTATGGTTTATTAGTTTTTCCTAAAAATCTTTTTGGTTTAAGCTTTGGTATGTGCTTATTTTTAGATTTGCTTATTTGTTAAGTTTGGTGTATTCCGGATAGTCATAACCCTTTTATTCCGGATAGTTACCTCATTTCCATTATTCCGAATAGCTGCTCCGTCAGACATTCCGGATAAGAACCATGATTCAGAATTCCGGATAGTTGCAAGGACTTTATTCCAGATAGTGTATTTCATATTTATTCCGGATAAGCCTCTCAACAAGGGATTCCGGATAAGCTTTCTTAATTATTCCGGATATAGCTCATTTTCCAGATTCCGGATAAGAGTCCATAGATTTATTCCGGATAAGCCTCACAGTGGATTGCGGATAAGCCTTCTTTTATGTATTCCGGATAACAACACCTTCCTTATTCCGGATAAGCTCTCGTTCAATTATTCCGGATAAAGGTATTTTTAAGTTTTTCCGGATAAGTATCCGGATAAGGTGCATTTCTTCATTCCGGATAAGGCCTACTAGTAAGTATTCCTGATAATATTCCGAATAAGGGTTTGTATTTCCAGTTTTTGAATTTCAATTTTTCCCGCCTTTTTTACTTAGCATTATTTTAACTTGACTTGTTTTCGTTTAAATTTGTAAAAGTTTATATTTTCACAAGTTTCATCATTTACTTGTTAAATATTTTTAAAGTCTTAAGTTTTAGTTTACCTTCTAAAGCTTTTATTTTACTCAACGACATTTTCATTTTTAGTTTAAAATAGATAATATAACCTTTTTATTTTCCACCAAGAACGACTGAGTCGCACTGATTAACGGTAATCAATTCGAAAAGACTGGAACAACGAACTTTCATACTTGGCAAAAACCTAGTTATTAAATGGCGCCGCTGTCGGCTCTTTTCGTTAAGATTAACGGTTTTAAGTGAGAGACGCGTTGGATTTTGGGATCCGTTCATTTTTGAACGTTATTTTCTTGCTTATATTTTCAAAAAAATCATAAAAATTAAAAAAAAATTCAAAAATACAAAAAAATAGAAAAACATAAAAAACAAAAAATATTTCTTGTCTATTTTTTCTTTTCCTTTTGTAGGTGTGTATGCGTACTCGTGCTTGTAAGAAGAAAGTAGCTCAAGCCGAAGTCATTACTCCACCTGTTTTCACCATGGACAATCAACTAATGATCGAGCTTTTGCAATCGCACGTAGAGGGCAACACCGATGCTATTGTCATACCCGAGATTGGAGCCAACAATTTTGAACTCAAATCCGAATTCATTCAAATGGTCTCTGCTCAACCTTTCTTGGGGCGTTCGCTTGATGATCCTCATGACCATATAAAAGGGTTTTCTCATTCCTTGCAACTTCCCTGGGGTAGAGAATTGTATGGCCCTAGCCGATCTAGGTGCTAGTATAAACTTAATGCCTTTAAGTGTTTGGAAGAAATTATCTCTCCCCGAGCTAGTCCCCACACGAATGACATTGGAGTTACCTAACCGTACGGTTGCTTATCCAGTGGGGATAGCCGAAGATGTCTTCGTCGGTGTCGATAAATTCAACTTTCCGGTGGATTTTGTTGTCGTCGACTACGAGATGGACCCCCGTGTTCCATTAATCGTTGGACGTCCATTCTTGAGGACCGGTCGCACTCTCATTGATGTAGCCGCGGGCGAGTTAATCAGGAGAGTTGGTGACGATAAAATCGTCTTCAACATGGGAAAACTTTCTAAGCAACCTTCTGAAACGCGAGTGTTAATTTCATTGACGTTCTTGATGAGGCTTATGAAGAACATTTCAAAGACGCTTGTAAAAGTGGTTCTTCTTCTCTTCCCATTGTTGAGACCGTTGCCTCTATTGCTCCATCACTATCTCCATTTGGAGAAAGTGATTTCATTTTGAAAGAATTTGAAGCAACTTTGGGAGATGTGGACTTGCAATATGACGATTCTCCCTCCAATTGGGATGAAGACAATCGTACCATTGAGAAACTTCTCAATGAGTACCATATTTCTTCACCATCTCCTAAAGATATCTCTATCGATGATCCGAATTTGACTACGCCTTCCATCGAAAATCCTCCGGATTTAGAGCTTAAGGATCTACCGTCTCATCTCGAGTACGTTTTCCTTGAAGACAACAAGAAGTTACCCGTCATCATCGCAAAGGACTTGAAAGAAAAAGAAAAATCCCGACTTATCGCCGTGCTGAAGAATCATAAGAAAGCTATTGCTTGGAAAATCTCCGATATTCGTGGAATTGATCCTCACTTTTGCACACATAAAATTCTCATGGAGGACGACTTTAAACCCACTATTCATGCCTCGTGGGCCGATAAGTTAGACGATGCTTTGTGAGCTTTCCGTACCGCTTATAAGACCCCGATTGGTTGTACACCTTATCGTCTTGTGTACGGGAAAGCATGTCACCTCCCTATCGAGCTGGAACATAAGGCATACTGTGCCTTGAAGTGGGCCAATTTCGACATCAACAAAGCCGGCGATCTTCAGAAGATTCAACTCAATGAGCTAAATGAAATAAGGAATGAAGCTTATGAGAACTCATTGATCTACAAGGAGAAGACCAAGATCATCCATGATGCACGGATTAAGAACCAAGAGTTCCACGTTGGTGATCAAGTTTTACTCTTTAACTCTCGGTTGAAGATCTTCTCGGGAAAGCTGAAGAGCTGCTGGTCTGGTCCATTCACCGTCGTCAAAGTCTTCCCATATGGCACCATTGAGCTTTCTCAGCCAAATGGGCCCAATTTTAAGGTGAATGGCCAGCGCGTGAAGTTGTACTTTGGTGAGTACATCTCTCAAGAGATGATTCCATCCCTCACCACGTTTCCCTTGAATTAAGTTCAGGGTAGAGTCAGGCTCGTGACTCAGTTAACAAAAACAAGCGCTTATCGGGATGCAACCCGTGATCTATCCTTTTCCATTTTTATAATAAGTGTAGGGGGAGCCCCGTATGTGTTTTTGTCTTGTTTCTTCTAATGTGCAGGGATTAAAGCTTCAAAGATCCATTCTCGATGGCTTTTGACGAACCGTGATCCCGTGTACCCGACTTCCCGGTTCTATCCTAAACTGTCGTGATTCAATATTTCATATCTCATATGTTCACATTGAAATCACTCTAGTTGTCCTTTCCTTAGCAAGATTCAACCAAAGTGCAAAATGTCCTAAGTGTAGGGGAGTTTACTCCCACATGCTTAAACATTGAGGACAATGTTTATATCAAGTGTAGGAGGGACTTCTATCGAAGTAAGTGGTCTTTTCCATGAATTTGTCCTCATTTTAACCGGAAAATCTAATTTTTCGACATTTTTCAAAAATTTTAATCTATTTTGGTCTAGTAGTATAGTAGTATTTTCCTTTGTTATTGTTATTTGCCTTCCTTGCTAAAATAAAAGTTTAATAAAGTGGTTTTAAATTTTTCAAAGTCGTGAATATTTTGACTCAAACCGAGTTTACTTATCTAAGTTTACTCTAGCTAGTATCCTTAACGTGTTTAAGTCATGTTTTGCTAGGCTTTTATATAGGGAACTTTAAAACGCGAAAGTCTTAACTCTCACGGGTTAAGAACAAGAACTTTTCGCAAGTTCCTATAATTGATCCTAGAGAGTCGTTCATCAAGGGAACTTTAAAATGCGATTTCTAAACTTGAAAAAGTCTAAGAGTTTGCAAGATCCTATAGATGACACGAAAACCCAAAACGTTGATTTAATTGGCTAAGCATCCACGAGTCTCATTCCTTGATATTTTAAATTGTGGAGATCGAGAGATGATAGAGTCAATTATAAGTTTGGTATTCTTTCGTGAATTTATGTGAGTTGATTATAAGCCTATTCTCCCATCGCTTGTTAATAAATATATCTACAATAAATAAGGTTGTACGATTTGAAAAGTTACTTAGCTTCTAGCATAAGATCGTTTAAAAGTTGCTCGGTATTAATTAGAGTTCATAGCCAAGGCATAACTTATTGAAGCGGGATGCGAAGATTGGCGAGTCTGAAAAGGCCCTAACAAGGCATGAGGGCTACATTTTGTTGCTAAAGATCCAAAAGTGATGTGAAGAATCATTTATCGAAAATCAATATGAAGGATCGAGACACACGACGAAAAGAAAATACTCCCCAAAAGATCATGGAGAAGTCTATCCAAAAAGGCCCTAACAAGGTATGAGGATAAATAGATCCAAGTCCTAAAAGGAGGCGGATCGTTATATATCAAAGTCCAAAATAAAGAATGGAGAAAAATGAAGAAGTCGTGGTCTAAATATGAAAAATCTCTCGAAAACATCAAGTGAAGAAATTCCTATTATGAAGAGAAGACCATAATTTCAAGAACGTCTCTCAAAGATTTGAAGTATGAAGTCGCTACCAAATATCGGTCCTAGAAAGGTCTCAAATCGTGAAGCGAGATATGCCAAGATATGAACTTTATGAGGTCCCGAGAAGCAGTTTTAAAAGATTTTGTCCTTTAGCTAACTATTGATTAAATCGTCCCACTTTATTTTCAGCTTAAATAACTATCGAAATAAGTCAAACAATGCATCCTCGTGATCATTTAAGACAATATTAAAATATAAGAGATACACCTAGGAATAAGGGAGTCTAAGTAAATAATTAGGCCACATGAGTTCGTGTTAGTTTGATAACTTATAATAACAATGATCTCGTTTTTAAGCTTGTTATGGGGAACGTGAAACTTGAGAATGATGAACATTCATGACAACCAAAAACCCAATGTAAGTATTTGATTTCTCACTTGTTTGTTCTTTTAGTTTCCTTAGTGTTTAGCATTTAATAAAGACCAAGGTGGGTTATTTATGATGAGAAATGTAATATGTGCTTTGAAATTAATGCATTAGATGAGGACATTGCAATCATCAAGTGTAGGGGATTTAATAAGTGTAAAAACACTTATCCTTTTACCACTTATTTCCAATAATAACAATACCAAAACGTGTATTTTATGTAGTAAAAGTCGGAATTATGCGTGGTTTGTGTTTTTATTGTGTTTTAACACCAAAAGATGCAAAAGGAAGAAAACATGGGCTATCACGGTCTTTTATCGAAGAAAAAGAATAAAGACGAAGTCGAAAGATCGAGAATGCAAAAAGAACGGAAGTCCAAGGCCTATTCTGAAGATTTATCGAAGAAAAAGTCTAAAGACGGAAGTTTAATGAAGTCGAAGAACTCAAGTCTAATTATAGAAGAAAATTATAAGACAAGTTCAACTTATATCGACAAATCCCGACACGACGTCGAGAAAGACAAAGAAATTAAATCGAGTCGAGTTGAGACGAAAGAAAGAAGAAAGCTTAAGCACTTAATCTCCCCACCTCCTATAAATACCCTCCTAATATGTCATTAGGAGGGTGGTTAGCTATTAGAGTTTTTAGTTAATTTCTAGTTTTTAAGTGTGTTTTCATTTTCTCTCTAGTTTTTCTTTCAAGGATATTAAATGTTTACTTTAATCTTGTAATCTTTTGATATTAATCTTTAATCAATCAAGCTTATTTTCTTAATTCTCATTCTATCTTTCTTAATCTTTTTCTTAATCTTGATAATCATGTAGTTTATTTTAATTTTGTTGATGATTTGATTGTGTAGCTTATTTGGTTGTGCTTATTAAATTGGTGATCTTAAAAGTTTCTTTATTAAAGTGCTTATTTTCTTAATTTTTATGATTAATAGTTCTGAAGAAAAAGTTAATTTTGTTAAGTTTAATATTTTTATAAAAAGTGCTTTTCGATTCCTAGCTTATTTAGTGTTTTAAAAGTTTTTAAATTGTGGCTTATTATTTTTCCTAAAAATCTTTTTGGTTTAAGTTTTGGTATGTGCTTATTTTTGGATTTGCTTATTTGCTAAGTTTGGTGTATTCCGGATAGTCATAACCCTTTTATTCCGGATAGTTACCTCATTTCCATTATTCCGAATAGTTGATCCGTCAAACATTCCGGATAAGAACCATGATTCAGAATTTCGGATAGTGGCAAGAAGTTTATTCCGGATAGTGTATTTCATATTTATTCCGGATAAGCCTCTCAACAAGGGATTCCGGATAAGCTTTCTTAAATATTTCGGATATAGCTCATTTTCCAGACTCCGGATAAGAGTCCATAGATTTATTCCGGATAAGCCTCACAGTGGATTGCGGATAAGCCTTCTTTTATGTATTCCGGATAACAACACCTTCATTATTCCGGATAAGCTCTCGCTCAATTATTCCGGATAAAGGTATTTTTAAGTTTCTCCGGATAAGTATCCGGAATATATTCCGGATAAGGTGCATTTCTTCATTCCGGATAAGGCCTACTAGTAAGTATTCCGGATAATATTCTGGATAAGGGTTTGTAAATCCAGTTTTTGAATTTCAATTTTTCCCGCCTTTTTTAATTAGCATTATTTTAACTTGACTTGTTTTCATTTAAATTTGTAAAATTTTATATTTTCACAAGTTTCATCATTTACTTTTTAATTATTTAAAGTCTTAATTTTTAGTTTAACTTTTAAAGCTTTTATTTTACTCAACGACATTTTCATTTTTAGTTTAAAATAGATAATCAAACCTTTTTATTTTCCACCAAGAACGACTGAGTCGCACTAATTAACGGTAATCAATTCGAAAAGACTGGAACAACGAACTTTCATACTTGGCAAAAACCTAGTTATTAGTAGCCATATTCTTCGTCAGATGATCCCAATTGTACGACGGTTAAACTCTTCCACAATTTGGTTCCAAGACACTTTGTCGGATTGGTCATTTACGATTTTAACGTTTTGCAAAACCTCGATCCAAGCCTCTGTTAGTAACGTTTCTTCAACGGTTGACCAACGGGTAATAAGATATTGAACCTCGACCTCAACCTCAACCTCATTCTCATCTTCGTCCAAATTAATCGATATTTTTTATCGGAATTTTTCGCATGATGTTTTTCTTTGCGTATTGCTTCTCGAGATTGTGGTACTTTGAATTGACGTTGTGACTGTGTAGCCAATGGATGTTGTTATGGAGGATAGGGTTGTGATTGTGGAGGATAGGGTTGTGATGGAGAGTAGTGTTGTTGAGACGGTTAGGATGAAAATAATCGTGTTGCGTTGTTTCTCGGATTTTGATAATTTTGAAATCCGAGTTGTGGTTGGCAAGGAAAGCTAAGTTGGTAATTTTGCTTGGGTGAAAATTGAGATAAGTTAGTCGGATATTGTTGCGAGGATCCGACGAAGTTTTGTGACGATGGAGTAGAGGGATAAGAAGAAGAAGAATATTGTGGTGGTTGGGTGTTAAGGAGATTGATATAATACCTTCATTTGGATTTTGAGACATTTTTTTAGACCATTGTACTTATCAAAATGTATCGACTTAAACACTTACAATTAAATCGTTAGACATTACAAACGAACTTGTTTGTTTTGTGACAATATTATCTGTATTACCGGCTATATTTCCACGTCACTAATTAATTTAATTTATTAATCCACGTCACTAAAAAATATCCAAGGTGGACTACTTATATAGTTCGATTGGTGTTGATGTAAATTAGTGTCATAAACATAATATAATACGTGTCATGTAATCAATTGAATAAAAAAAGTCTCTCGTCTCTCTTCTCCATCACATCTCAAATAAAGATCTTCTCATTTTTCTTATCATTTTTAATTCTTCCATCTTTCAGTTATTTTTTATAAACAAAAAATACTTATTTTACAAAACGTAATACAAACATCACATCTTCACAAACTTCAATACCTAGTACAAACAACACATCAATTTTCTTATGTAACTGAAACCCATTCCGTGGCCACAAGCAACGGATCAACGAATATCTGTATATTTGTAATTGAGTTGACGAATTATTTGGGATTTGTGTCGTTGTTATGTGATGATTTTATGTTGGGTTTTTTGTTTATAAATCTAGGTATGCGTATGTGGTATTGTCTCAATGTAGAATAAGCTTATTGTATCAAATTTTTATGAAGGTTTATCCGGCGAGATGATGGATAGTTTGTGTGTTATTATTTGTGATGGTATTTATGATTGTGTTGAAGATGAAGAAACTATTTTGATGATGTGAGTTTTGAGAGATAAAAGTGATGAATCTGGGTTTTTATTTGATTCTAATATGTTTGTGTAATGATTGGGTTTTTTATATAGTGAATGTGTAACGGGTATTTTCTGGTGACTGTGGAAGGATGTGTTTTAGATGTTGAAGATGATGAATGGTGGAAATTTGTTTATAAAATAACTTAAAAAGTAAATAAGTGGAAATAACCATGCCAGCATGTCAGTTACAAGTTACCATATTCGTATAGTCGAACAAAATTTGAAAGTTCGTTGTTAACTTGGTTCAAAAATGCGTTTTGCGATCCATTGCACTAAAGGTCCCAAAATCCATTGCATAATGCGTGATGCGATTGCGAGCGCAATTTGGATGTGATGCGTTTAGTATAATGTAACACCCCATTTTGATAATGGAATGTCACGCATAATTATGGTGTGTCATCAAAGCATACAAGGAAAAATGTCTAAACATTACATGACCATAAAAAGGAAAATACTGGAATCAAACATCGGTAGTCCAAAAGTAAGGCTCATCACACACAAACATAAGTACTGTAAAGGAAAAGACTAAACAATGTCCATAGCAAGAGTATCAAAGTAAAGATAATGCATAAAGTAAAGAAAGGCTAGAAAGCTTCCAGTCCATATGCACGTACGGTTAAAGTCTACGAGCGTCCCTGAGTACCTGCCGTTTTGGGAACATAGAAAAGGAAAACGGCTGAGCAATACGCTCAGTGCACGGATGTACAATAAAGCATGAATATGATAAGCATATAAACATATAACAGCGGAAGAAACTAAGTCCCGAATAACCTGGTTAAGTCTTGATAAAACTTGTTTTATAGTTTGAAAAGCCTTATGTTTATCTTATAAAAACTGTTTAACATGTTCTACCATTAGCCAATATAGGTCATGAAAATCCATCGTGCATGAATACTTGGAGGGGTGACCTCATCATGCAAATTAGAGGGGCTGCCTCTAATTTAATATACTGGTTTTGGGTAGGAGGAATCAGCTGCTTGTGAAGCCACAGCACATTCACACTGAGTAATCTGCTGAAAAACATGTAACTAGGATGCACCCATACACCCCACATGATAAATATAAAAATATGGCCAAAAGCTGAAGGGACGCCACGAGCAATCACTCCGCCGTGGTGAAGTCATAACATCAGTGCCTCTAATGTTATGGTTATGGTACCTCCATAACTAGGTGAAACTGGTCATGCATGTATATGGCTATAGGTATTCTAATTTAAACATAAGCAAGTCAAACATATAAATTTATACTCTGGGAAAACATTTGGCTGCATACGGGGAATCTTAATAAGGAAAGAATGTCCATACTGAAAGGACGGGAATCCGTACCTTATGTCCAGTGAACGAAGAAGATGAACTGAGGAGAATCCTACTTCGGTATCACTAATGCTACATAAATACATACATGAATAAGTATCTGCTTACTAGATACGTAACTGGTTTTACGTTATGTCTTAGCTTATTTTATATGTTCATATCATGTTTTACTGTTTAAAGCCTTAAACTGTGTTTATCTTATATTCTGTCTATTCTGATTAAGTATTTCTGGTATTTCATGTATTATTATACTTACTGTGTAATAATAAGAAACTTTACAAAAATAGCAGGTTTCCTAAAATAGAAAGTATCCAAAAATAGAAAGTTTCCAAAAAAGAAAGTTACCAAAAATAGAAAGTTTCCAAAAATAGAAAGTTTCCAAAAATAGAAAGTTTCCAAAAATAGAATTACTGCTTAAAATAGATAAGTTTCTAAAAATAAAAAGTTTCCTTAATTAGATATAAGTTGGTTAAATAAGCTATGTATATAAGCCTAAGTGTTTTTCTGATTATTTTCTAAGTCATAATGATATAATGTATAGTTTATTAATTATTACATGTAATTTAAATAAACTATAGGTTAAAAGTATTTAATTAAATATATCATGTTTTTAATTAAATAAAGTTAAATACTTAGGTTAAAACATGTATTATTATTTATTAATAATATAACCTAAGTCATGTTAATTAATTATATATAACTATGGTTTTTAATAATTAATTAATTATAAAGTCTAGAAAATATAAAATACTTAGGTAAATAATTCCATGATTCTAATAATTAAATTATAACCTAAGTCATGTTTATTAAATTAATCATGTCATATTTATTAATTTAATTTTAACATATGATTATAAAAAAAAATCTTAACATAAACAGTGAACCGGATCTTGACTAGAAACCATGAACCGGACATGAAATCGACACCATACCCCGAACCACTTCGGGGTTCCCTTTGGTTTGCTGCTGCCTTGGGACCCACACCACCAAACCGGGACCATATAGTCTTGGTGGTGGTCTATTAGCCAAACCGAGACCCCCTTGGGGTTCGGTTTAGGCGCCGGCCAAACAAACACCCCTAAAAACAACCTTTTTGATTTACCCAGTAACCATTTACATGATTGATTTATGTTTTTAGTTAGGTTTTTAAAAACATCATGTTCTTATTTAATTTTATTAGATCAAACCAAAAAGAAAAAGGATTAAAAGAATATACCGAATGCGTGGATCTAACGAGGATGAACACACACGAACACACGTACAAAAACCAAGATCAAAATCAAATGAACACACCTCTTTGGTGTGTTATATGCGGCGGCCACAAGAAGACAAGAAGGAGAAGGAGAAAAATATTTTTAGGTTTTTGTTTTGGTTTCCTGTAAAGTGAAAATGAGTAGTAAAAATTACCTTAACCCCTTCTTAGTAAATTTTGAGATGGGCTTGGCCCATCTCGTTGATGTTGCCACGGGTAGGGGGCCCCACATGGGGTACCCGTACCGTTTTTTGTGTCTCGTTGTTTAAGTGTTCGTTCGTGTTTATTTGTGTTCGCGTTTTATGTGTTCTCGTTAAATATTTACCGTGACTTAATATATTTATTCACGCTCGTAATAAATATATATATGTAATTAACATTAGTTCGTGATTTAATTACGTTCATGATTTCACGATGGCATGTTCGTGATTAGTTATTGTTACATAATTATTGTGTGTTCGTACGTAATAAATACTTATCGTGTTCTAACACGTACGTAAGACGTAAAATCCTAACATGTAAACGTAATCATGCTATAATAGGAAAGTTTTAATCTAGTTCGTACGATCTTAAGGGTACTATTCATGGTAAAAGCATGCGGGTTTTACAACTCTTCCCCCCTAAAAAGAATAATTCATCCCCGAATTATAGATAAAGTAAACTGAAAAGAAGAACATACCCGAATTCAAAATATGAAATGAGGGTAAGAAGCCCGGATAGACTCCTCTGTTTCCTAAGTGGCTTCCCGCTCGGTATGATCCCTCCATAGGATTTTGACGAATGGAATCGTCTTCCTTCTCATGACTCGTTCTTTTCTGTCAAGAACTCGTTCGGGTTCTTCTATGAAGGTGAGATCTTCACGTATCTGTTCCAGTGGATACTGAACCATGTGAAGGGGATGATACTGGTACCCTCTGAGTAAGGACACATGAAACACATTGTGCACATGCGAAAGCTGTGGAGGTAACGCCAACCGGTAAGATACTTCACCGACTCGTTCAATGATATCAAACGGTCCGATGAAACGAGGACTGAGCTTCCCTTTACTCCCGAAGCGTCTAACACCACGTGCCGGCGAAACCTTAAGGAAGACGTGATCTCCTACGCTAAATTGTATGTCCCTACGATGCTTATTGGCGTAACTCTTCTGACGTGATTGTGCCTCCTAAAGTTTCTGCTTAGCTACTGCGATCTTCTCATTGGTCATCTCTATAATTTCTGGTCCTTCAAGTGTTCGTTCGCCAACCTGATCCCAACAGATTGGGGCGCGACACTTTCTGCCATACAACATCTCGAAAGGAGCACACTTGATACTTGCGTGCCAACTGTTGTTGTATGCAAACTCCACCAAACAGATGTAATCGTCCCAATCACCCGTCCATTTCAACGCACATGACCTCAACATGTCTTCCAATGTCTGAATCGTTCGCTCCGACTGTCCGTCCATTTGAGGATGAAAAGTCGTGCTAAGCTTAAGTTGTGTACCCCAAGCTTTCTGCAGACTCTTCTAAAATCGCGAAGTGAAACGAGGATCTCTGTCTGAGACGATGTTGGATGGAGCACCGTGGAGTCTCATGATCTCTCTTCTATACGTATCGGCGAGTTTACTTACCGGATCTTCCTTGCGGATCGGTAAGAAATGAGCTGATTTGGTAAGTCGATCTACGATAACCCAAATTGCATCGTTCTTCCTCTTGGTAGGCGGAAGACCAATAACAAAATCCATGGTGATTTTGTCCCACTTCCACTCTGGGATATCTAACGGTTGAAGGAGACCGCCAGATCGTTGATGCTCGATCTTAACCTGCTGGCAGGTAAGACATTTGGAGACGTAAGTGGCCGCATCCTGTTTCATACCACTCCACCAAAAGTATTGCTTGATGTCATGGTACATCTTAGTCGAACCAGGATGTATAGAGAATGGGGAGCTATGAGCTTCAGCTAACAAGGCTTCTCGGAGTTCTTGGTCATCAGGAACACAAAGTCTCGTGCCCTGCCATACGATACCATCTGCATCCACTCTGAATTCCGTTTGTTTCTCCAAATTCTGTACTATCGCCCAGATTTCTCCGTCATCTTTCTGAGCTTCCTTGATCTTAGAGAGTAACTCGGTTCTACTCTAAGATTAGCCCAGTAACCGTGATGTCCACGTACCATGATCTCGATGTCTAGTAGCTCCAAGTCTCTTATGATTCCCTCCTCAATTTTAATGTCGTTGATCATTCCGGACTTCCTGCTAAGAGCATCTACTACTACATTTGCCTTTCCGGGATGATACTGTAGATTAATGTCATAATCCTTCAACAGCTCTAACCATCTCCTCTGCCTCATGTTCAATTCACGTTGAGTGAAGACATACTTCAAGCTCTTGTGGTCCGTGAAAATGTCACATGATTCTCCATATAAGTAGTGCCTCCATATCTTCAATGCAAACACGACTGCAGCAAGTTCCAAGTCATGCGTGGGGTAATTTTCTTCATAAGGCTTAAGCTGCCGTGAAGCGTACGCGGTCACTTTCCCATGTTGCATGAGAACACAGCCAAGTCCCTTCCCCGATGCATCACTATAGATTTGAAATCCACTTGTACCAGATGGGAGAGTAAGAATAGGTGCAGATACTAGCTTCTGCTTCAGGTCTTCAAAGCTCTTATCTCGTTCTTCAGTCCAGACGAATTTCTCCCCTTTCCGCATCAGTTTGGTCAATGGTAGTGCTAAGCGGGAAAAGTTCTCCATGAACCTACGGTAATAGCCAGCTAAGCCTAAGAAACTGCGGACTTCCGTCGCTGATGTCGGCCTTGGCCACTTAGTAATGGCCTCAACCTTCGCTGGATCCATAGTGATTCCTTCTGCTGATACAATGTGACCTAAGAATGCCACCTTGTCTAACCAGAACTCACACTTGGATCTGTAGTACTGTACGAAGATGGTCTTCGTGTTCCTCCTTGGACTTTGAGAAAACCAGGATGTCATTGATGAAGACAATAACGAACTTGTCCAGAAATTCATGGAAGATTTTGTTCATCAAGTCCATGAACACTGCTGGAGCATTTGTCAGGCCGAATGGCATAACTACAAACTCGTAGTGGCCATAGCGGGTACGGAAAGCAGTCTTGGCGATATGCTGCTCCTTGACCCGTAGCTGATGATAGCCTGACCTAAGATCAATCTTGGAGAAGTGTTTGGCCCCTTGGAGTTAGTCAAACAGATCGTCTATACGCGGCAGTGGATACCTATTTCGGATAGTAATCTTGTTGAGCTCGCGATAGTCTATTCAAAGACGCATACTACTATCCTTCTTCTTAACAAATAAGACCGGTGCGCCACATGGAGATGCCCTCGGTCAAATGAAACCTCGTTCAAGAAGTTCTTGCAGTTGATCCTTCAGCTCCTTCAGCTCTATGGGAGCCATGCGATAAGGATCCTTGGAGATTGGTTCAGCTCCTGGAATAAGCTCGATATTGAATTTCACTTCTCGTGCAGGTGGTATGCCCGGAAGTTCTGCTGGAAAAACATCTTGGAATTTCGACACTATTGGTTGATCCTGAATTGATGGAGATTCAGCATCCATGTCGTGAATCGTAGCTAGATAACCCTCGCAGCCATGTGACAGTAGTGCATGCGCTTGCAGGGTAGATATGATTTGTACAGACCGTCCGGGTACGAACCCGTTATGAATGTCCTCTGGTGCATTAACATCACCGAAGATAACTCGATATGAATGGTTGATATGAGTGTAATTACTCATATCATTTGTATCTTAAAACAATGAAATAATGCTATTAATGTATCAAAAATGCCTTGTATATGCTTGTTTCTTGTTTGAATGTGTGTAGGTACCAAGTTCGCGAAAACAGGCAAATATCGACACGAGTTTGAAGATAAAGATCAAAGAAGCCAAAAGTCGAGTTCGAATTAGTGGATTTCATATTTATTGAAGTTTATGGGCCAGGTGGGTCCCACAATGGACTAATGGGCTCATAAGCCCATTATCAAATCAAGTATTTAAATGGTTTGAACTAAAGCCAAATCAAACGGCCCAAATTGGAATAATGAATAAACGGATTACATTGGGCCCAAGCCCAAATTGAAATGGAACGAATGATTTAATTGGGCTTTAGGGTTTACTTCAAACGTGTATTTAACACGTTCACCATTTACTTTCTCTCAAACTAATAAACAATCCCATCCCCACATGTCACACGTTACCCACTCAACTTTATATCACACAAATTAATAAATAAACGATCCACTTTCACCCACACGTCACTTTCCACCAAATAAATAAGTAACCCGTTTCACCCACACACACAGTCATAAATAAATACAATCGATAACTTCTATGTTTTCTCCCTTTCTTCTCAATTCCACCATAACCAGTAAATAATCACTATTCACAAAAACCCTAGATCATTAAAAAAGTTAATTAACATGGGGTTTTTTATGGCACATGTAATTCACATGAGGGGGAATTAAATCCCCCAATTTATAGGAAGAGACTGATGGAAGAAAAGAGATACGTGGCATCTAATTATTGGCTGTGACACATCAATTTCCACAATCAACCAATCACAAGGCTCAAAAGAATCACAACTAGCACACACGGATGCCACGTTGGCAATCCGTGTGCTAGATGTGTTCTCTCAACCATCCGATCAACCAAGAGAGAGAGAATTAAGATCCAAGGGCCATAAAGAAGATGGGATATTCCAAAGAAGATTTGGATATTCGCTCAGCAAAGCCCTGGGATGGCTATAAAAACCCACCCCAAATACTTGTAATTTTATCCTTACTTTCCTTTAAAGTTATTATGTAGAAATTGTTTTAGGATTAATTTTGTATTTCTTTTATCTAAATCTTGTAATATTTCTGAGTTTAATAAAAGATCAGTTGTTTTCATCTTCAATCGTGTCTCATTTATTTTTCTTTACTGCTTAAATTGTTATACGATTTAATCTTTATTACTATTTCATATAATAATGTTTGTGATATTGAATTTAAGCTAATCAATAGCTTAGTTTTAATATTAAAAGAAAAGATTTGGATTTAAACTTATCCCCACTGGATAAGTAAAAAGCAAATTGGAGGTGAATTTGGTTCGGATTATTATGGTGATTCATTGGTGATGGAGTTTTCGTTATGGTTCAAAGGTAGCACAACGCTATCCTTCTTCCCAATGGCTTCGTCAAAAGGTGTTAACCCTTTTTAATTTTATGTTATTTTATGTCTTCAATAAATTTGTTTAATGATTGATTAATCTGTTTGAATGTTTAGTAGCCTGCGTAGAGTTTTGATTTATTTGCTTGATCTGTATAAACTGAGAATTTGAGTGATAGTGCTACTACTTTATTTGTATGATATGAAAGCTGATAAGAGTAGTATTTTGGTAAATTGATAGGAGTCTGTTAGCTATTAGAACTTGTCTGCTTATTATAAGGATGAAAGTTTTATATGATGGTTCGTTTAGATGATTAGATGGAGTGAGATTTCTGTTTTTACCACTTGCTGATATCATTTTTACTGCATAATTTCTGAATGTGTATTTGAATGAGGTTTTACTGTTTTATATCTGTGTCTGTCATTTTGATTTGATACAAGAAACTGAGTTACTGATCTGAGGTTTTCTTTATGCTTTCTGGAAGTTGAATGACTGCATCAGTTATGCTTGTTTTTTCTATCATTCTGTTTGATTTGCTTTGAACTGATAAGTTTTAGATATGTTTATCCTTTGTTTGCTTTAATATATGTGCTTTAAATAGTTTGAGTAGGATAACTTACTGATTTAGTTTACTACTTGATCTGGATGATTTAGTTTGTGTGGTATTTCTGGATAACTGATTTAGAGTAGTGAATTTGGTTACCGTTTTGATAGCTAGTTTATTTATTGGTGTTTATTTCATTTAATTCCTACTGATTTATTGTTCAAGTTTAAGCTTATCAGATCCATTGATTTGATAAGCTCAAAAGCTGTTTCCTAACAGCTTAAAGTTAATAAGCTCACCAAAAGTCTCTCCTGAGACTAATTTTTCATCATCTGTCAAAAAGAAAATTATCCCAAAAATATGTCCACATCAGGACTCGAACCTGTGACCTCCTGGTCACAGGCATAGCGTGATAGCCATATGTGCTTCATGCTCATTTGATTTTATTTCCAGTTATTTAATTAAAATAGTCAGACTGAGTCTTGGCAGAATTTTGACTTTATACTGGTTTTCATTAGTTTTACGTTTTTGGATAATTAGTTATCAAATTTTTTTTATTATAGTAAACTTTTAGTTTCTTAAATAATATTAGTTTCAAAATAAAATAAATTATAAATAAAAATAAAATATAAAAAATGTTTTTATTAGTTAAATTTTATAAATAGATTTTAATGAAAATAGTTTTTAAATAGATTTGTTTAAAGTAATTTTTAATAAAGTAAATTAGTTTTAAAAAGTTTAATTAGATTTTTAAAATAGATTAAAAGTTATCTTTATTAAATAGATTAATTTTTAAATAATTTTAATTTTCAAGTAATTAATTATTTTACATTTTAAATATAGCGGGGTTTACGATTCATGCACTTTAGGATAATATTAAACAGTTTAAAAGTGGTAGATTTAAATTGTAGTTTAAAAACTGAAACCCAATTCGAATCAATTGTCCAAATTAAAGCAAAACGTCTCAAATTCATAAGATCTTCGTGTACAACGAACTTGAGTCACCAACGTGTTTAATTTAATTCGTCATTGGTATTATTAGTCTATTACTTTTTCCTAAAGGTAATTTTATAATTTACCCTATAACGTATCAAATTATCACTATACTATCAACGACACATCAAAAATTTTGGCGCCGCTGCCGGGGATCTTGTGTACGATTCGCTTTTGTGGAGATTTGTTGATCGTTGATTTGAAGACCCTTTCCGTCCTCAGAAAGTTTTGTTATTTTTCTATTATATAGTATGTATCGTTTTTCTCGTTTTTTGTGAATAATATATTGTATTACGTAGAACAATAAATTTACATACTTATCAAATAAGCCCTTAGTTGGGATTTCATCACCTAGCTATTGTAGTCGAATCCAAAACAAAAATAAAAGGCAAAATAGATAAATACTAATAAGAAGTTTGAACTCGATTTATACAAACTATAAGGTGGGTATAAGGCGACGTGCTATAAAAGGCCGTCTAAGGAAAAAGGTTTTTAAGTGCTTTGTGCCACCTCGTTTCCCCGCTTGCTTGTGCGTATATTGAGAGGGACGACCTATTATTGGTTTGCCGACTCAAGTAGTAATAAATCTTATTTTTGTTGTTTACTTATTGAACCTCGAGACGTTTAGGTTTTCACCTATCGTTTCAAAGTCGACCGAGGGTAATTTACTTCCATAGTAGTTATCCTTATTCCTTGTTTTTTATCGATCATTTTTGATTGAGCAATACCAAATAAATGCCAAAAATAATCTTCTTCTTGTCTAATTTCTTTTCTTCAATCCTCTAAATTCTCGTCTTTGTAGTGTATGCAATTACGTTCTTCTCGTCTTGTGATTGATTTTAATAGGCTTGAAAATATTCCTCGTAGAAATAGAAATCGTCAACAACGAATAGTGGAACCCGAGATTCCACCTATTGTTGTAGAGATGGCCGATAACCGAACAATGGAGGAATTGCTCCGTGCACCCACCGAAGGGTATGGGGAAGCAATCGTTGTGCCGGCTATTTTGGCGGATCATTATGAGATTAAGACGGGTCTTTTATCGCTCATTCGTGCCGACCAATTTCGTGGCAATGAGACCGATAACCCGCACTCTCACATTCAGAATTTTCTTCGAATTACCTCGACTCTCAAGTTTAGAGATGTGCCGAATGACGCAATTAAGCTCATGCTTTTTCCGTACTCGCTCGAGGGTAATGCTAAGATTTGGTATGAGAAAGAACCACCGGGTTCGATCTTAACATGGGATGATTTAGTGTCTAAGTTCATGAATTATTTCTTTCCACCATCTAAAACAACACACTTTAAGAACGAGATCACTAGATTTGAACAAAAATAGCATGAATCGTTTGGGGTTGCATGGGAAAGATTTAAAGATTTGTTGAGACAATGTCCACACCACGGTTTCTTGGAATTGCATCAAATTAATACTTTCTATAATGGGCTAAATATGATTGAACAAGATTCTTTAAATCCGCGGGTGGTAATCTTTTAAGAAAAACTCCGAGAGACGCGTGGGGAATAATTGAGAATAAATCTAGAGCACAATATTCACGAAACACACCGGGTGTTTCCAATGTGAATTCATTTAATCCCGAGATTGCTAGATTGGACTCTAAGATTGATAGTGGATTCGCGACTTTGTTGAATGAGATTAGGAAGAATACTCATGGATCGATTAATATGGTTGAGAATGTTTGTCTATCATGTGGTGGAGCACATCCTAATAATGCTTGTTTAACCACAGGGTTTGATCAAGCTAGTGCTTTTGCCGCGACGGGAACTTATGGCTCCAACGGTCAAGTTCCTCGTCAAAATCATGTTGCTCCACCGGGTTTTCCACCGGTTCAAAATAGGTACAACAATGGAAACAATGGGAATAATTTCAACCGTGGTAACCAAGGGAATTATAATCAAGGAAATGGGTTTAATGCTAATCAAAACAATCAAGGTTTTCAAGGGAATAATCAAAATGATTTGTCAAGCTACATTAAAATGAATGAGGCAAATTTGAAAGCTTTTCAAAATAACATTCAAGGAAAAATGGCAACTTTGAAAAATGAGTTTCAAAATACGATTAAAGGGAAAAACAATAAGATTGAGCTTAATCAACAAAGACTTGAACAAAACCAAAACCGTTTTGAGCAAAGATTAGAGCAAAGTCAAAATCGTATGCAACAAAGTTTGGAACAAGGTCAAAATAAATTACTCTCGATGTTTGAATCTTTTATGTCCAAACCTTCCTCGTCTTCGGGTGGCTTACCTAGTAATACCATTCCAAACCCGAAGGGTGAGATGAAAGCTATAACCACACGTAGTGGGAAAGCTTTAGACGGACCTTTGCTTCCATATGTGAGTACTTCTCCGGTGAGGGAAGTGGAGCAAGAACCCGAGGTGGTTAAAGAAAAGGAAATTCCTATTCCACCAAAGGTAGACCAATTACCTATTCCGGAGCCTGAGCTTCCGAAGACTAAACCCACACTACCCTACCCTTCGAGACTTAACCAAGAGAAGCTCCTCGAAAAGTCCAATGTTCAAATGACTACTTTTTTAGAGATGTTTAAGAATCTTTATATTAATGTTAGTTTCGCGGATGCATTGCTTTACATGCCTAAGTTTGCTTCAACTATTAAGAGATTGATGAATGATAAAGGGAAATTGGTTGAAGTGTCTACATCTTTAGATGCTAATTGTTTCGTGGTTCTTACACAAAAGCTTCCCAAAAAGCTTGGAGACCCGGGCAAGTTTGTGATACCATGTGATTTCCCTAATATGGAAGAATGCTTAGCTTTAGCCGATCTTGGTGCTAGCATTAATTTGATGCCTCTTTTCGTATGGAAAAGGTTATCACTTCCCGAGCTTACACCTACTAAGATGACTCTCGAGCTAGCGGATCGATCGATCGCCTTACCAAAAGGTATAGCCGAGGACGTGTTTGTCAAGGTAGGGTGATAGGTGTGAAAACACCCATCCTTTTACCACTTAATTCTGGCTAAAACAAGACCAAAACACGTATTTAATATCATTTGTTTGGAATTATGCGTGGTTTTTGTGTTTATTGTGTTTTCAGAGTCAACCGGATGAATAATGAAGAAAACATGGGATTGCACGGGTTTTATCAAGGAAAAAGACTCAAGATGAATTCTATTGTCCAAGAGATGCAAAAGATTTGAAGTCATTGTGCCTATTTGAAGATTTATCAAAGAATAGAGCCAAAGATGGAAGATTCATAAATGTCGAAGAACTCGAGTCTATTAAACAAAAGATTATAAGACGAGTTGGAATTATTCACCGACACTTCTAAAAATCCAAAGTCGGAAACGGTTATTTAAAAGAAGCGTGAAAGACCAAGGAAGAAAGAAGAAAAGAAGCCCGATATCAAAGCCCATTCACAAGCCCATATACACGCCTATAAATAGGACTCCATTCCATAAATTTCACACACTTAGTTTTTAGCTAGTCTTTAGTTTTTCATTTTTCTCTAGTTTTAGAGAGAGAAAGTTCCATACTTTCTCTCACTAAACTTTTCCTTTGATTTCATCTTTTAAATTTAAGCTTTCTTGTACTTTTGATTTCATTAATCCTAATCAAGTTTATGCTTTTAAGTTCTTTAAGCTATTCCTACTTTTCTTGATTTGTCAAAATCCTTGATACGATTGTTGAAATCCATACGGTTTGGATTTTGGATGTGTTCGTGAATAGAGTTTGAGCTTTCTAGTTTCTTTTTAGCTCTACGTGAATAGGCCATAAGCTCTCCATGCTTATTGGCTTATTGCTTGTTAAAGCTTATTGTTTTCGGATTACTTCATAGTTTTAATCATTCAAAAGTTTTGTTTATTAAATTTAGAGTTTCTTGTTTTCAAAAGTGGTTAAATTTAAGCGTTTTGAGTTATTTAAGTTTCGGATTGCATAGCTTATTGTAAATGCTTATTGAGATTTTAATTTACCACCATTTTCGGAACATACTTGCTTCCATCGCAAAAGTAGGGTTTTGACACATTCCGACGGATCATCATTGGCTTGGTATCGCAATAACCCAAAAAGGGTTTTACTTTGCGATAGGGTGTAAGTCCCCCTATTCCGATCTGGGATTGCGATCGCATATTGCGATCGCACATTCCGACGGGTTTAGGTCCCTTTATTAAGTCGAAACTCTGGCCAATTTTTGTTTACCATTTTCCGATAGCAGCATTGCGACAGCTTGATCTTTGCACATTCCGATAGCACCAAATATGGACATTCCGATGGTAGTTGTGATTACATTCCGATGCTTTTGACTTTTTACATTCCGATAGAAATAATTTTAGTGCATTCCGATAGAACAAGTTTTTAAGCATTAATTCATTTAAGTTTTCAAAGTTTTCGTCTAATTTTATCTTTACGTTTTCAAACATTTAAGTCTTCATTGTCAATCTAGTTTAATTTTTCAAAGCTTTATTTTATTCAACGCCATTTACACTTGATTGTTATTAGTTTAAAAATAGACAACAAACCAACTCCTTTTTATTAACCAAGAACAAATCATTCCACTTAAGGCCGAGATCAATTCGAGAGGATACCGAGACGAAAATTGAACCCCACCATACAAAAAAAAGTTATCAAATGCGCCGCTGCCGGCTCTTCTCGTTAAGATCAAAAGTTTTTTGTGAGAACTTGGATTTTGGGATCCGTTCCCCGTGAACGTTACTTTTTCATAAAAATACAAAAAAATTAAAAAACATAAAAACCAAAAATATTTTTGCTTTGTTTTTCTTTGTTCGTTCTTTTGCAGGTGTATGCGCACTCGATCCACGTCATATCAAGAGCCCGAGCCTCTCGATCACTTAGACATGGCCGGTGTACCACCTCCAAATAATAATAACAACAACAACCCACCTTTCAATAACATGAACAATAACAACAACAATGAGCACCTTCCGGATAATCGCCTGATGATTGAACTGCTGCAAGCTCATGTCGATGGCAACACGGATCCAATTGTCATACCTCCAATTGCCGCCAACAATTTCGAGCTAAAATCAGGCTTTATCCAGATGGTCTCCGCTCAACCATTCTTGGGACGTACCATTGATGATCCTCACGACCACATCAAGAGATTCTTGCAATTAACCAACACGGTCAAGTTCAATGGCGTTCCACAAGAGGTTATAAGGTTACAACTTTTTCCCTTTTCTTTAGAGGGACAAGCCCGGCATTGGCTTGCTAAGGAACCGCCACAGAGTATTCTCTCGTGGACGGATTTGGAAACAAAGTTTATCAATTACTTTTTTCCACCCTCTCGTACTACCGCTTTGCGGAATGAGATCATAAATTTTGAACAAAAGTACGATGAGTCGTTCAGTGAATCTTGGGATCGTTTTAAAGATCTTTTAAGAAAATGCCCACAACATGGTTTTACCAAAGTACATCAAATTAATACTTTTTACAATGGTTTAAGCATGAGTGACCAAGATTCACTGAACAGTGCCTCCGAGGGTATCTATTGGCTAAGACTTCCAATGCTGCTTGGGACATCATTGAGAACAAATCTCGTGTGCAAACCAAGAGTGTTCGGACCAATGTCGCTAGTGCTAGCACTAATGACAGCGACAAGCGATTGGACAAAATCACTACGCTTCTTGAATCGCTTGTCACCCACACTGTCAGCAACAACAACAGCCACAACGCCAAAAACGCTCAAATGAACGCTGTCAGCCAACCTTGCGAGATATGCGGTGGTCCTCACTCTTACACAACTTGTACCGCCACCCAAGATTACCCTGCTGAGAATGTGAATGCGGCATATGGCACCTATCCTCAACCTGCTTATCAAGCTAGACCTCAAGGTGACCGTAACTTGCTTAGCTATCGATCCAACAACTATCTTTCACCACCTGGCTTTCCTCCTACCAACCCAAACCAACAACACAACCTTAATCGCCCTCCTCAACAACAACAACAACCTCGACAACCATACATCCCTCCTCACAAGCAGCAACAACCGCCTCAACGTAACAACCAAGTCTACCAACAACCTGCTTACCAACCACCTGCATACAATGCTCCTTCCAACCAAACCACCACTGCATTACACCAAGAGGTTGCAACCTACATGAGGACCAATGATGTGATCGTGGAAAATCTACAACAGGAAGTGCGAAACTTGAAAGCAGACTTGGTCAAGCAAGGAAACGATTTGAGAGCAGACATGAGAAATACGTTGGATAGCCAAACTAATGATCTGAGGAACATGATGGCTAGTTTCTTCCAAGGTAATCAACCCTCTTCTTTGGGTACTCTTCCGAGTAACACCGTTGCGAACCCAAGAGGGGAGATGAAAGCAATCACTACTCGAAGTGGCAAAGGTACCAAGGAACCCGAGCTTCCTATACCTCCACCGGTGGTTGTGACTAAGAAGAACGAGTCACTTGCTCCTATTCCTCATCCTTCTCCTTCCCCAATTTATCCACCTCTTCCTTCTACCCCTCCTCCACCCGTGGTTGTGAGTGATCCTATTCCCCTAAAGCCTTCTTCTTCATCCAATATACCTTATCCATCTAGGTTGCGGAAAGAGAAGCAAAAGAGCAAGGATGATATTCAGGTTTCGAACTTCCTAAAAATGTTCAAACAACTGAATTTCAATATCTCCTTCGCTGAGGCTCTCGCTCACATGCCCAAATATGCAAAAATGTTTAAAGATCTTCTGAGCGACAAGGAAAAGCTCCTCAATATTGCCAACACCCAACTTAATGAGAATTGCTCTGTAGTGCTCTTAAGGAAATTGCCAACCAAGCTTGGTGATCCGGGTCGTTTTCTTATCCCTTGTAATTTCCCGGGAGTAGAGAATTGCATAGCCCTAGCCGATCTAGGTGCCAGTATTAATCTCATGCCTCTAAGTGTTTGGAAGCAATTATCTCTCCCCGAGCTAGTCCCCACCAAAATGACTTTGGAATTAGCTAACCGTACGGTTGCTTATCCAGTGGGGATAGCCGAAGACGTTATTGTAGGAGTCGACAAATTCACCTTCCCTGCTGATTTTGTTGTCGTCGACTACGAGATGGACCCCCGTGTGCCACTTATTGTTGGTCGTCCATTCTTAAGGACCGGTCGCACTCTCATTGATGTTGAAGCTGGTGAGCTTATTATGAGGGTGGGTGACGATAAAGTAGTCTTCAACATGGGAAAGTTGTCTAAACAGCCTTATTCATATGAGAGTGTTAATTATATTGACGTTCTTGATGAGGCTTGTGAAGAACACTTTAATGATGCTTGCAAAAGTATTCCTGCCTCTCTTCCCAATGTTGAGACCGTGTCCTCCATTGATTCATCGTTGTCTCTATTTGGAGATAGTGATTTATTTTGGAACAATCTTGAAGATACCATGGGAGATGCGAATTTAGCTACTAATGATTCTCCTATCAATGGGGATGAAGACATGAATTTCTTTGACAATCTTCTCAACGAAGACAATCCTTCGCCTCCATCTCCCACGGTCATTGCTATCGATGCTCCGACTTTGAAAACGCCTCCCGTCGAAAATCCTCCGGATTTAGAACTTAAGGAGTTGCCGCCTCATCTCGAGTACGTGTTCCTTGACGACAACAAGAAGTCGCCCGTCATTATTGCAACGGATTTGAAAGATGAAGAGAAGACTCGCCTCGTTGCCGTGCTGAAAGCTCATAAGAAGGCTATTGCTTGGAAGATTTCGGATATTCGTGGAATTGATCCTCACTTCTGCACACACAAAATTCTCATGGAGGACGATTTTAAGCCCACAATTCAAAGCCAACGAAGGGTGAATCCAAAAATCCATGAAGTCATCAAAACAGAAGTTCTCAAACTTCTTGATGCGGGTTTGATTTACCCTATTTCGGATTCACCATGGGTTAGTCCAATCCATTGTGTGCCCAAGAAGGGCGGAATAACCGTTGTTCCCAATGAACACAACGAGTTGATTCCCACTCGTCTCGTTACTGGGTGGAGAGTTTGTATAGACTACCGCAAACTCAATGATGCCACGAGAAAGGATCATTTCCCTCTACCTTTTATGGACCAAATGCTCGAACGTTTAGCCGGTAATGAATATTACTGCTTTCTTGATGGTTTCTCGGGTTATTTCCAAATACCCATCGATCCCCAAGATCAAGAGAAGACTACATTCACTTGTCCCTATGGCACATTTGCTTACAAAAGAATGCCTTTTGGCTTATGTAATGTGCCCGGGACTTTCCAAAGGTGCATGTTAGCTATCTTCCATGACATGGTTGAACAAACCATGGAAGTCTTCATGGATGATTTCTCGGTCTTCGGGGATTCTTTCTCTTCTTGCCTTGCCAATTTGGAACGTATGCTCAAGCGGTGCGAAGACACTCGCATAGTTCTGAATTGGGAAAAATGCCATTTTATGGTAAAAGAAGGCGTCGTGCTTGGACATAAGATCTCGAAAGCCGGTCTTGAAGTAGACCGTGCTAAAGTCGATGTTATCGCAAAGTTGCCTCCACCTTCAACCGTGAAGGGTGTGAGAAGTTTCCTGGGTCATGCGGGCTTCTACCGTCGATTCATCAAAGATTTTTCTCAAATCGCTCGCCCGATGACCCACCTCTTGGAAAAAGATACTCCTTTTATCTTCTCCAACGAGTGCCTTGAAGCCTTCAACTCGCTTAAGGATAAGCTAACTAAGGCACCCGTCTTGGTTACCCCTAATTGGGAGCTGCCCTTTGAGTTGATGTGCGATGCTAGTGATTTTGCTATTGGAGCGGTTCTTGGACAAAGAGTGAATAAACACTTCCAACCGATCCATTACGCTAGCAAGACAATGACTGGGGCACAATTACATTATACGACAACTGAAAAAGAGCTTTTAGCTGTTGTCTATGCCTTTGAAAAATTCCGCCCCTATCTTGTCCTTTCTACCACAATTGTGTATACCAATCATTCCGCGCTGAAGTACTTGTTGACAAAGCAAGATTCCAAACCAAGACTTCTTCGCTGGGTTTTGCTGCTCCAGGAATTTAAAATCGAAATTCGCGATAAAAAAGGAGTAGAAAACCTAGCCGCGGACCATCTCAGCAGACTTGAGGATCCTTACCAAGGGGATCATCCGACAAAAGAAATCAATGATTCTTTTCCCTTGGAGACCTTAATGTCTATAAACTCGAAGCCGAATGAAACCCCGTGGTTTGTGGACTTTGCAAACTACTTGGCGGGTGGAATTCTCAAGGAAGGGTTGACGTCCCAACAAAAGAAGAAGTTCTTCACCGACATCAAGACTTACTTTTGGGACGACCCTTACCTATTCAAACAATGTGCCGACCTGATTATCCGCCGATGTGTTGACGGACCGGCAGCGTCTGAAATCCTTGATGCTTGCCACAAAGGACCCACCGGTGGTCACTTTGGTCCCAACTACACCGCCAAAAAAGTGTTTGATTCCGGATTTTATTGGCCCTCCATATACCGTGACGCTCACGATATGGTCAAACGATGTGATGTTTGCCAAAAGCAAGGCAAAATCACACATAATGACGAGATGCCTCAGAATTTCATTCAAGAGTGTGAAATCTTTGATGTTTGGGGTATCGACTTTATGGGGCCATTCCCTTCTTCTAAAGGAAACAAATACATCCTTGTAGCCGTTGACTACGTTTCAAAGTGGGTTGAAGCCAAAGCTTTACCTACTAATGACGCAAGGGTGGTTTGTAACTTTTTGAAAGCTTTATTCGCTAGATTCGGTGTGCCTCGTGCCATTATTAGTGATCGTGGGACTCACTTCTGCAATGACCAATTTGCTAGAGTCATGGCTAAGTACGGTGTAAACCATCGTCTTTCCACAGCCTACCACCCACAAACTAAAGGCCAGGCTGAAATATCCAACCGAGGACTGAAGCGAATTCTTGAAAGAACCGTGGGAGAGCATCGTGCCTCATGGGCTGATAAACTTGATGATGCTTTGTGGGCTTTCCGTACTGCTTACAAGACCCCGATCGGCTATACGCCTTATCGTCTTGTGTACGGGAAAGCGTGCCACCTCCCCATTGAGTTGGAGCACAAGGCTTATTGGGCCTTGAAGTGGGCTAATTTTGATATAAACAAAGCCGGTGACCTACGCAAGATCCAACTCAATGAGCTGAATGAACTTCGAAATGAGGCTTATGAAAATTCTTTGATCTATAAGGAAAGGACTAAGCTCATTCACGACTCTAAGATTAAGAACCGAGAGTTCCATGTTGGAGACAAAGTCTTACTTTTTAACTCTCGGTTGAAAATCTTTTCGGGCAAGCTGAAATCTCGTTGGTCCGGCCCATTCACCATTGCCCAAATTTTTCCATATGGTACTGTCGAGCTCGCTCAACCTGATGGACCGAATTTTAAGGTGAATGGCCAATGAGTGAAGTTGTACTTGGTGAGGACACCTCTCAGGAGGTGATTCCATCCCTCACCACGTTCCCCATGAACTAATTTTGGGTCGAGTCAGGCTCGTGACTCGGTTATCAAAAACAAGCGCTCCTCGGGAGGCAACCCGAGTATCTATCCTTTTATGTTTTAACCTCCTAAGTGTAGGGGGACCTGTATAGGTGTTTGTATTTGTGTGGTGATGTGATTACAGGGATGACTGCACTCTTGGAATCTTTGAAGAACCGTGCTCCCGTGTTATCCGAAATCCGGTTCTATCTCTCAACTATCGTGATTCAATTTTATTCATACTCACATTTGAAATTGATCACTTTAGTCGTCTCTTCCTTAACTTGATTTAACCAACGTGCACAATGTCATAAGTGTAGGGGAGAATTTTCCCACATGCTTAAACATTGAGGACAATGTTTATCTTAAGTGTAGGGGGGACTTCTATCAAAGTTTTAAGTGGACTTTTCCATGAAAATGCCTTCATTTAACCAGAAAATCCTATTTTTCAACATTTTTCAAATTTTTTATTAACTTTGGCCATTTAGTCGTAATTTTTAAATTTTTATCGTTGCTTTCATATGTATATATCCCGCAATAAAGTCAAAAATATTAATAAAGTGGTGTAGCTAGTTTAGAAATCTTTGACATATTAGGCCTGTTACGTTTATTTTGACTCAACCCGAATAGACTTATCCAAGTTTATTCTAGCTAGTATCCTTAACCATGTAGACCTTAATTGGTTTAGTAGGCTAAGTGTCCACGAGTCTCATTACTTGAGATTTTAAATTGTGGAGGACGAGAAATGATAGAGTCAATTATAAGTCAGTATTCTTGCGCAAGCTCACTTGGTATAATTATTTGCCTATTCTCCCATCACTTGCCAATAATTTATCTGCAATAAGTAAGGTCGGCGATTTGAAAAGTTACTTAGCTTCTAGCCCAAGATCGTTTAAAAGTTGGTCGGTAATGATAAGAGTTCATAGCCAAGGCATAACTTATGAAGCGGGGTGCGAAGATTGGCGAGTCCGAAAAGGCCCTAACAAGGCATGAGGATTCCATTTTATTGCTGAAGATCCAAAAATGATGTGAAAAGCATTATTCCCAAAATCAATATGAAGGATCAAGACTCACGACGAAAAGCAATCAACTCCCATAAAGATCATGGAGAAGTCTATCCGAAAAGACCCTAACAAGGTATGAGGATAAATAGATCCAAGTCCGAAAAGGAGGCGGATCGTTGTATCTCAAAATCCCAATTAGAGATCGAAGAATAATCATGAAGTCGTGGTCAACAAAGTTGGAGTACCCCTCAAAAGTCTCCAAGTGAAGAAACTCTATTACGATGAGAAGACCATTATCTCAAGCACGTCTCTCAAGATATGAAGTATGAAGTACATGCCAAATATCGGCCCGAGAAAGGTCTCAAATCGCGAACCAAGTTATGCCAAGATATGAACTTTTTGATATCCCGAGAAGCAGTTTTAAGAGATTTTGTCCTTTAGCCAACTATTGATCAAATCGTCCTACTTTGCTTTCAGCCTAAATAAACTATCGAAATAAGTCCAAAAATGCATCTTCATGATCATTTTAAGACAAAAATAAAATATAAGAGATACAACTAGGAATAAGGGAGTTTAAGCATTTAATTAAGCCATGTGTGTAAGTGTTTGAATTGCTAACTTATAATAACAATGATCTCGTTTTTAAGCTTAGTTTGGGGAACGTGAAACTTGAGGGTGATAAATCTTCGCAGCACCGAAGCCCTAATGTAAGTCCTCGATCTCTTTGCAAGTTATTTCCACATAGCTATTTTCTATCCTTTTGTTTACTTTAAAGTTTTAATTTCTCTTAGTACTTTCATTTTTGTTTAGTAGTATATTAATAAGGCCAAGGTTGATTGATTATGAGAAAAGTGTAAATGTGCTTTGTCACTAAGCATTGCATGAGGGCATGGCAATGGTTAAGTGTAGGGGATTTGATAGGTGTGAAAACACCCATCCTTTTACCACTTAATTCTGGCTAAAACAAGACCAAAACACGTATTTAATATCATTTGTTTGGAATTATGCGTGGTTTTTGTGTTTATTGTGTTTTCAGAGTCAACCGGGTGAATAATAAAGAAAACATGGGATTGCACGGGTTTTATCAAGGAAAAAGACTCAAGATGAATTCTATTGTCCAAGAGATGCAAAAGATTTGAAGTCATTGTGCCTATTTGAAGATTTATCGAAGAATAGAGCCAAAGATGGAAGATTCATAAATGTCGAAGAACTCGAGTCTATTAAACAAAAGATTATAAGACGAGTTGGAATTATTCACCGACACTTCTAAAAATCCAAAGTCGGAAACGTTTATTTAAAAGAAGCGTGAAAGACCAAGGAAGAAAGAAGAAAAGAAGCCCGATATCAAAGCCCATTCACAAGCCCATATACACGCCTATAAATAGGACTCCATTCCACAAATTTCACACACTTAGTTTTTAGCTAGTCTTTAGTTTTTCATTTTTCTCTAGTTTTAGAGAGAGAAAGTTCCATACTTTCTCTCACTAAACTTTTCCTTTGATTTCATCTTTTAAATTTAAGCTTTCTTGTACTTTTGATTTCATTAATCCTAATCAAGTTTATGCTTTTAAGTTCTTTAAGCTTTTCCTACTTTTCTTGATTTGTCAAAATCCTTGATACGATTGTTGAAATCCATACGGTTTGGATTTTGGATGTGTTCGTGAATAGAGTTTGAGCTTTCTAGTTTCTTTTTAGCTCTACGTGAATAGGCCATAAGCTCTCCATGCTTATTGGCTTATTGCTTGTTAAAGCTTATTGTTTTCGGATTACTTCATAGTATTAATCATTCAAAAGTTTTGTTTATTAAATTTAGAGTTTCTTGTTTTCAAAAGTGGTTAAATTTAAGAGTTTTGAGTTATTTAAGTTTCGGATTGCATAGCTTATTGTAAATGCTTATTGAGATTTTAAGTTACCACCATTTTCGGAACATACTTGCTTCCATCGCAAAAGTAGGGTTTTGACACATTCCGACGGATCATCATTGGCTTGGTATCGCAATAACCCAAAAAGGGGTTTTACTTTGCGATAGGGTGTAAGTCCCCCTATTCCGATCTGGGATTGTGATCGCATATTGCGATCGCACATTCCGACGGGTTTAGGTCCCTTTATTAAGTCGAAACTCTGGCCAATTTTTGTTTACCATTTTCCGATAGCAGCATTGCGACAGCTTGATCTTTGCACATTCCGATAGCACCAAATATGGACATTCCGATGGTAGTTGTGATTACATTCCGATGCTTTTGACTTTTTACATTCCGATAGAAATAATTTTAGTGCATTCCGATAGAACAAGTTTTTAAGCATTAATTCATTTAAGTTTTCAAAGTTTTCGTCTAATTTTATCTTTACGTTTTCAAACATTTAAGTCTTCATTGTCAATCTAGTTTAATTTTTCAAAGCTTTATTTTATTCAACGCCATTTACACTTGATTGTTATTAGTTTAAAAATAGACAACAAACCAACTCCTTTTTATTAACCAAGAACAAATCATTCCACTTAAGGCCGAGATCAATTCGAGAGGATACCGAGACGAAAATTGAACCCCACCATACAAAAAAAAAGTTATCATAGGGAAACTCGTCTTTCCAACGGACTTTGTGGTTTGCGATTATCCCGAAGATTCTCGTGTACCATTAATTTTGGGAAGACCGTTTATAGGTGTGAAAACACCCATCCTTTGACCACTTATAACTGGCTAAAACAAGACCAAAACACGTATTTAATATCATTTGTTTGGAACTATGCGTGGTTTTTGTGTTTATTGTGTTTTCAGAGCCAACCGGATGAATATAGAAGAAAACATGGGATTGCACGGGTTTTATCGAAGAAAAAGACTCAAGACGAAGTTTATTGTCCAAGAGATGCACAAGATTTGAAGTCATTTGGCCTATTTGAAGATTTATCGAAGAAAAGGACCAAAGATGGAAGATTTACATATGTCGAAGAAACTCAAATCTATTAAACGAAGAAATTAAAGGACGAGTTGAATTTAATCGACGACAAATCCCGAATCAGAATCGAAAACGTCAACTTTTCTGAAAAGACGAGAAGACAAGAAGAACGGGAGAAAGCCCACTCACCAACCAAAGACAAGGACTATATAAGGACCACTCCACATTTTTTGGAAGTTTTTGATTTCCCAGTTTTCTTTCTTTCATGTTTCGTAGGAAGAACACCAACTCCCTTAAGGAGTTTGGTGATTTTTACTTTTCTTGAATCCTTAAATCTTGTAAGTTTTAATCTTCTCTTTTGTTTACTCTACTTTAATCAATCAATATCATCTTCCATTTTAATCTTGTTCATCTTTCTTCTTTTTGATTCCAAGTCTTAAAGTTCTTATTTGGTTGATTTTGATCTTTAAAAGTTATTGGGTTTTATGTTTTTATTGATGGGATTTGTTGTTTATGGTTAGTAGTTGATCCGTGGTTTGTTTTGTTTAAGTTTTGGTTAAAAACTTGGTGAATTTTGGCTTGAAATTGTGTTCCCCTGTTTTTTCTGTCGCCCACTGTTCTTGAGTTTTTCCAGGTTCCGAATGAACAAAAAGTTCCGAATGAGTGTTTATGCAAAAAGTTCCGAATGAGTGTTTTTCAAATTGTTCCGAATAAGTATTTTTAAAAGTTTCGAATGAATGGTTTTTCAAAAGTTCCGAATCAGTTTCATTTTTAAAGTTCCGAATGAAAATCTTTAAAAGTTCCGAATCAATTTTGTTTAAAATTTCCGAATAAACTTCCGAACCAATCCAAAATCTTCCGAATCAAGGAATTCATCCGGAAGAGTTCCGGATCAAAAAGTTCCGAACAAAAGTTCCGGATCAAGGAAAACGTCTGAATTAGAGAGTTCCGAATCAAGCTTGTTCACTCAGAAGACTTCCGAATCAAGGAGTTCATCCGGAAGAGTTCCGGATCAAGAAGTTCCGAACCAGAGGGTTCATTCGGAAGAGTTCTGAACCAAACTTCCGGATCAAGACTTCCGGATCAAGGGTAAAGTAGAAACTTCCGAATCAATTTTCTTTTGAGTATTTCGAATCAGAGTTAAGTGATATTTACTGTTTCTTTTTTAATACTTAAATTTTAATTCAAGTTTTATTAAGTGCTATTAAATTAATTGCTTTTAGCTTATTCTTATCACTTTATGCTTTTAATCCTTTTAGTAGAATAGAAAATCCAAACCCCCTATTTGTCACCAAGAACAATCTTTCCACTTTGAGCTGTAATCAATTCGAGGAGATACCGAGAGACTTAAATCTAGAACCCATTGAAAATAAATAGTATCAAATGGCACCGCTGCCGGCTCTTCTCGTTAAGATTACCAGTTTCTTGTGAGAACTTGGATTTTGGGATACGTTCGCTGTGAACATTACCTTTTTCATAAAAATTATCAAAAACCCTAAAAAATATAAAATTTCCAAAAATCCTAAAAATTAAAAAACATAAAAAACCAAAAATATTTCTGCTTTGTTTTTTGCCTTGTTAGTTCTTTTGCAGGTGCATGCGTACACGATCAACGTCTTATCAAGAGCCCGAGCCTCTCGAAGACTTAGACATGGCCGGTGTACAAAACAACAACAATAACCCACCTCTCAACAACAATAATAACAACAACAATAACAATCCACCTCTCAACAATGAGCCTCTACCAGACAATCGCCTGATGATTGAACTTCTGCAAGCACATGTAGACGGCAACAATGATCCAATTGTCATACCCGCGATTGCAGCCAACAACTTTGAGCTCAAATCCGGTTTTATCCAGATGGTCTCTGCTCAACCATTCTTGGGGCGTACCATTGATGATCCACATGACCACATCAAAAGGTTCTTGCAACTTACAAATACGGTCAAATTCAATGGTGTTCCACAAGAGGTAATCCGTTTACAACTTTTTCCTTTCTCCTTAGAGGGACAAACCCGACATTGGCTTGCAAAGGAACCGCCACAAAGTATTCTGACGTGGACGGATTTGGAGACCAAGTTTATAAACTACTTTTTCCCACCCTCTCGTACTACCGCTTTGCGAAATGAAATTATCAATTTTGAACAAAAGTACGATGAATCTTTTAGTGAATCTTGGGATCGTTTCAAAGATCTTTTAAGAAAATGCCCACAACATGGTTTTACCAAAGTGCACCAAATTAACACTTTTTATAATGGTTTAAGCTTGAATGACCAAGATTCACTAAACAGTGCCTCGGGGGGTAATATTTTGGTTAAGACTTCCAATGCCGCTTGGGATATCATTGAGAATAAGTCTCGTGTGCAAACCAAGAGTGTGCGGACCAATGCCGCTAGTGCTAGTACTAGTGACAGCGACAAGCGACTTGACAAAATTACTACGCTTCTTGAATCGCTTGTTACCCACACCGCTAACAACACCAACAACATCAATGCTAAAAACGCTCAAGTCAATGCTGTAAGCCAACCATGTGAAATATGCGGGGGTCCTCATTCTTACACCACTTGTACCGCCACCCAAGACTATCCTTCTGAGAATGTGAATGCAGCATACGGTACCTATCCTCCGGCCGCTTATCAAGCTCGTCCTCAAGGTGACCGCAACTTGCTTAGCTACCCTCTAACAACTTTCTTTCCCCACCCGGTTTTCCTCCTAACAACCCAAACCAACAACAAAACCTCAATCGCCCTCCTCAACAACAACAACAACAACCTCGTGCACCATACATACCACCTCACAAACAACCATATCCACCTCAAAGAAACAACCAAGTTTACCAACAACCTGCTTATTAACCACCCGCTTACCATGCTCCCCCTCCCAACTAACCCACCGCATTACACCAAGATGTTGAAACCTACATGCGGACAAATGATGTGATTATGGAAAATCTCCAGCGGGAAGTGCTCAACTTGAAAGCAGACATGGTGAAACAAGGAAATGATCTGAGAGCTGATATGAGAAACACTTTGGAAAGTCAAACAAATGACTTAAAGAACATGATGGTTGGTTTCCTCCAAGGTAATCAACCCTCTTCTTCGGGTACTCTTCCGAGTAACACCGTTGCGAATCCAAGAGGGGAGATGAAAGCAATCACCACTCGCAGTGGCAAAGGTACCAAGGAACCCGAGCTTCCTATACCTCCACCGGTGATTGTGACTAAGGAAAACGAGTCACCTGCTCCTATTCCTCATCCTTCTACTTTCCCAATTTCTCCACCTCTTACTTCTACCCCTCCTCCACCCAAGGATGTGAGTGATCCTTCGATCCCAAAGACTTCCTCTTCTTCCGATATACCTTATCCATCAAGGTTGAGGAAAGAGAAGCTCAAAAGCAAGGACGATATTCAGGTTTCGAACTTTCTTAAAATGTTTAAACAATTGAATTTTAACATCTCCTTCGCTGAGGCTCTCGCTCACATGCCCAAATATACGAAAATGTTCAAAGATCTTCTTAGTGACAAGGAGAAGCTTCTTGATATTGCTAACACCCAACTTAATGAGAATTGCTCTGTAGTGCTCTTAAGAAAATTGCCAACAAAGCTTGGTGATCCGGGTCGTTTCTTAATCCCTTGCAACTTCCCGGGAGTAGAGAATTGCATGGCCCTAGCCGATCTAGGTGCCAGTATTAACTTAATGCCTTTAAGTGTTTAGAAGCAATTATCTCTCCCTGAGCTAGTCCCCACCAAAATGACTTTGGAATTAGCTAACCGTACGGTTGCTTATCCAGTGGGGATAGCCGAAGACGTCTTTGTAGGATTCGACAAATTCACTTTTCCTGCCGATTTCGTCGTCGTTGACTACGACATGGACCCTCGTGTGCCATTGATCGTTGGTCGTCCATTCTTGAGAACCGGTCGCACTCTCATCGATGTTGAAGCCGGTGAGCTTATCATGAGAGTGGGTGACGATAAAATTGTCTTCAACATGGGAAAGCTTTCTAAACAACCTTATTCATACGAGAGTGTTAATTGTATTGACGTTCTTGATGAGGCTTGTGAAGAACACTTCAAAGATGCTTGTAAAAGTATTCCTACCTCTCTTCCCAATGTTGAGACCGTTTCCTCGATTAATTCATCACTATCTCTATTTGGAGAAAGTGATTTCCTTTGGAAAGATTTGGAAGCCACCATGGGAGATGTGAACTTAGAACATGACGATTCTCCCACTAATTGGGACGAAGATCTACGCCTCATTGAGAACCTGCTTAAAGAAGACAATATTTCCCCACCATATCCCACGGTTATTGCTATCGATGTGCCGACTTTGAATACTCCTCCCATCGAAAATCCTCCGGATTTAGAACTTAAGGAGTTGCCGCCCCATCTCGAGTACGTGTTCCTTGAAGATAAGAAGAAGTCGCCCGTCATCATTGCTAAGGACTTGAAAGAAGAAGAGAAATCTCGCCTCATCGCCGTGCTTAAAGATCATAAGAAGGCAATTGCTTGGAAAATTTCCGATATCCGCAGAATTGATCCAAACTTTTGTACTCACAAGATTCTCATGGAAGATGACTTTAAACCCGCAATCCAGAGCCAAAGAAGGGTTAATCCTCGCATTCATGACGTCATCAAACAAGAGGTTATCAAACTTCTTGATGCCGGCTTGATTTACCCTATCTTGGATTCGCCTTGGGTAAGTCCCGTCCATTGTGTGCCCAAGAAGGGCGGAATAACCGTTGTTACCAATGAACACAACGAGTTGATTTCCACTCGTCTCGTTACTGGGTGGAGAGTTTGTATTGATTATCGCAAGCTCAATGATGCCACGAGAAAAGATCACTTTCCTCTTCCTTTCATGGATCAAATGCTCGAGCGTCTTGCGGGTAATGACTATTACTGCTTCTTAGACGGTTTCTCTGGGTATTTTCAAATTCCCATCGATCCCAAGGACCAAGAAAAGACCACATTCACTTGTCCCTACGGAACATTTGCTTACAAACGCATGCCTTTTGGTTTATGCAATGCTCCTGTGACGTTCCAAAGATGTATGATGGCTATCTTCCATGACATGGTTGAAGAAACTATGGAAGTATTCATGGATGATTTCTCGGTTTATGGCGATTCTTTCTCTGCTTGCCTTGCCAATTTAGAACGTATGCTTAAGCGGTGTGAATACACTCGCCTTGTTCTTAATTGGGAAAAATGCCATTTCATGGTAACAGAGGGCATCGTGCTAGGACACAAGATCTCCAAAGCCGGTCTTGAAGTGGACCGTGCTAAAGTCGATGTTATTTCTAAGTTGCCTCCACCTTCAACCGTGAAGGGTGTGAGAAGTTTCCTCGGTCATACGGGCTTCTACCGTCGATTTATCAAAGATTTTTCTAAAATCGCTCGCCCGATGACCCACCTCTTGGAAAAAGATACTCCTTTTATCTTTTCCAACGAGTGTATTGAAGCCTTCAACTTGCTTAAGGATAAGCTTACTAAGGCACCGGTCTTGGTTACCCCTAATTGGGAGCTTCCCTTTGAGTTGATGTGCGATGCTAGTGATTTTGCTATTGGAGCGGTTTTGGGCCAAAGAGTGAACAAACACTTCCAACCAATCCACTATGCTAGCAAGACAATGACGGGGGCTCAATTGCATTACACGACAACCGAAAAAGAGCTTTTAGCTGTTGTCTATGCTTTTGAAAAATTTCGCCCCTATCTTGTCCTTTCTACCACAATCGTTTATACCGATCATTCCGCGTTGAAGTACTTGTTAACTAAACAAGATTCCAAACCAAGACTTATTCGCTGGTTTTGCTACTCCAAGAATTTAAAATCGAAATTCGCGATAAAAAAGGAGCTGAAAACCTAGCCGCGGATCATCTCAGTAGACTTGAGGATCCGAACAAAGAAATCAATGATTCTTTTCCCCTGGAGACCTTAATGTCTATCAACTCGACTTCTGATGAAACCCCGTGGTTTGCGGACATTGCAAACTACTTGGCGGGTGGAATTCTCGTCGACGGGTTAACATCCCAACAAAAGAAGAAGTTCTTCAAACACATTAATACTTTCTTTTGGGATGACCCGTATCTATTCAAACAATGTGCCGATTTGATTATTCGCTGATGTGTTGATGGACCGGCAGCTTTAGAAATCCTTGACGCTTGCCACAAAGGACCCACCGGTGGTCACTTTGGTCCCAACTACTCCGCTAAAAAAGTGTTTGACTCGGGATTTTATTGGCCCACCATCTATCGTGACGCTCACGAGATGGTTAAACATTGTGATGCTTGCCAAAAACAAGGCAAGATCACACATAAAGACGAGATGCCTCAGAATTTCATTCAAGAATGTGAAATCTTTGATGTTTGGGGTATCGACTTTATGGGGCCATTCCCTTCATCTAAAGGAAACAAATACAACCTTGTAGCCGTTGACTACGTTTCAAAGTGGGTTGAAGCCAAAGCTTTACCTACTAATGACGCAAGGGTGGTTTGTAACTTTTTGAAATCGCTATTCGCTAGATTCGGTGTGCCTCGTGCCATTATTAGTGATCGCGAGACTCATTTTTGCAATGACCAATTCGCAAGAGTCATGGCTAAGTATGGTGTAAATCATCGTCTTTCCACCGCTTACCACCCACAAACTAATGGCCAGGCTGAAATATCCAACCGAGGATTAAAGCGAATTCTTGAAAGAACCGTGGGAGAGCATCGTGCCTCATGGGCCGATAAACTTGATGATGCTCTGTGGGCTTTCTGTACCGCCTACAAGACTCCGATTGGTTGTACGCCATATCGTCTCGTGTACGGGAAAGCATGCCACCTCCCCATTGAGTTGGAGCACAAGGCTTACTGCGCCTTGAAGTGGGCTAATTTTGATATCAACAAAGCCGGTGACCTACGCAAGATCCAACTCAATGAGCTGAATGAACTCCGTAATGAGGCTTATGAAAATTCTTTGATCTATAAGGAAAAGACTAAGCTCATTCACGACTCCAAGATTAAAAACCGAGAGTTCCAAGTTGGAGACAAAGTTTTGCTCTTTAACTCTCGGTTGAAAATCTTTTCGGGCAAGCTGAAATCTCGTTGGTCCGGCCCATTCACCATTGCCTAAATTTTTCCATATGGTACTCTCGAGCTCGCTCAACCTAATGGACCTAATTTTAAGGTGAATGGCCAACGCGTGAAGTTGTACTTTGGTGAGGACATCTCTCATGAGATGATTCCATCCCTCACCACGTTTCCCATGAACTAATTTTGGGTCGAGTCATGCTCGTGACTCGGTTATAAAAAACAAGCGCTCCTCGGGAGGCAGCCCGAGTATCTATCCTTTTCTGTTTTAACCTCCTAAGTGTAGGGGGAACTCTATAGGTGCTTGTGTTTGTATGGTGATGTGATTACTATGATGAATGCACTTTTGGAACCTTTGAAGAACCGTGCTCCCGTGTTATCCGAAATCCGGTTCTATCTCTCAACTATCGTGATTCAATTTTCTTCATACTTACATTTGAAATTGATCACGTTAGGCTTCTCTTCCTTAACTTGATTTAACCAACGTGCACAATGTCATAAGTGTAGGGGAGATTTTTCCCACATGCTTAAACATTGAGGACAATGTTTATCTTAAGTGTAGGGGGACTTCTATCGAAGTTTTAAGTAGACTTTTCCATGAAAATGCCTTCATTTAACCTGAAAATCATCTTTTTCAACATTTTTCAAATTTTTTATTAACTTTGGCCATTTAGTCGTAATTTTTAAATTTTTATCGTTGCTTTCGTATGTATATATCCCGCAATAAAGTCAAAAATATTAATAAAGTGGTGTAGCTAGTTTAAAAATCTTTAACATATTAGGCCCGTTGCGATTATTTTGACTCAACCCGAATAGACTTATCCAAGTTTATTCTAGCTAGTATCCTTAACCATGTAGACCTTAATTGGTTTATTAGGCTAAGTATCCACGAGTCTCATTACTTGAGATTTTAAATTGTGGAGGACGAGAAATGATAAAGTCAATTATAAGTCGGTATTCTTGCACAAGCTCACTTGGTGTAATTATTTGCCTATTCTCCCATCACTTGCTAATAAATTATCTGCAATAAGTAAGGTCGTACGATTTGAAAAGTTACTTAGCTTCTAGCCCAAGATCGTTTAAAAGTTTCTCGATAATGATAAGAGTTCATAGCCAAGGCATAACTTATGAAGCGGGGCGCGAAGATTGGCGAGTCCGAAAAGGCCCTAACAAGGCATGGGGATTCAATCTTATTGCTAAAGATCCAAGGTGATGTGAAAAGTATTATTCCCAAAATCAATATGAAGGATCAAGACTCACGACGAAAAGCAATCAACTCCCGTAAAGATCATGGAGAAGTCTATCTGAAAAGACCCTAACAAGGTATGAGGATAAATAGATCCAAGTCCGAAAAGGAGGCGGATCGTTGTATCTCAAAATCCCAATTAGAGATTGAAGAAATAATCATGAAGTCGTGGTCAACAAAGTTGGAGTACCCCTCAAAAGTCTCCAAGTGAAGAAACTCTATTAACGAAGAGAAGACCATTATCTCAAGAACGTCTCTCAAGATATGAAGTATGAAGTACATGCCAAATATCGGCCCGAGAAAGGTCTCAAATCGTGAACCGAGTTATGCCAAGATATGAACTTTTTCATATCCCGAGAAGCAGTTTTAAGAGATTTTGTCCTTTAGCTAACTATTGATCAAATCTTCCTACTTTGCTTTCAGCCTAAATAAACTATCGAAATAAGTCCAAAAATGCATCTTCATGATCATTCTAAGACAAAAATAAAATATAAGAGATACAACTAGGAATAAGGGAGTTTAAGCATATAATTAAGCCATGTGTGTAAGTGTTTGATTTGCTAACTTATAATAACAATGATCTCGTTTTTAAGCATAGTTTGGGGAACGTGAAACTTGAGGGTGATAAATCTTCGAAGCACCAAAGCCCTAATGTAAGTCCTTGATCTCTTTGCAAGTTATTTCCACGTAGCTATTTTCGAATGAAAATGGTTTTCTATCCTTTTGTTTACTTTAATGTTTTAATTTTTTGTTTAGTATGTTAATAAGGCCAAGGTTGATTGATTATGAGAAAAGTGTAAATTTGCTTTGTCACTAAGCATTGCATGAGGGCATGGCAATGGTTAAGTGTAGGGGATTTGATAGGTGTGAAAACACCCATCCTTTGACCACTTATAACTGGCTAAAACAAGACCAAAACACGTATTTAATATCATTTGTTTGGAATTATGCGTGGTTTTTGTGTTTATTGTGTTTTCAGAGCCAACCGGATGAATATTGAAGAAAACATGGGATTGCACGGGTTTTATCGAAGAAAAAGACTCAAGACGAAGTTTATTGTCCAAGATATGCAAAAGATTTGAAGTCATTTGGCCTATTTGAATATTTATCGAAGAAAAGGACCAAAGATGGAAGATTTACATATGTCGAAGAAACTCAAATCTATTAAACGAAGAAATCAAAGGACGAGTTGAATTTAATCGACGACAAATCCCGAATCAGAATCGAAAACGTCAACTTTTCTGAAAAGACGAGAAGACAAGAAGAACGGGAGAAAGCCCACTCACCAACCAAAGACAAGGACTATATAAGGACCACTCCTTCACATTTTTTGGAAGTTTTTGATTTCCCAGTTTTCTTTCTTTCCTGTTTCGTAGGAAGAACACCAACTCCCTTAAGGATTTTGGTGATTTTTACTTTTCTTGAATCCTTAAATCTTGTAAGTTTTAATCTTCTCTTTTGTTTACTCTACTTTAATCAATCAATATCATCTTCCATTTTAATCTTTTTCATCTTTCTTCTTTTTGATTCCAAGTCTTAAAGTTCTTATTTGGTTGATTTTGATCTTTAAAAGTTATTGGGTTTTATGTTTTTATTGATGGGATTTGTTGTTTATGGTTAGTAGATGATCCGTGGTTAGTTTTGTTTAAGTTTTGGTTAAAAACTTGGTGGATTTTGGCTTAAAATTGTGTTCCCCTGTTTTTTCTGTCGCCCACTGTTCTTGAGTTTTTCCAGGTTCCGAATGAACAAAAAGTTCCGAATGAGTGTTTATGCAAAAAGTTCCGAATGAGTGTTTTTCAAATTGTTCCGAATAAGTATTTTTAAAGTTCCGAATGAATGGTTTTTCAAAAGTTCTGAATCAGTTTCATCTTTAAAAGTTCCGAATGAAAATCTTTAAAAGTTCCGAATCAATTTTGTTTAAAAGTTCCGAATAAACTTCCGAATAAACTTCCGAACCAATCCAAAATCTTCTGAATCAAGGAATTCATCCGGAAGAGTTCCGGATCAATAAGTTCCGAACGAAAGTTCCGGATCAAGGAAAACTTCCGAATCAGAGAGTTCCGAATCAAGCTTGTTCACTCAGAAGACTTCCAAATCAAGGAGTTCATCCGGAAGAGTTCCGGATCAAGAATTTCCGAACCAGAGGGTTCATTCGGAAGAGTTCCGAACCAAACTTCCGGATCAAGACTTCAGGATCAAGGGTAAAGTAGAAACTTCCGAATCAATTTTCTTTTGAGTATTTCGAATCTGTTTCTTTTTTAATACTTAAATTTTGATTCAAGTTTTATAAATTGCTATTAAATTAATTGCTTTTAGCTTATTCTTATCACTTTATGCTTTTAATCCTTTTAGTAGAATAGAAAATCCAAACCCCCTATTTGTCACCAAGAACAATCTTTCCACTTTGAGCTGTAATCAATTCGAGGAGATACCGAGAGACTTAAATCTAGAACCCATTGAAAATAAATAGTATCAACCGTTTTTGATGACGGCTAGTGCTTTAGTGGACATGAAAGCGGGGAAATTGACTTTAAGAGTTGATGATGAAAATATCACGTTTGATATTGGTCATATCTCTAAATTTTCTTCCAAGTATTACGAGGAATCAAGTAATCAAATCGATGTGATTGATGTTACTTGTGAAGAATATTCTCAAGAAGTGCTTGGATTCTCGGCTTCTTCTAAAAGTGGCAATCCCACTTCTTCGAATCATATTATCTCTTCGGCTAAGCCTCCACTCACTCCATTTGAGGGAGGTGACTTCGTTCTTGAAGAGCTTGAGAATAATGGTTATTCAAAAATCGAAAAGGAAATTGATGATTACCTTAGCACAGCATTTGATCCTAGTGAGTTTGATAGTGAGAATTTTGATCCCGATGGAGATATTGCGTTGATTGAAAAATTGTTGAATATGGATCCTTTTGAATCACCACCAATGGATTTAAAAGTTGTGAATGAAAATGAGACTAAAGTGAAAACATCTATTGAGGAAGCACCCGAATTAGAACTTAAGGAATTACCCACTCATTTGGAGTATGCTTTTCTTGAGGGATCGGATAAGTTACCGGTGATTATTGCTAAGGGATTAAAGGAAAATGAAAAGGATGAACTTATCAAAGTGCTTAAGAAACATAAACGGGCCATTGCATGGAAAATCTCCGACATTAAGGGTATAGATCCCAAATTTTGTACTCATAAAATTCTAATGGAGGATGATTATAAACCCGCTATCCAAAATCAAAGAAGGGTCAATCCAAAGATTCATGAGGTGATCAAAAAGGAAGTCACTAAACTTCTAGACGCCGGAATGATCTACCCTATCTCGGATAGTCCATGGGTTAGCCCCGTGCATTGTGTTCCAAAGAAAGGAGGAATGACGGTTGTTACTAATGAGGATAATGAATTGATTCCTACTAGACTTGTGACCGGTTGGCGTGTTTGTATTGATTATAGTAAACTTAATGATGCCACTAGGAAGGATCATTTTCCATTACCTTTTATGGATCAAATGTTAGAGAGACTAGCGGGGAATGAATTCTATTGCTTTTTGGATGGATTTTCCGGCTACTTCCAAATCCCCATTGACCATCGTGATCAAGAAAAGACCACATTCACTTGTCCTTATGGAACATTTGTCTATCGTCGCATGCCTTTTGGACTATGCAATGCTCCGGGGACGTTCCAAAGGTGCATGATGGCCATTTTCCATGATATGATCGAGAAAACCATGGAAGTCTTCATGGATGAATTTTTGGTTTTTGGGGAATCTTTCACTTCATGTCTCTCTAACCTAGAAAGAATGTTGCAACGTTGTGAGGAAACGAATCTTGTGCTTAATTATGAAAAATGTCACTTCATGTGCAAAGAGGGAATTGTGTTAGGACATAAGATCTCTAAGGCCGGTATTGAGGTTGATAGGGCTAAAATCGACGTGATTGCCAAAATGCCTCCACCCACCACTGTTAAGGGAGTAAGGAGTTTTCTCGGCCATGCCGGCTTCTATCGTCGTTTTATACAAGACTTCTCTAAGATAGCTCGGCCTATGACCCATCTTTTGGAAAAAGAGACTCCTTTCATCTTTTCGGATGAGTGTATTCAAGCCTTTGAGATGCTTAAAAGAAAGTTAACCGAATCTCCAATCTTGGTTGCCCCGAATTGGGATCTACCTTTTGAAATTATGTGTGATGCTAGTGATTACGCAGTAGGTGCGGTTTTGGGGCAACGTAAGTTAAAACACTTCTTGCCTATACACTATGCAAGTAAGAATATGACGGATGCTCAAACAAAGTACACTACAACGGAAAAGGAGTTACTTGCCGTTGTGTATTCTTTTGAAAAGTTTAGACCATATCTCGTCTTGTCTCAAACCATAGTGTATACGGACCACTCGGCTATCAAATATCTTCTTAATAAACAAGATGCTAAGCCGAGGTTGCTCCGGTGGATTCTCCTACTTCAAGAATTTAATGTCAAAATTCTAGACAAAAAAGGAGCCGAGAATCTCGCGGCCGATCATTTATCTCGACTTGAGAATCCTTACCAAAGCGATCGAGAGAACAAGGAAATCAATGAAACATTTCCTCTCGAGACGCTTGGTATGATTGCTTTTCGTGGTGATGATAGTACCCCATGGTTTGCGGACATCACAAATTACCATGCGGGGAAGTTTGTGATCAAGGGTATGTCGTCCCAACAAAAACGAAAGTTTTTCAAGGATATCTCCTACTACTTTTGGGACGACCCCTATTTGTTTCGTGTCTGCGCGGATCAAGTGATTCGTAGGTGCGTGTTTGGCAAAGAAGCTCAAGATATCTGATATGAGCTAAAACTCATATCAATTAATCAACAAATCACCCTAAAACACAAGGAAAATACCTAACTTTTGTGTTATAAAGCGGAATTATGTGGTATGTTTTGTGTTTGTGTATAAATAGGTAAGAAGGATACACTTTCAAGCAAACAAAGAGAAATCAAGCTTAATTGGATGAAAAATACAAAGAAGGATCAAGAGTGACAAGAACAAGGACCTATCTTGACAACATTTCGAAGATGAAGGACCAAAAGTGCACATTTTCCATAGTCAAGATCAAAGTCAAACATGGTCAATAATGAAGTCAGCCAAGTCAAAGGGTTTAAAAGTTTAAAAATGCAAGTGGAAGGATAATTTCTGCCAATTTTGGAAAGATATTTGTGCTCAATCCGTGTTTAAAGGCAAGGACCAATGAGAATCAAGGAAACCAATCACATGGATCAAGCCATTTGTAGCATTAATTGGCCAGAGGTTTTAAGCAATCATTGGCAAATTGGTACAACTCAATTAATACCAGCAGCATTAATATGCTCAAATATTCAGCTGCATTTATGGTAAATCACCACAGCCAATAATGATCCGAATCACAGCATTCATGGACCATTTTCTAATCATTACCGAATTATACTTTCCCTCATTTATTAAACATAGAAGCTGAATCCCAATAACCTCCACTACAGCCAATCATATATGAGTAATATATCAATCCGGATCAACACCTCAAAAGGCCCAACAAACTCTTTCCACGTGGCAACTTCTGATTAGTCACAACACATCATCAACTCCTCATCCCTGCATTCTCTCGGCAATATAAACCTTTTTGGTTTCTCATTTGTAGTAGTAGATTTTAATGTGAATTTTCACACACACAAAATAGATAGATTAGCTCTCATTTTCCCTTCTTTTTCACTGTGTGTTTTTACACACAGTAAAACACACACTAGTTTCACAAAGTAGTTTCAATAGTTTGTTACATTGTGTAACTGAATTTGTAACCTCTTCATTCCACCATTAATAAAGATAATATTACATTTTCATCTCGCTATCAAGTTCCTTGAATTCTACCAATACAGTACGGTTCTTTGAAGTGATCTTTTAAAGTTAGATATCGTTTAAGTTGTTGTCTACGTGTTGATACTTTGGTGACAGTTAGATCGAGAAGTAGCTATTAGAAGTTGCCATGGATGATTGTGTTTCCACTAATGTTTTGTAGAAGATTAGTTAGGATTCAAGTTCATAGCTTCTGTTGAATTTGAAGATCGAATTTGTTCATATACCATTTGCGAGAAGTTGATTCTGAAAGTTGATAGTGTAATGGCGTTGATAGTTTGATTTTGTTGAAGGAATTCAGTTAGACGAGTGCTTCGAGATGAGTATGAAAAAATTCATGTTCTACTCCAGTTGTTTTGTTTCGACAGAATTGGCGTAGTATCGATATCATTTTCGGTTTCGAGTTGCGTCAGCCTTGTTAGTTTTCACTTTCGTTTCGACTCAGTTTTAAACGCACCTTTGATTCGTTGGAGATTAGTTTTGGCAACGGTTGGTGACGTAATTTCTTAGTTCAAGATCAGTTGATAGTTGCGAGTTTGAGTTTCGGTTTCGGTTCACGCAGTGGGAGAATAGTTATATTCATACACTTTTAGTTTTCAGTCTCGGTTCGATAGCGTAATCACTTGTCACTAAAGGGTTAAGTGCTGTTTCGGTCAAGTTTTATTCATTGATGATCTCATGGTGACTGATTGCTTATCAGTGTCTTTTAGAAGTTGTGTTTGAAGCTGCAAGTTTTGTTAAGGATTCGTGTCAGAATTTGAGTTGTGATCGAATGAAGATTTAGTAGTTGTTGTTCAAGTCACTTTGAAGAGACATATAGTAATCAGCTCATTAGCTCGCTTATGATGGAAGTTAGTTTGGTTCAACGTAGTGTCTAAATCTTCAAGACTTGACGTGAGTTTGAGTAGTAAAAGGAACGGTGTAGCTGCGTTTTAATTCGGGATCAAGAGTACTAGTTTGGTTCGAGATCAGTTTGTAGAATTCGATTTCGATATCGGAGTGAGATTTTTGTTTCCTAGCGTTTGTTTAAAGCTAGCTCAGCGCTAAGCTTCACCATCAACGGACTCGACTACGGATGGAATGGTTAAGCTCATTTTTCTCTTAAACGCAAGTTTAGCTTAAAGTTACTTTGCATGCTTAGTAGTTTTGATGGTAGAATTTGTTTACTGTTAAATTTGGAATATTTTGTGATCATACAAGTTTAGTCCTTGATCCTGTGTAGTTAAATTTCAGTTACAGTCCTAGGAGGTTATAAATCTGTTAAGTGTTAAATTGTTAGTCTTTAGCAGTTAGAATTGATAATCAAAATGGGATTTTGTAAAAGGAAGGTTTAGAAATTTTATAAAAAATTAGTAAAAAAAAATAGTTAAAATTTTGTTAAGAGTTAGTTAGATTCGGTTAAATAGTTAGTTGTAATTTTGTTGAAATTTGTTACATTTTTTTTAGTTTGTTAAGTTTGTTAAATTTGGTAAATTTGTTAGATTGTTGAATTAGTTACATTTTCTTGTTAAACTTGTTAGTTGGTTAATTGAGTTTTGTTTACTAGTTCCTTTTCCTTCTTTGAATAAAGATTTGGTATTTGCAATTTGTTTTACGTATAAGTAGATTAATATTTTCCATTTTTTTACGTGTTGTTTGAATTAGGAAATAGAATATCCAAAAAAATTAACAACCAAAAACAGTTAAAAACCCGATATTGTTAGGACTTTCAATTAGCAAGAACTGAGAAAAACGAACTGCATTATACACAATTTCAAATGGCGCCGCTGCCGGGGACATCATGGTGCTAACGCCACCGCGAAGAAAGTCTTTGATGTCGGTTTCTTTTGGCCTTCCATATATCGTGATGCCCAATACTTGATCAAGACTTGTGATGCTTGTCAACGTCAAGGAAAGAACTCACAAAGGGATGAAATGCCTCAAAACATTATCCAAGTTTGTGAAATCTTTGACATGTGGGGGATCGATTTTATGGGGCCGTTTCCATCTTCGAAAGGAAATAAATACATTCTCGTAGCCGTGGACTATTTGTCTAAATGGGTTGAAGCTAAGGCTTTGCCCACGAATGATGCTCGAGTTGTGGTGAACTTTTTGAAACAACTCTTTGCTAGGTTTGGAACTCCGCGGGCTATTATAAGTGATCGTGGGACCCATTTCTGTAATGAACAATTTGAAAAAGTTCTAAAGAAATATGGTGTCACTCATCGACTTTCTACGGCTTATCACCCTCAAACGAGTGGTCAAGTGGAGGTTTCAAACCGAGCTCTTAAAAGGATTTTGGAGCGTTCTATTGGAGAGAATCGCACTTCATGGTCGGATAAATTGGACGATGCATTGTGGGCTTTCCGTACGGCTTACAAGAAGCCAATTGGTTGTACACCATTTAGGTTGGTCTACGGAAAAGCATGCCACTTGCAAATTGAACTCGAACATAAGGCGTATTGGGCTCTTAAGCATTGTAACTTTGATTTGAGGACCGCGGGTGATCATCGCAAGGTTCAATTGAATGAACTAAGTGAATTAAGGGATCAAGCTTATGAAAATTCTTTGATTTATAAAGAGAAGACTAAGAGGATTCATGACTCTAAGATCAAAAACCGCATTTTCAATGTTGGTGATCAAGTCCTTTTATTCAACTCTAGACTCAAGATTTTCTCGGGCAAGCTTAAATCCCGTTGGTCTGGACCATTCACCATTGCACAAATTTTCCCTTATGGAACCGTTGAGCTAGCTCAAAAGGACGGGCCTAACTTTAAGGTGAATGGTGATCGTGTGAAACATTACTTTGGGGGGACATACCTACGGAGGTTGTCCCGGATCTTCAAACTTTCCCTAAGGACCAATGAATGCGGGGATCGAGTCGAGCTCATGACTCGGTGAACAAAAACGAGGTGCCTTGTGGGGTAGTCCCATAAATTTTATCTTCTTTCTATTTTCTAACACTAATAAGGCTTGATCTTTCAAGCTCGTGCTCGTGCTTTGTTGTGTTGTGAATCTTAGGTATGACCCTTTTATTTGAAGACTCTCGTGTTCGGTTTTTGTCGGTCCACTTGATCTTTCGTTCTTTGAATGCCAAAAAGGGGCACACTTTCTATCCCTTGATTTTTATCGACTAACGTTTTATCTTGGGGCATAATTAATAAACGGCTTATAGATTTGCGTGCTCTTTCCATGCTAGGAGTTTGCATTAGACTCTTCGTGTTTTAGCAAGGGGGTGTTACTCTTGAGCTAAGAAACATTGAGGACAATATTTGGTTTTAGCATGGGGGAGTCAATCGATATAATCGCTTGCTATTGCTTTTGTCGTGTCCAAACGTATTGTTTTTCTCATTTTTCAATAAAATTTTAAATTTTTAGTGTTATTTTTATGTTTTAATAAATAAAATAAGTGCTTTTGACACGAATGTAGGCTTTCCGTTGGTGAAAATAAGAATAGTTTTTGACTCGACTTGGTTTTTAACCTTAGCTTTTCCTTAACGTATTTGAATTAAGTTTTGCTAGGCTATTATATAAGGAGTTTTAAAACGCGAAAGTCTTAATTCATACGAGTTAAGAACAAGAACTTTTCGCAAGTTCCTATAATTGATCCTAGAAAGTCGTCTATCAAGGGAACTTTAAAACGCAAATTCTAAAACTTGCAAGAGTATAAGAAGATGCAAGATCCTATAGATGACTTGAAAACCCAAAACTTTGATTTAATAGGCTAAGTATCCATTGATTTCACATTTTTGAAATTTTACAATATGGAGAACAAGAGATGATAGAGCCAATTATAAGTTTGGTATTCTTTCGGGAATTTATGTGAGTTAATTATAAGCCTATTCTCCCATCGCTTGCTAATAAATTTATCTGCAATAAATAAGGTTGTACAATTTGAAAAGTTACTTAGCTTCTAGCCCAAGATCGTTTAAAAGTTGCTCGGTATGGATTAGAGTTCATAGCCAAGGCATAACTTTTTGAAGCGGGATGCGAAGATTGGCGAGTCCAAAAAGGTCCTAACAAGACATGAGGGCTATATTTCATGGCTAAAGATCCCAAGTGATGTGAAGAATCATTTATCAAAAATCAATATGAAGGATCGAGACACACGACGAAAAGCAAATACTCCCCAAAAGTCATGGAGAAGTCTATCCAAAAAGACCATAACAAGGTATGAGGATAAATAAAGCCAAGTCCAAAAAGGAGGCGGATCGTTGTATATCGAAATCCCAAATAAAGATTGGAGAAAAATGAAGAAGTCGTGGTCCAAGTATGAATCTCTCAAAATTTCAAGTGAAGAAATTCCTATATGAAGAGAAGACCATTATTTCATGAACGTCTCTCAAGGTTTGAAGTATGAAGTCGCTGCCAAATATCGATCCGAGAAAGGTCTCAAATCGCGAAGCAAGTTATGCCAAGATATGAACTTTATGAGGTCCCGAGAAGCAGTTTTAAAAGATTTTGTCCATTAGCTAACTATTGATTAAATCGTTTACTTTATTTTCGGCCTAATAAATTATCGAAATAAGTCAACAATGCATCCTCGTGATCATTCAAGACAACAATAAAATATAAGAGATACACCTAGGAATAAGGGAGTCTAAGTGAATACTTGGCCCACATGAGTTCGTGTTAGTTTGCCAACTTATAATAACAATGATCTTGTTTTTGCACTTGGCATGGAAAAGTGAAAAGTCGGGGACGATGAATCTATTTGAGTTTTATGATCCTTAAAGTTATTTTTCAAATAATGAAAGCAATACATTATGTCTTTGCAAAATAAAAATAAAAAAAGTCAAAAGTTGAATAATGGTGTAGCTAATGTTTAATTTTATCATTGCGTGAGGACACGAAAATTACTTAGCATGGGAGAATTTGATATGTGTGTAATTACTCATATCATTTGTATCTTAAAACAATGAAATAATGCTATTAATGCATCAAAAATGCCTTGTATATGCTTGTTTCTTGTTTGAATGTGTGTAGGTACCAAGTTCGCGAAAACCGGCAAATATCGACACGAGTTTGAAGAAAAAGATCAATGAAGCCAAAATCGAGCTCGATCTTAGAGGATTTAATCATTTGTCAAGAAAACGGGCCAAGTGGGTCCCACAATTGGGTAAATGGGCTCAAAAGCCCATTTATGATTCAAGTTAATAGTATGAGTTGCTTGAAAATCCAAATAAAGCCCAATAGGCCCAAAGGATTATCAAATGGATGGAAATAAGGAAACTTGGGCTAAAAGCCCAAAAGCCTCAACTAAACTGAATGAAGAACGAATTATTGTATTGGGCTTTAGGGTTTCGTTTAAAATAAAAGATTGGATCAGTTAAAACGTGTATAAAACACGTCACAATCCTCACCATATTCCCATTTACGCTTTTAATTTTCACCCACTCAGTTACACCTTTTCACATTAAATAAATAAACCGACCCCACACCACACATTTATACCACTTGTTTTTCTCCCATTCCCACACACTTATTAAATAATACTCGATACAACCTATGTTATCATCTTCATCCCCAAAACACAAAATAACCAGTAACTTTAATGTTACTGTTCACTAACCCTAGTCACAATAAACTCAATATTATTTAGGGATTTTTCTCACACGATTAATTCATACGTGTGGGAATAAAACCCCCTTGGTTTAAGGAAGAGAATATGAGGAAGAGCTTGGATACGTGGCATCTAATTATTGGCTGTGACACATCAATTTCCACAATCAACCAATCACAAGGCTCAAAAGAAGCACAACTAGCACACACGGATGCCACGTTGGCAATCCATGTGCTAGATGTGTTCTCTTAACCATCCGATCAACCAAGAGAGAGAGAATTAAGATCCAAGGGCCATAAAGAAGATGGGATATTCCAAAGAAGATTCGGATATTCGCTCAGCAAAGCCCTGGGATGGCTATAAAAACCCACCCCAAATACTTGTAATTTTATCCTTACTTTTCTTTAAAGTTATTATGTAGAAATTGTTTTAGGATTAATTTTGTATTTCTTTTATCTAAATCTTGTAATATTTCTGAGTTTAATAAAAGATCAGTTGTTTTCATCTTCAATCGTCTCTCATTTATTTTTCTTTACTGCTTAAATTGTTATACGATTTAATCTTTATTACTATTTCATATAATAATGTTTGTGATATTGAATTTAAGCTAATCAATAGCTTAGTTTTAATATTAAAAGAAAAGATTTGGATTTAAACTTATCTTCACTGGATAAGTAAAAAGCAAATTGGAGGTGAATTTGGTTCGGATTATTATGGTGATTCAATGGTGATGGAGTTTTTGTTACGGTTGAAAGGTAGCACAGCGCTATCCTTCTTCCTAATGGTTTCGTCAAAAGGTGTTAACCCTTTTTAATTTTATGTTATTTTATGTCTTCAATAAATTTGTTTAATGATTGATTAATCTGTTTGAATGTTCAGTAGCCTGCGTAGAGTTTTGATTTATTTGCTTGATCTGTATAAACATAGAATTTGAGTGATAGTGCTACTACTTTATTTGTATGATATGAAAGCTGATAAGAGTAGTATTTTGGTAAATTGATAGGAGTCTGTTAGCTTTTAGAACTTGTCTGCTTATTATAAGGATGAAAGTTTTATATGATGGTTCGTTTAGATGATTAGATGGAGTAAGATTTCTGTTTTTACCACTTGTTGATATCATTTTTACTGCACAATTTCTGAATGTGTATTTGAATGAGGTTTTACTGTTTTATCTGTGTCTGTCGTTTTGATTTGATACAAGAAACTGAGTTACTGATCTGAGGTTTTCTTTATGCTTTCTGGAAGTTGAATGACTGCATCAGTTATGCTTGTTTTTGCTATCATTCTGTTTGATTTGCTTTGAACTGATAAGTTTTAGATATGTTTATCCTGTGTTTGCTTTAATATATGTGTTTTAAATAGTTTGAGTAGGATAACTTACTGATTTAGTTTACTACTTGATCTGGATGATTTAGTTTGTGTGGTATTTCTAGAGAACTGATTTAGAGTGGTGAATTTGGTTACCATTTTGATAGCTGGTTTATTTGTTGGTGTTTATTTCATTTAATTCCTACTGATTTATTGTTCAAGTTTAAGCTTATCAGATCCATTGATTTGATAAGCTCAAAAGTTGTTTCCTAACAGCTTAAAGTTAATAAGCTCACCAAAAGTCTCTCCTAAGACTAATTTTTCATCATCTGTCAAAAAGAAAATTATCCCAAAAATATGTCGACATCAGGACTCGAACCTGTGACCTCCTGGTCACAGGCATAGCGTGATAGCCATCTGTGCTTCATGCTCATTTGATTTTATTTCCAGTTATTTAATTAAAATAGTAAGACTGAGTTTTGGCAGAATTTTGACTTTATACTGGTTTTCATTAGTTTTACGTTTTTGGATAATTAGTTATCAAATTTTTTTTATTATAGTAAATTTTTAGTTTCTTAAATAATATTAGTTTCAAAATAAAATAAAATATAAATAAAAATAAAATATAAAAATTGTTTTTATTAGTTAAATTTTATAAATAGATTTTAATGAAAATAGTTTTTAAATAGATTTGTTTAAAATAATTTTTAATAATGTAAATTAGTTTTAAAAATTTTAATTAGATTTTTAAAATAGATGAAAAGTTATCTTTATTAAATAGATTAATTTTTAAATAATTTTAATTTTCAAGTAATTAATTATTTTAGATTTTAAATATAGCGGGGTTTACGATTCATGCACTTTAGGATAATATTAAATAGTTTAAAAATGGTAGATTTAAATTGTAGTTTAAAAACCGAAACCCAATTCGAATCAATTGTCCAAATTAAAGCAAAACGTCTCAAATTCATAAGATCTTCGTGTACAACGAACTTGAGTCACCAACGTGTTTAACTGAATTCGTCATTGGTATTATTAGTCTATTACTTTTTCCTAAAGGTAATTTTCTAATTTACCCTATAACGTATCAAATTATCACTATACTATCAACGACACATCAATGGTAGTCTATGGTAGCATGATGCTTGGATAGCCAATCCATGCCCAAAATCATGTCGAAGTCATTCATGTCCAGCGGAAGTGCGTCAACAAGTCGAACCTTATCGTCAAATTCTAGGGGAAGACTCTTGTATACATGGGTGATTAATACAGAGTCCCTCAAAGGCGTGGAAATAGTAAGCCTATTCTCTAGTGGCATGGGGAGCATCCTAATGTTCTTAGCATAAGCAGTAGAAATAACCGAGTGAGTAGCACCCGTATCGAAAAGAACACATGCAGCTTGACCATACATATACAAGATTCCAGTGATGGTACCTGTAGACTTGTTGGCCTGGTCTCGAGATGTCGTGTAGACACGCCCAGTGGTAGGAGGCGACTTGGAATCAACATGTCCCGATATGCCCTCCATCTCGCCCTTTCGGCAATCCTTCATGATATGGCCAGGAAGACCACACTTGAAGCATGCGTCAGTGTTACGACGACATGGCCCTGGGTGCCTACGGTGGCAAGTAGACCAAAGAGGATGAGTATATCCTCCAGCAGGTGCTCTGGCTGGCTAGGAACCTAATAAAACATTTTACATAAGACATGATAATAGGGTACAAAGGACAATGCGGATAATCGTAAGATTTAATACCAGTGATAGATGGATGGCTAGGCTGTGAACCTCTCTGGTCTGGTCCCTACCGTTTCCATGGTTCCTGGTAGAAGTTTTGCTAAAGTGTCAGAATATGAGTTATAACATGAAATCATAAGAAAATTGCGTAAGTATTAGGACCTGCTGCTGTTGGAGTGTCCAGCGTTGTGACGGTAATTATCATTACCACCACGCCTATCCGTAGCAGAACGGTCGTTAGTCTGACCGTTTCCCTTGGGCTGATGAGGCTGCTGCTGAGTAGCCGGCTGAGACCGGTCCCCAGTTTTCTGCCTGGAAGATACATTTAAAGAGATGAATATTTGACATATATGGAAAGAATACAGATTGGTCACCGCTTGAATACAAATGTTTACCTCTTGTCGGGTCTCTCAGCTTTCCCGAACTCATCTCTCTCCAGCAGCATCTCCAGCTTACGTGTTGCATCGGCCACTTGTGCTACAGTGTTGAACGTAGCACACACCAGATTGTTTGCGACCGATGTGCGAAGAGCCCACCTAAAGTGGTGTGCCTTCTCTTCAGGAGTACCTGCTGCCGCACCAAGGAAACCAGCTAAGCGAAGAAAGCGCTGCATAAACTCGTTGCTATTCTCCCCATCTCTCTGTCGGATCCCATGGTACTCCCTCTTGAGCTTGTCTTGCTCAGCCTTGGGAAAGAACTGCTCCATCACCCTCTCCTTGAACTGAGCCCAAGTCAAACCAGCAACCCACTCGTCACCTCCCTCAGACTGCATCAACGCTAACCACCAATTTAGCACATCGCCTTCGAACAGATAGCATGCCAACCTCGCCTTGTATGCGGGGTCACAACCCATAGCATTGAAAATCTTCTCGATGTGAGCCAACCAGCTTTCAACATCACTGGGGCTATTTGTTTTCTCAAAATCTCGAGGACGGAGCTTGTTGATTCTCTCCAGCCATACTGCCAATGTCACTGGAGGAGGAGGAGGAGGTGCCTGATTATGATGCTGATTGTTGGCAGCTTGAACCTCAGCCCTGATGTCGTTCCTTAGTTGAGGAAGCAAAGCTTGCATTGCAGCTTGGATTGCAGCATTGAGTTGTTCTTGTTCGCGTGTGAGAACCATCTGACAGTATAACATAAAACATATGATTAAACAGATCAAAACATAATATATATATATATATATATATATATATATATATATATATATATATATATATATATATATATATATATATATATATATATATATATATATATATATATATATATATATATATATATATATATATATATATATACATGAAAAAAATTTATACCAAAATTTCAAGAGAAAAATTTTTATGCAAGAAAAAATTTGTGTATGAATGCATGATGCAGTTTTATGAAAACTTTTGTATGCTCGAGAGTGAACGCCTATGGTTTGTTCACCCAAAATAAAAGACATGGCGAGGGGACACCTATGGGTCGGTCCCAAATTTAAAAGTTTCGATAAAACACATGCGACTAAATAGGGCCAGTCCTGTACCAACCATTACTTAGTCATAAACCTGCGACAATGACATATATATGTATGCATAAAAAATGATGAATGCATGAAAACGACTGTCAGTTCTAGGAAGACCATAGTGACTACCCACTAATCATAGGTCATATTTTGAGAGCCTACAAGTCGAAGACTTGGCTCTGATACCATAATTGTAACACCCCATTTTGATAATGGAATGTCACGCGTAATTATGGCGTGTCATCAAAGCATACAAGGAAAAATGTCAAAACATTACATGACCATAAAAAGGAAAATACCGGAATCAAACATCGGTAGTCCAAAAGTAAGGCTCATCACACACAAACATAAGTACTGTAAAGGAAAGGACTAAACAATGTCCATAGCAAGAGTATCAAAGTAAAGATAATGCATAAAGTAAAGAAAGGCTAGAAAGCTTCCAGTCCATATGCACGTACGCTTAAAGTCTACGAGCGTCCATGAGTACCTGCCGTTTTGAGAACATAGAAAAGGAAAACGGCTGAGCAATACGCTCAGTGCACGGATGTACAATAAAGCATGAATAGGATAAGCATATAAACATATAACAGCGGAAGAAACTAAGTCCCGAATAACCTGGTTAAGTCTTGATAAAACTGGTTTTATAGTTTGAAAAGCCTTATGTTTATCTTATAAAAACTGTTTAACAAGTTCTACCATTAGCCAATATAGGTCATGAAAATCCACCGTGCATGAATACTTGGAGGGGTGACCTCATCATGCAAATTAGAGGGGCTGCCTCTAATTTAATATACTGGTTTTGGGTAGGAGGGATCAGCTCCTTATGAAGGATGCAAGGCACACACCACATTCACACTAAGTAATCTACTGAAACACATGTAACTAGGATGCACCCATACGCCCCACATGATAAATATAAAAATATGGCCAAAAGCTGAAGGGACGCCACGAGCAAACACTCCGCCGTGGTGAAGTCATAACATCAGTGCCTCTAATGTTATGGTTATGGTACCTCCATAACTAGGTGAAACTGGTCATGCATGTATATGGCTATAGGTATTATAATTTAAATATAAGCAAGTCAAACATATAAACTTATACTACAGGAAAACATTTGGCTGCATACGGGGAATCCTAATAAGGAAAGAATGTCCATACTGAAAGGACGAGAATCCGTACCTTATGTCCAGTGAACGAAGAAGATGAACTGAGGAGAATCCTACTTCGGTATCACTAATGCTACATAAATACATATATGAATAAGTATCTGCTTAATAGATACGTAACTGGTTTTACGTCATGTCTTAGCTTATTTTATATGTTCATATCATGTTTTACTGTTTAAATCCTTAAACTGTGTTTATCTTATATTCTGTCTATTCTGATTAAGTATTTCTGGTATTTCATGTATTATTATACTTACTGTGTAATAATAAGTAACTTTCCAAAAATAGCAGGTTTCCTAAAATAGAAAGTTTCCAAAAAGAGAAAGTTTCCAAAAATATAAAGTTACCAAAAATAGAAAGTTTCCAAAAATAGAAAGTTTCCAAAAATAGAATTACTGCTTAAAATAGATAACTTTCTAAAAATAGAAAGTTTCCTTAATTAGATATAAGCTTGTTAAATAAGCTAATTATATAAGCCTAAGTGTTTTTCTGATTATTTTCTAAGTCATAATGATATAATGTATAGTTTATTAATTATTACATGTAATTTAAATAAACTATAGGTTAAAAGTATTTAATTAAATATATCATGTTTTTAATTAAATAAATTTAAATACTTAGGTTAAAACATGTATTATTATTTATTAATAATATAACCTAAGTCATGTTAATTAATTAATTATAACTATGGTTTTTAATAATTAATTAATTATAAAGTCTAGAAAATATAAAATACTTAGGTTAACAATTACATGATTCTAATAATTAAATTATAACCTAAGTCATGTTTATTAAATTAATCATGTCATATTTATTAATTTAATTTTAACATATGATTATAAAAAAAATAATCTTAACATAAACCGTGAACCAGATATTGACTAGAAACCACGAACCGGACATGAAATCGACACCATACCCCGAACCACTTCGGGGTTCCCTTTGGTTTGCTGCTGCCGTGGGACCCACATTACCAAACCGGGACCATATGGTCTCGGTGGTGGTCTATTAGCCAAACCGAGACCCCCTTGGGGTTCGGTTTAGGCGCCGGCCAAACAAACACCCCTAAAAACAACCGTTTTTATTTACCCAATAACCATTTACATGATTGATTTATGTTTTTAATTAGGTTTTTAAAAACATCATGTTCTTAATTAATTTTATTAGATCAAATCAAAAAGAAAAAGGATTAAAAGAATATACCGAATGCGTGGATCTTACGAGGATGAACACACACGAACACACGTACAAAAACCAAGATCAAAATCAAATGAACATCCCTCTTTGGTGTGTTATATGCGGCGGCCACAAGAAGACAAGAAGGAGAAGGAGAAAAATATTTTTAGGTTTAAGTGAAAATGAGTAGTAAAAATTACCTTAACCCCTTCTTAGTAAATTTTGAGATGGGCTTGGCCCATCTCCTTGATGTTGCCGCGGGTAGGGGGCCCCACATGGGGTACCCGTACGGTTTTTCGTGTCTCGTTATTTAAGTGTTCGTTCGTGTTTATTTGTCGCGTTTTATGTGTTCTCGTTAAATATTTACCGTGACTTAATATATTTATTCACGCTCGTAATAAAGATATATAAGTAATTAACATTAGTTCGTGATTTAATTACGTTAATGATTTCATGATCGCATGTTCGTGATTAATTATTGTTACATAATTATTGTGTGTTCGTACGTAATAAATACTTATCGTGTTCTAACACGTACGTAATACGTAAAATCCTAACATGTAAACGTAATCATGCTATAATAGGAAAGTTTTAATCTAGTACGTACGATCTTAAGGGTACTATTTATGGTAAATGCATGCGGGTTTTACATATAAAATAAAAGTAAAAAAATTATTTAGAACTAGTATAGTCTGTCAAGTACGAAGTATGTGAAATAAAGTTACAAAACAAGTTACTAACATATTGAGATTAGTCCCATAATCCCTTTTTAACACAAATAAGTCGAAAGTAAAGCTTGAAAAAAATACTCAATAAAACGCAAGATAATGTATTTTCGTTATTGTGTTTGTTTAAAATGTTTTTTACAAGTTTTATCTTAACGATCCATTAAACTATGTAGGTATCTTCTATATGGTAAAAATTTGACAAAAATGACCTAAGTACTAGATTGCGCAATTGCTACCGTTGCTAGCATTACACAAATGCGGTAAATTGCGGTTTAATGGGAACGCAATCTGGGATGGCAATGCATTAGGCACCCCGATGCGAAATTTTAAATGCAGTGCATTAATGCGTGCAATTTGCGTAATGATGCGCGCATTTTTAAACCGGTTGTTAATGCTAGCCATTAAATTATAAGTGTTTAAAGTCGGTAATTTTGATAAGTACGATATTATTATATATGTAAAAGTGTTGGTTTTGTAGTGTATTTTATATTGAAAATAAGGGGATGAAATAAAAATTCTGAAATAATAAAAAAATAAAACTGCCATTGTGTAAAGGTTGAAAAAAGAGAGAAAAAAATTGTTGTTTTCTTTGTCGCGAAAGTTTATTTTAGCTAGCAAGATGGGTGTCATTGTGAGGTTCGGCGAGGGGTGGCGAAGGGCCACGTATGAAATGGCGTGGGGGCAAAAAGCGCCATGCAGCAGCAAGTAAATATATTGTCTTATAGCATTGAGGAAATTTTAATAGGCTCAAATATACATGGATGCGATTGCACACGTTCATTACTAAAATTACTAAAATCTGAAGCATGAATGCTTATAGCAAGGTTTGGTGATACATTCCAAATCTAACATTAACGCGAAAGAACATTAAGAAGAGAAGTTCTTGTTTTTAGCAAACTCCTAAACATGCAATCTAAACCATTCTCCATTTCTTGAAAAAGGCACACCAGATCTTCATTTGTAAGTCCAAGCAGATCGTGTCTTTCGGTTGTACCTTTCTGAATCATTTTCTGGATAAGTGACCACCTTGATGCCTTTGGCTTTGGGGGAGAACCAGACAAGAACAGCAACAATGATCTGTATACAGACGATCTAACTACTCCAACGTCTCTTACTACTTTAATCGCTGATAAGAGGTGTAGATCTAGATCCAAGGGTTTCATGACCCCCATCTTCTCATCAATTTGCTTTAAAGATGCGATAGCCTTCTTGGCATCTTTCTTCAGGTTCTTGATAAACGAAGCAGTTAAGCACCCCTCTGCTTTTCTCCTTCTTAGGGCAGACTGAACATCTCTGGCATTTTCTTTGACCTTTGATACCAAATCTCTTGTAGACCCACATATATCCATAAGACTGATGGATTTATCCAACAACCCATTGACCAATTCAGTATATTGATTCTGAGAAAGAGCTTGTTGCGTCAAGGGCATACTGAGAACGCTATCAACGCATTCATACAAAACTTGTAGCCTCGTTAACGCGCTGCATATACTATCTGCTGTGGGAACAGATGACACGGACGCCTCCCAAGCTCTGAATTTGGAGATCTCCTCTTGAGCCTGTAGAATGATTGGATGTGGTCTTGTTGGCAAACTTGTTGATCGAATGTGGTGATTATCGTCGGCTGAAGAGGAGGTAGAAGCCATTTTTTCTATGCTTTTAGAAAAGAAATGAAATGGGTTTTGTGATAGTATCTGTAGGTGTCCAATGGCTCTTATATACGGAGTATACAAAGTAGCTAGACATGGAGTGAAGGAATCACTCAATGTGAAGCCAACATGTGCCTTTCATCAGAAAGCGTTGACTATGCTTCCCAACTAGGCAACAAAAGCTCCTAATTTTGTTTTATTCGTTACTAATCAAATAGATGCCATTGGCTTTGTCTCGCTTTTGGATTACAAAATTTGTTTCTAGTGCAATTTCTTTTCAGATTATTAGTTTGGAAGGATTCGCAAAATCAAGTGCAGAACATATTAGCTGTCTAATCATTGTGATGACCCATCCTTGAATCCGACTAAAATTATGGATACTGGGAAAAAAAAGCATTTCTTGATTCATTTTATTAAGAAATGTGCTGTATTTTCTCTTGGTATTATATCAAATGTGCTCTATGTCTTTTTTTAATGGTGACAAAAGTAAATTGCATTGAGAATCAAACCAACAGGCAGTGGCCGGTATCAATGTCACCACCCACCAAAGAGGGTTGTGGATGGCGAATTAGCGTGTTCAAGTACGTATATATCCAACAAAAATGATATACATAGTAATGTTAAATAAGACGACAAAACAAAACTAGCTTGGCATTATGGCACCTCAAAAGAGACTTAAAGTCATTATCATATTAGGACTAGTGTGACTCTAAATATTTACCCGAACATCAACAATGCAAAAATCATGAATGACTTTTTGCCATTAATGCCATTAATACCATATACCATTTATGCTTAAGGTTCTTTTGGTGAAAACCATTAAAAAGAAATTTGTAGAATAGTAAAAAGTCTTTGTGTGATATTCCCATAGTTCTAAATAGCTCGCTATAGCCCGCCTTGAGGCGCGCTAAAGCTTGAGGCTTGACCTCCGCGCTACGCAATAGGTCAAGGCGCGCTACGACATGAGGTGCGGTTATTTTTTGAATTCAACTCCAAAAAATAAATATTATTACATGTAAGGAGAGTTTTCTAGCTTTAATTATTATGTACAACACTTATTATGAACATAATATAAATTTAGTATTGAAATACATAAAACAAATAAATATTGTTATATGTTGTGCCGCTATAAGACACGCTATAAAAACGCTAAAGCTTCGCCTCATACGCTAAAGCGTGTAGCTTGGACATGCCGCAACGCCACGTTTCACGCTATTTAAAACCATGGATATTCCCATTGTAGATGCTCTAAGTGTAAATAGTATGCTCTTCTGCTTCTGTCCAGGAGTTGATGAACTTTGCAGTAAGTTATTGCTGTTTAACTCATACTCATACCATGTGGATATTCTTAATTCTAAGATTTTTTTAATTAATAGTACCAAGTAAGATGCTAAAGATGACTATTGCACAACCTTTGCAGTAGAGCCAATAACATGGTTTTGACAGGCAGGCGACGACGCACGTGGTGAGAGAAGCTTTTATACTATTGCACAACCTTGAAGATGAGATATTTGTGGGCTTGTGGCTTTAAAAATGCGTATATTGCAGGGGTGGCAAGGGAACAACTCATAAAATTAAAAGAGCTGCATCCATAGTCTGCAAGAAAAGCATCTTTCCTCTTGATCCATAATATATGGCATTAATGAAACCAGAGCTTTGTTTAGTATATAGAAACCCATGCCAGAATGGGAGCACATGCTTCTTAATAACTACCCCTTATGTGCACCGACAAAAAATTTTATAATTTAATAAAAATATCATTTATTTAGATTTTTCTTTTATTTTTACACAACAACAATTTTACTTTTAACTAATTAATTTATAACTTATTTATTGTTTGTAATAATACATTCAAGTGTGGGTGATATCGTAAACTTAACTTACATCATTATCTATTTTTTAAGTGGATAATTAATTTAAAACGTCACAAAATAAAAATATGGACAATAATTTTAAGACGGAGAGAGTAATTCACGTAACGAGAACAAACAATGTGTTGTTAACTAGTTATTGTTGTTAAACAAAACAATTCATTTGAAAGTGTGAACTAAATAAATACTCTTCACTCTCTAATTTATTATCATCCACCAGCTATAAGAGCATATGCAATGCTCAAAAGTTATAATGACTTTTTTTATTAACTAGCATTAACTTTTTCATAAATTTCATCTTCTAACAATACTTTTTATAAAACAAGGTCTACTGCATAAAAGCTTTGTAAAGGCTTTTTTTGGCTCTTCATTAATTGCCAATCACTTGTTACATTTGTGTCAAATACTTGATAAACACCATGCTATCCCATGAAAAGTCTTTCATCAAGTTAATGTCACAATGATAAAAGTCATTCAAATGACTTGATCTAACAGTGAAAAATCATTTACAAAATGAGCATTGCAGTTGCTCTAAGATGTGATCCATTAATTGCTTTATCTTTCTGATCATGTCGCGTCCATCTTCAATTTCAATAGGAGCTAATTAATACAACAACGTTGGAGTCATTTTTGTCTTATGACAGTGTTGTTCTATCGCAACTTGAAGTACATTGCAACTGAACTATCGGGAGAAAAATAAATTACATTGTAAATATATTGACGGTTTATAAAATTCATAACAATTATAAAAACATAATTAAAAATCAAAACACGTAATAGCGGAAGCGATTTAAATAAGATCATAATAATAACACATTCATAATTTATCGAATTAGGGTTACGTACCTTTTGCAATGCGATTCCAACGAAAAAGAACAAATCACTAATTAGGGTTTATGAGGATCAATGATTAACCCCTTACCGTTTTGTTAATCGATCCAAGATATAATCTATAGTGAGATTATATTACGTTCTTGTACACACGTATAATAAGAGGTTAACCGAAAACCTTGTTCGTATAAGATGAGCTTAAACGTGAAGTGGAAAAAACCAAACGAATACCCTTGTGGGATAGTTCGTCCGATCGCAAGAGATGAGAGAAAGAGAGATGAATATTTATGAGAAATCCCATGGGCATACATAGTGCAAAAACCTTGGAGCCCAAGTTTAAGATTTGTACTATAATTAGGATTAAGGACAAACTTTCCCTTCCCCTAGCCTTAGCCGATCGGAACACCACCACCAATGTGTGTTTCCAGAAGCTTCTATTCTCTTCTAATTTATTCCACGTTAATCGTTAGTCCTTAACTTTTAAAACTTAACGATCGCTAAATGTTTAAAGTGTGTTTTAATTAATAAATATATAAAATAATTTATTAATAAATTAATTCTTTACATATTGTGTGCAATCCCGTAATCCCAAGTTCGATTCTAACACATGACTGTTAAAATTTAAGTCCATTAAACTTACAGCTCCCACTTGCACATATTTTAATAGTGTGATGACATCGGTAGCGTCTAGTTACACGTTGATGCCTCTAGTAAAACTCGAGTAAGGTCTCCTAGATAAAACCTTTTAATGATTCATTATTATTATTATCCATTCATTTCTAATACAATATTAATAAGGACATGGATCTTAGTCATTCCTTATTTAACTATTTTGTTTCTCGTTTATCCGATTAAGCAAGATTACCAAAACTTCTAAACATAGTTTAGAATGACTTTAGGTGTGGCCACACAAACATCTTAATTATTCTATGAGGGGCCCTGCTGTATTAAACTCCAAATTGAATTTCAAAAAAACAAATCCCATATTGAATACAAGCAAAACTTATGAATTTTGCAACACTTTTGAAAATAACCCTTATGGCCACCAGTTACGTATAGCTTTAGATTATCTCACAAATATGCACTAGATACATGACAGTTTCCTGGTATCTTAGGTCTAAGGATAACTATTTATGATTTTACTTGATGACAAAGATCCATAAAATATACTCATATAGTTGGGATAAGTCCTATATTTAATTCATTGAATATCATCTAAATTTGATATGTAAACACATCAATATACTTTCAAGTATATTCTATCACAATTTAAATTTTTCTTAATTTAAGAATACTCTCATATTATTAATCGACAAAAGACATTTAGAATATAATAATATTCATGGATTAAAACAAGTAAAATATGGCACAAAATTAAATAACAATATAAACATAACCAATACATTATTTCATTAAATAATAATGTCTAACATCCTTTATCCAAACACTAATCACAAATTTGCATGAAATCACTAGCTAAATGAAGCCCAATTCTTTTGGCATGTTCAATGACATTTCCTCTAGGCAAAGCCTTAGTAAAAGGATCAGCTACGTTATCATTTGTGTGAACTTTTATTAATTTGATTTCTATGTCTGGTTTCCCTCCGAACACCAAGAACATATCTTTAGTACTCCTTAAGTACTTTTGAATATGTTTAACATCAACCCAATGGAGCTTCCCTGGATTCTGTTGGTAACGACTGACTAAGTTCTGAGCAAACGTCACATCTGGCCTTGTGTATCTTACAGCATACATGATAGATCCTATAGCCGAAGCATAAGGCACCTTCTTTGTGTATTCCAACTCTTCAGGTGTTGATGCATCCATCTCATGGCTTAACTCATGCTTAACCTCCATAGGTTGAAAACTTTCTTATAGTTATGCATATTATACTTCTTCAACATCTTGTCAATATAAGTACTTTGACTAAGACAAATTAACCGCTTACTCCTATCTCTATAGATTCTAAGTCCTAGAATGTATGCAACTTTTCCTAAATCCTTCATAGAAAAACATTTGCCAAGATAATCCTTAACTTCTTTAAGTCTTGGAATATTACTTCACATGATTACTATGTCATCAACATATAAGATTAGGAACACTATATCACTCCCACTAGCTTTGCGATATACACATGGCTCATCATGTAACACCCCACTTGGATAAGTGGACCGTTACATGTATTTATGGCGTGTTAATACATAGATTTTACTAGTTGAAAAAAGTTCGTTTTCTCGGTATCTTCTCGAATTGATTTCCGGTTAAATGTGTGACTCAATTGTTTTTGGTTAAGAAAAAGGGAAGTTGATTATCTATAACTAATTAAAAAGTAAATGCGAAAAGTATTTAAAAACAAACTAAAGACAAGTACAAATAATAAAACTAAAACAAGGTGAATATTAAAAACTAAAAGTTAAAACGATATTAAAACTAATAGTAAAACAAATAATAAAATGTAATTTAAAGCGAAACAATTAATAAAAATAAAACTAAACGAAGAAATTAACTTTTGACTGAAAAATAAAATTAACCTAATGAAAAAGGAGAGAATAAAACCAAAATGGTACTTTAAAGCTAAACGAGACAAAACCTAAAGCGGGTACTAAATAAAAGATAAAACTTGAACTTTACGAAAAAATATTAATTTTAAAATTAGAAGAAAAATATAACTAAAAATACGTAACTTTCAGAAATAAAATCGGAACAACTTTCAGATTAAACTAAACGATTACGGAAAAAAAACTATAAACAAACAAGCTAGCAGGCAGCTAGCTCAAGCTAGCAACCTGCTAGCTCAAATTGGCGCCAAAATAGGAAGTAAGCAGATAGGCATGTAGGTGGATTTTAGCAATTGTATCGCAATGTGTATTTATTTTCCATCGGAATGTTTATTTGTAGTATCGCAATGTATTTTTTTTTTATTTTTTTTTTAAACTATCGAAATATTAAAAAAATCTATCGGAATACTAAAAATAAGAAAAGTATCGGAATATGAAATCAAAATCTATCTGAATGTGGTTGTCAAAATTTGGGCAGCACTTCGTCGCAATATACCTTAAACTCCGTCGGAATATGCGATCGCAATGAGCGATCGCAATCCCGATCGAAATAAGGGGATTTACCAACCTATCGCAAAGTAGAACCCACACTTGGGTTATTGCGATACAAATCAAGAAACCGTCGGAATGTGATAAAACCCTCAATATTGCGATGAACACCAACAAATCCAAAAATGGAGATAAGCAAAAATCTCAATAAGCACTTTCAATAAGCACACTAAACCAAAACTTGAACAACTTAATAAGCATAAATTTGAAAACTTTTAAAAGACGAAATTCATAAACTTTATAAAAACACAAAATAAGAAAACAAAATAAGCAAACTTTAAAGAGACTAACTTTTTAAGAAAACTAAAAAGCAAATAAGCTAAATACAAAATAAGCCAATAAGATTGTCAAACTTATAGCTTATTTCATACGAAAACTTATATAGAAGAAAAAAAAGTGAACTTTTTACTCAAATAAGCAATATGATTAAGCAAAACCAAAACTTAATCCGAACCAAAATCAAATCAAAAACAAGAAAAGTAGGATGAGAAAGATAAATAAAAGCTTAATAAAAGGGAAATTAAGATCCAACAATTAAATTAACTTACTTGGAATTAAACGGTACGAAATTTAAGACATGAAATTAAAGTGACAAGAAATTAAAAGGTACAAGTAATGAAAATGGTGGAAAGACTAATTTTGTCAAAATTAGCTAACAACTACAAAATGAAGTCCTAATGATTTATTTATAGGGGAGGAGGAGGATTAGTGGAAGGAAGCTTCCTCCCCTCTTTCATTTCTTCTTAATTGCGTCATTAAGTCCCTCCTTCTTTTAATCTTCATTAATTGCATATTTAGTCCTTTTCTTCTAATCTTCTTTAAACTTGGACTTAAGGGACTTTTGGCTTCGGGATTTCTTTGAACTCGTCTTTAAATTCTTCAATAAAATAGACTTGAATTCTTCGGCTTTTGATAAACTTCCGTCTTTTGACTTTTTCTTCGATAAATCTTCAGAATTGGTCTTGGACTTCCGTTCTTTTTGCACTCTTGACTTCTTGACTTCGTCTTTCATCTTTTTCTTCAATAAAAGTCCGTAAATGCCCGTAAATATCCGTGTTTTCTCCACTTCTCACCTTTTCGTCTTAAATCACAACAAAAACACAAACCACGCATAATTCCGACATAAAAGACATAAAATACACGTTTTGGCTCGGTTATTATTGTAATTAAGCGGTAAAAGGGATGGGTGTTTTCACACCTATCAAATCCCCTACACTTAACCATTGCAATGTCCTCATGCAATGCATTAGTTACAAAGCACGTTTTACACTTTCCATCATAATCAACCTACCTTGGCCCTTATTAAACAACTAAGGAAAATCAAAAAGATAAAAAATAACAAGATGCAACAAGGAAGAAACTTGTAAAGAAATCTAAGACTTACATTAGGGCTTGTGTGTCATGAATGTTCATCACCCTCAAGTTTCACGTTCCCCATGCCAAGCTTAAAAACAAGATCGTTGTTAGTACAAGTTAGCATAACAAACATTTACTCATGTGGTTCAATTAATCACTTAAACTCCCTTATTCCTACGGGTATCTCTTATATTTTATTGATGTCTTGAATGATCACGAGGATGCATTGTTGACTTATTGCGATAGTTTATTTAGGCTAAAAGCAAAGTAGGACGAATTGATTAATATTTAGCTAAAGGACAAAATCTCTTAAAACTGCTTCTCGGGATATCAAAAAGTTCATATCTTGGCATAACTTGGTTCGCGATTTGAGACCTTTCTCGGGCCGATATTTGGCATGTACTTCATACTTCATATCTTGAGAGACGTTCTCGAGATAATGGTCTTCTCATCGTAATAGAGTTTCTTCACTTGGAGACTTTTTGAGGGGTACTCCAACTTTGTTGACCACGACTTCATGATTATTTCTTCAATCTCTAATTGGGACTTTGAGATACAACGATCCGCCTCCTTTTCGGACTTGGATCTATTTATCCTCATACCTTGTTAGGGTCTTTTCGGATAGACTTCTCCATGATCTTTATGGGAGTTGATTACTTTTCGTCGTGAGTCTTGATCCTTCATATTGATTTTGGAAATAATGCTTTTCACATCACTTTGGATCTTCAGCAATAAAATGGAATCCTCATGCCTTGTTAGGGCCTTTTCGGACTCGCCAATCTTCGCGCCCCGCTTCATAAGTTATGCCTTGGCTATGAACTCTTATCATTACCGAGAAACTTTTAAACGATCTTGGGCTAGAAGCTAAGTAACTTTTCAAATCGTACGACGTTACTTATTGCATTTATTTATTTACAAGCGAGGGGAGAAAAAGATCATAATTAACTCACATAAGTTAATGAAAGAATACCAAACTTGTAACCAACTCTATCATTTCTCGTTCTCCACAATTTAAAATCTCAAGGAATGAGACTCGTGGATGCTTAGCCTAATAAACCAATTAAGGTCTACATGGTTAAGGATACTAGCTAGAGTGAACTTGGATAAGTAAACTCGGGTTGAGTCAAAATATTCACAACGGGCCTAATATATCTAAGATATCTAAACTTGCTAAAACCATTTTATTAAAATGCTAGAAAGTAACAAAAATAAAGGAGACTACAACTAGGCCAAAATAGATTCAAAATTTTGAAAAATGTCGAAAAATTGATTTTCCGGTTAAAATGAGGGCAAATACAAGGAAAAGACCACTTAACTTCGATAGAAGTCCCCCTACACTTAATATAAACATTGTCCTCAATGTTTAAGCATGTGGGAGTAAACTCCCCTACACTTAGGACATTGTGCACTTTGTTTAAATCTCGTTAAAGAAAAGACAACTAAAGAGATTCCTATTTTAATATTGAGAAATATAAAATAGTGAATCGAAAAGAGTTTAGGATAGAACCGGGAAGAAGGGAACACGGAATCACGGTTCGTCAAAAGTCATCAAGAGTGTGTCTTTGAAGCTCTAATCCCTGCACATGATAAGAAAGAGAACAAGAAACACCAACGGGGCTCCCCCTACACTTATGGTGAAAATAGATAGATAATTGGGTTGTCTCCCAAAAAGCGCTTGTTTATATTAACCGAGTCACGAGCCTGACTCGTCCCCGAATTAAATAGTCCATGGGGAAGCCTCGAATGTGATACCGGGATCAAAGACTTTGTCCTCGTTCCCGGTTGACATCAACAGAGGAGAGGCGGGGGGATAAGTCTTGAAAGGGAGAAAGGTCCTTTCAACATACATATAGTATGTGAATTCAAGATCCACGGGAGGTGGGTTGGGTAAAGTAAGCACATTGTCCTCCCCCGAAGACAATGAATGCTGAGCAAACGGCAAAGCCGTATTGTTATCAATTATAGCATAATCAAAGTCACCTCCCGGGTCAAAGCACTCATCCTCCGAGATCGTCTCTAAAGGGGAGGATGAAAGGTGCTCGGGAGGGGGACTTGGGTCAATACTTTCCTGCAGCAGATTATCAAAACTAATGTCCCCCTCCAAATCATCGTCATCATTACCTGGTGGTATGGAGTGAATATCGATTTCTTCCGGCAATGGGTCATTATCTTCAACGGTAGGATTAGATGGAGGCAAAGACTCGGAAAGAGGAGGAGAAGTCAACGCTTCAATTTGAGCAATAAGAAGGTGCACTTTCCGTAATCTATCGCTAAGAAGCACGTCTTCAACCTCATCCACATGATCAAGTTCATAGGTGAACTTCTCGTAGGCCGAAGAGAATAAATCGTCATCATCCGCATCTCCCGGTGGAGATTGAGAAATTTCAAAGGTGAAATTCTCATAGCTTGGAGAAAAATCGTCATCACTAGGATCGACCTCTTTCGTAAGAGCAACGTCGTCCTTAGGCTCCATAGCAGTCGGTATGTCACAAACCTCATCATCCAATACTTTGTCGAGACCAACATCACCAAGCTCATGCAATGTATCACAATCCGTAGACACATTTGGGATATTGAGAGGAGGGATGACAATTGCACTAGGACATTGAGCAGTAAGATCATTCCAAGAAATAGTAGGCTCATCGTCATCATCATCATCATAATAGTATTGACGCACAGGAGGAGGGGTATAATCATTAAGATTAGATACTTGCTCTTGTTGCTGTCTCTTCTCTTTTTCCCATGCTTCTTTGAACCGAACAAAGGCTTCTTGAATGTCCAAAATAATGGCGTGCCTTTCTAGAGTAGTGAGTTGTTGATCAATATGAATTCCCTGAGAGGATTGATGATTGAGGGTGTGATGTGGGGGCTCAAAATGTTGAAAACCTGAATTATAGCATGGTTGTGGCTCATAGTAGTTCATCGGTTGGGAAGAATTAGAAACCGTGTTTGGTTCATAATAATCCATGGGTGAAGAAAACTGAGGACACGGATTTTGCTCATAATAATTCATTGGTTGACAATAGGAAGTATCGTGAGGACCCCCACAGTTGTTGCAGAACGGTTGAGGAGAAAGACTGGGTGCGTCATGTGGATAGCTATTATCATAGTCATAATTGTACCCCGGTTCTTGCCCGTGATCATACGGGTATGGAACCGGGCACGAAATATGCCAATGAGAATCGCTTCCACAATAGGTGCACGTGGGAATAGGAGGTGGGTTCAAAAAGGACGAATTAGTCGAATTGCACAAAGGACAAAATCCGAATTGTGTGTTGTCGATACCGTTTCCGCACCGCTCACATGTACACCATTGACAAGAGTCGTTCCCGTACAGTTGTCTCCCACACCCGACGCAATGGACATAAAAATCCATGGAGAAAGATAGATAAGCAAGAAGAATATTTTTGGTGCAAAACTTTGAAAAAGAAATGCTTTTAAAGATTTTGCAAATGTTTTTTGATTTTTGAAAATATTTAACACGAAAAATAACGTTCATAAGTGAACGGATCCCAAAAGCCAACGCGTCTCTCACAAAAAACCGTTAATCTTCACGAAAAGAGCCGGCAGCGGCGCCATTTAATACAAAGATTTTACTAGTTGAAAAAAGTTCGTTTTCTCGGTATCTTCTCGAATTGATTTCCGGTTAAATGTGTGACTCAATTGTTTTTGGTTAAGAAAAAGGGAAGTTGATTATCTATAACTAATTAAAAAGTAAATGCGAAAAGTATTTAAAAACAAACTAAAGACAAGTACAAATAATAAAACTAAAACAAGGTGAATATTAAAAACTAAAAGTTAAAACGATATTAAAACTAATAGTAAAACAAATAATAAAATGTAATTTAAAGCGAAACAATTAATAAAAATAAAACTAAACGAAGAAATTAACTTTTGACTGAAAAATAAAATTAACCTAATGAAAAAGGAGAGAATAAAACCAAAATGGTACTTTAAAGCTAAACGAGACAAAACCTAAAGCGGGTACTAAATAAAAGATAAAACTTGAACTTTACGAAAAAATATTAATTTTAAAATTAGAAGAAAAATATAACTAAAAATACGTAACTTTCAGAAATAAAATCGGAACAACTTTCAGATTAAACTAAACGATTACGGAAAAAAAACTATAAACAAACAAGCTAGCAGGCAGCTAGCTCAAGCTAGCAACCTGCTAGCTCAAATTGGCGCCAAAATAGGAAGTAAGCAGATAGGCATGTAGGTGGATTTTAGCAATTGTATCGCAATGTGTATTTATTTTCCATCGGAATGTTTATTTGTAGTATCGCAATGTATTTTTTTTTTATTTTTTTTTTTTAAACTATCGAAATATTAAAAAAATCTATCGGAATACTAAAAATAAGAAAAGTATCGGAATATGAAATCAAAATCTATCTGAATGTGGTTGTCAAAATTTGGGCAGCACTTCGTCGCAATATACCTTAAACTCCGTCGGAATATGCGATCGCAATGAGCGATCGCAATCCCGATCGAAATAAGGGGATTTACCAACCTATCGCAAAGTAGAACCCACACTTGGGTTATTGCGATACAAATCAAGAAACCGTCGGAATGTGATAAAACCCTCAATATTGCGATGAACACCAACAAATCCGAAAATGGAGATAAGCAAAAATCTCAATAAGCACTTTCAATAAGCACACTAAACCAAAACTTGAACAACTTAATAAGCATAAATTTGAAAACTTTTAAAAGACGAAATTCATAAACTTTATAAAAACACAAAATAAGAAAACAAAATAAGCAAACTTTAAAGAGACTAACTTTTTAAGAAAACTAAAAAGCAAATAAGCTAAATACAAAATAAGCCAATAAGATTGTCAAACTTATAGCTTATTTCATACGAAAACTTATATAGAAGAAAAAAAAGTGAACTTTTTACTCAAATAAGCAATATGATTAAGCAAAACCAAAACTTAATCCGAACCAAAATCAAATCAAAAACAAGAAAAGTAGGATGAGAAAGATAAATAAAAGCTTAATAAAAGGGAAATTAAGATCCAACAATTAAATTAACTTACTTGGAATTAAACGGTACGAAATTTAAGACATGAAATTAAAGTGACAAGAAATTAAAAGGTACAAGTAATGAAAATGGTGGAAAGACTAATTTTGTCAAAATTAGCTAACAACTACAAAATGAAGTCCTAATGATTTATTTATAGGGGAGGAGGAGGATTAGTGGAAGGAAGCTTCCTCCCCTCTTTCATTTCTTCTTAATTGCGTCATTAAGTCCCTCCTTCTTTTAATCTTCATTAATTGCATATTTAGTCCTTTTCTTCTAATCTTCTTTAAACTTGGACTTAAGGGACTTTTGGCTTCGGGATTTCTTTGAACTCGTCTTTAAATTCTTCAATAAAATAGACTTGAATTCTTCGGCTTTTGATAAACTTCCGTCTTTTGACTTTTTCTTCGATAAATCTTCAGAATTGGTCTTGGACTTCCGTTCTTTTTGCACTCTTGACTTCTTGACTTCGTCTTTCATCTTTTTCTTCAATAAAAGTCCGTAAATGCCCGTAAATATCCGTGTTTTCTCCACTTCTCACCTTTTCGTCCTAAATCACAACAAAAACACAAACCACGCATAATTCCGACATAAAAGACATAAAATACACGTTTTGGCTCGGTTATTATTGTAATTAAGCGGTAAAAGGGATGGGTGTTTTCACACCTATCACGTGTCATCAAAGCATGCAAGGCAGATGTCTTAAAAACATTAACTGACTAATAAGTGTGTAAACCCTTATCCTTTTACCACTTAAAACAAGGAAAAACCAAACCAAAACGTGTATTTAATATCTTAAAAGTCGGAATTACGCGTGGTTTTGTGTTTTTGTGTGAAATAGGTATAAAAGATCATAAACGAAGAAAACACGAGATTTCACGGTAATTTATTGAAGAAAACTCAAGGAAATGACAAAGTCAAAGGACCAAAAGTGCAAAAAATCCAAAGTTCAAGGGCCTTAAATGAAGATCTATTGAAGACAAGGACCAAAAGTGCAAAATTTTGAAAGAACAAGGACTAAAAATGAAGATTTGTTAAAGACATATGCTAAAGATAAAGGTTTTACAAAGTTGAGGGACTAAATTTGCCAAACACCAAAGTTTAACGGGCTGAAATAGAAAATTATCATGCCTTGTAAAAGTTTTGAAACGATTTATTACAAGTTTCAAGAGTATTAAACCTACAAGGGGAAAAACTGCCAAAAGACAAAGTTATTATAAGTGAGAGCTACGTGGACCAATCAATGGATTAATAACAACATCACATGGATTGCCAAATACTCACCCCTTTTGAAGAAACATAGACCACTAAAATCAAGACACGCGGATGTGTTTCTATGGATACTTTCAGCTAAACGTGGAAGACGAAGGAGAAGGATTCAAGCCTCTACCTTAACATCAATCTTGCTCGTCTCAACGAGACGAGTCGAACGGTGGTAACCACAACCATTGCCGTGACCTCAATCCTAAATCCCCAATCTAATTTCCCAAAACCATCCTAAACCCTAGCCACGTGTTAAGCATTAATTGGCTCAATTAAGCTGGCAGGAATGACATGCTGGCACGCCTGTCACTGTCACTCACTCCCACGCACCCTGACACCTCTCAACAACCTTACCTAACTCTCTCTCACTCTCTATAAAAACCCCCACGCTCCATCACACACCGTACCTTTTTCCAGCTTTTAAATTTAGCTTTAATTTTCAAAAAAATAGTTTTAGATTGTCTTAGTGTTAGTAGATGTAATTTCCTTTCAAAAATTGTACTTCCATTTCATATCAATAAAAATAAAAATTCAAAAATACTATGTTCATCTCGATTTGATTTCTACTACTGTTCTAGTGTACGAATTGTTTGGATTGTGGTTGATTAGTGCTATATAGCTTGGAGACAAACTATATGAGCTTTTTCTTTTGAGTTGTGGTTAAGTTTTGATGCTGTTTTGATTTTTGGAGGGAAAATTTGTTCAAACACATAGATCTGGTATCTATGTGTTTTGATTGAATTTTGTTGAAGTTTTTAGAGTAGCTGAGAAATTTTAAGCGTGTTAGATCCGTCTTCATCAACAGGTTGGCCTAGATGCAGGTATATCACTCTTTAAGTTTTTAGGCTAATAATAGGTTTTATGTGGTATGCTATGTTCATGTGTTTTTACTGAATTTTAATTGCTGAGATCTACCTTGTTTGTGTTGATTTAGCTGTTTAAATACTTGGTTCACCTTTGCATACATTGGATCTAGCTTTGTGTTCTTTAAATTTTGCATAAATCAAATTATAGGCTGTTTGGATTTGGTTGTTTCGGATTTGAGTTTATGTTTTGTGTTATAAGGTTTAGAGCATCAGTTTAGCTTACCTTTTGAGTACTTAAAATAGTCAAGGTTTCAGAAATTGGTAAAGTCAAAACAGATTTTGTTTGAAAAATGGTTTAAGTCACTAGTTTAAAAAGTTAATAAACAGGCTCCTTTTGATCTTCATAAGTACTTCAATAATCAGTATTAGTTGTTGTGTTTTGTTTTTTAGGTAGCTTATAGGAAGGTTAACATGTTTCTAGTTTATAGATTTGCTTTTTAACAACTGGATAAGTCTGGATCTGAGCTTAAGATTGGTTGTTCATGCATATGCTTACTGTTTGATTATTAGCTTATCACAAATGCTTATTTAGTGGTTACATGGCTTACTTTCTTCACAAAAGTTGTTTAAACATAGCATAATAGGAGATCTGGAGATTTTGAAAGCTTTTCATATAAGTCAAATAGTCAGCATAAGTTTAAAATAAGTTGTTTTAGCTTTTTGAATTTTCTGACTTATTAAGTACAAGTTTTTCAAATGTATCAAACATTCCATAGGTTTTGTCAGCTTATAAGTTAGTGTGAGGAAAATCGGATCTTAAAATGAGCTAAATAAGTTTATCTTTACTTTTGAGCTTATTGAAAAATCATTTTAGGAGTTTAGCTTATTAGAAAAGCTGATTTTAAGTTTGACTAGGTAAAATTGTTATTAAAACGATTTGCAATTTATTTGAGCTTATTTGGTCCAGAAATAAGCTAGTTCTGGTTTATTCGTGTAACTAGCCCGTTTTAGCTTATATACTTTCATTTATTTCATCTTAGTCCTTTGTGTTCTTAGTTTGTTTGTTTTTGGAACGAATAGCTAATTGCTCATCAGTCCTTATCTCTTAGCATTTTACATATTTCGCCCAAAACTCTTCTGAGCTGGGTAAGAGTATTGGGTCCGTTTGTTGGGCTTGGATTCGGTTTAGAGTTAACAAATTTGGGCTTTTGAAATTAGTATAAACCCAGTTTTGTTTTTATTAATATTCAAATTTTCATTTTAATTTTAATTAATGTTAAATAGTTTTATTAAATATAAAAACTATTGCAAAAATCTAAAAAATATAAAAAAAAATATTTTTTTAATCTTTTGGCATTTTTAGATTTTAATTTTGGGGGATTTTTAGAATTTGCATTTTTATAGCTTTGAATTTGCATTTTGTGTTTTTAAGATTTGTACTTTGTGTTCATTTTGTGGTAAGTGCAATTTGTTTTAGCAATAGTAAGTAGTTTACGTAGTTTAATATTTTTATCTATTTACGTGCATTCAAGTAACATAAATCCAAAAATATATCTTAACAAAAAACGATTAATCTTTGGATAAATTAGTTGATCAATTCGAGTCGATTCGAGGAAAAACGATAAATTCATTAAAAGAACTTAAAAAGTCTTATGCTGCCGCATGGATCTCGTTACGACTGACGATTTTTTGTGAGACGATTTGGATTTTGGGATCCGTTCACTTTTGAACGTTATTTTTCTTGTTAAAAAATCAAAAAGATAAAAATAAAAAAAATAAAAAAATCACAAAAGCAAATTCTTTCCTAAGATTTGCAGCAAAAAAATTATAAAATCCAAAAGTAATACTTTTACTAAAGTATTACACCAAGAAAAATAAGTACTATTGTTATTTTTCTTATTTCAATTTCTCTTGTTTTTATTGTGCATATATTTTATTTTAAAAAATAAAAAATACAAAAAGATTTTTTTACTATAGATATTACGTATAAGAACCTTAATAAACAATATTCCATAAGTATTGCTTGCAATACCCCGTATTTGGAGGTGTCCCAGTTCCATATACGTGTATCGATCAAACAAAAATAAAGGCAAAAATAGATAAATACTTTCATTAAGCAATAATTTGAAAAAATACAAACTATAAGGTGAATAGAAAGGCGACGTGGTATAGAAGGCCGTCTAAGGGAAGCTAGGTACTTAAGTGCTTCGCGCCACCTCATTCCCCCCGTTCACTTGTGAGTATTTTTAGAAGGAAGACTCATTGAGGGTTTTGCCACCCTAGTAGTATTACGTATATATTTTTTGTAGCTTTTTCATATTGAACCTCGAGAGGGATAATCCCTTTCCTCTCAAAGTCACCGAGGTCTCCTACCTCATTCCTCGTGTTTTGTTGTATGCGCACTCGCGCGCGTGCACACATACCGAGTGGTGTACCAAATACTTCTAATTATTCCAAAAATAAGAAGAAGAACAAAAAGACCGTCAATCAAGCCGATCCCAAGAATCGAGCTTTGAACAATACGATGGCAACGGATAACCGACCAATGATTGAGATCTTGCAATCTCACGTTGAGGGAAATGATGACGCGATTGTGGTACCGGATATTGGAGCGAATAATTTTGAACTAAAAACGGGTTTTATTCAAATGGTTTCCGCTACACCATTTTTAGGTCATACTCATGTTGACCCACACGCTCATATTAAGAGATTTTTACACTTGGAAAATACCGTTAAATACAATGGGGTGCCACAAGAGGCAATTCGTTTGCTACTCTTTCCTTTTTCCCTCGAGGGACAAGCTCGGATTTTGCTCGATAAGGAACCACCCCAAAGTATCACCACATAGGTGGATTTAGAGACCAAGTTCATTAACTACTTTTTCCCACCATCACGAACCACCGCTTTAAGGAATGACATCATTACCTTTGAACAAAATTATGGGCAAACGTTTAGTGAGTCTTGGGACCGTTTTAAGGAGGTTTTAAGAAAATGTCCTCAACATGGTTTTACAAAAGTGCATCAAATTAATACGGTTTACAATGGTTTAACTCTAAATGACCAAGACTCACCCAATAGTGCCGCGGGGGGTAATATTCTTGTGAAATCCATGAACGAGGCCTGGGAAATAATTTAAAACAAGGCAAAAGTTCAAACTAAAAGTGTAAGGGCTACTATGACTAGTGCTAGTGATAATGGGGTGAATAATCAAATTAAGGCGCTTACTTCAATTGTGACAAAACATGCTTTAAGAGTTGATAACTGATATGAGTTAAATTACTCATATCATTTGTATCTTGAAACAAACAATAATTGCATAAAATCAAAAGAAAATGCCTTGTATTCGCTTGTTTCTTGTTTCATGTGTGTAGGTACCAAAGATCACAAAAACGGCAAAGATCGACACGAGTTTGAATATTTTATCAAGGCCAAAAGACAAGTTCCATCTTATTCGCGGATTTATCAGAGTTTGAGGCCAAGTAGGACCCACATTTGGGAAATCGGCCTAAAAGCCCATTTAAAGAAGTACTTTTCACTTTGATGATTGTAAAATCCCAACACTTGGCCCATTGTGCATTGTAACGGATGGAGTAACTTGGGTTTTAAAAGCCCAATAGCACAAGTTAATAAGGACGATGGAAATTATTTTGGGTCCAAGTAAAAACCCATTAGGGTTAAAAGACTTTTGGAAAACGATTTAAATTCGTTTTGTCAACATTTAGCCAACTCATTCACTTATCAATCACAAACGTGTATTAACCCCACTCACACACACTCCACTTTTCGATACAACCAAAGTAAAAAACCTCATCTTTCTCCCATCCCAAATAAACTTGCAACATATACTATTCCTCCAAACCCTAATCCATAAAATCACAATATTAATTGGGGCTTTTGTTTCCCACTTGTGATACTCACTCCCTTTAATTAATTACCCCTATTTTTCGGTCTTTGAAGATGGATAGACGAGTGGTACGTGGCATCTGATTACTGGTTGTGACAACACATTATTCTCAATCAACCAATCATTAGAAGCCAAATCAGCTACAAACTAGCACAACTAGCACACTGGAATACCACGTTGGCAATCCGTGTGCTAGATTAGCTATTCTCAACCCTTAGATGAAAACAAGAAAGAGAGAGAAGAAGAGGATTCCTCATCAACGGCCAAGATTCGAGATGGCTTCAACAACCTCCCCTCAACAGCCTCGGGGGTTGGCTATATAAACCCCCAAAATAATTGTAATATGTATTCCATTTTTCTCTTTATAGTTATAATGTTAAAATAGGTTTAGAATAATTTGTATTTTATTTTTAATAGTTTTGTAATCTTTTACCGAAATTAATAAAAGTGGATTTGAGTTTCAAAAGTCTTTATTAATTTACTGGTTTACTTGATTATTCTTGTTATAATATATTTTGATATTATATGAATATTAATTGATTAAAGTTAATTAAATAGCTTTGATTGATTTATAAAAGTGAAATTTGGAAGAAATCTTTCCCCACTGGAAAGTTTAAAGAAAACTGGTTCGAATATTGCTGGTGTTGGTTCGCTGATAACGGTGATTATTGCTCGAAGTAATAGTATTCGTATTATGGTGGTTCGTATGGTGAGTAGTAATGGTGGTGATTTAGTTTATTAGACGGCTCAGCGACGCATCTACTTCTCAAAGTATTTCTTCTAAAAGGTTTAATCACATTTTAATTTTCATGTTTTTAGATTAATCTTGTTAAATGTTTGAGTGCTTAGGTTAATTGTTTGAGGCATATGTTTAGACTGCTAAGTTGATCTGTTATACTTTTTTTTATCTGTTAAATAGGTTACTGTTTGGATTTAAGTGATTAAGTTGATTTATCAGATTTACTTAGAAGGTTTTTTTTATCTGATGTTGTAGGTTTGGATTAATTTGATTAAGATGTTTTAGATAAATCTATTTTATCTAGGATTGGTATTTGCTAGTTATCTGCTGAATAGGTCGGCTGATAGAAACTGTTTGGTGAATGTATAAGTCTTTTAGATTTGTGATGAAATTTGATCTTTGCTATGCACTTTTGCTAAAAGTTGATGTTTGGTTTTAATACATGGAAATAATCTGTTATGTTTAAATGGATTGAACAAATTAACTGATAATTTGTATGTTGCTTTAACTGAAGGAATAATATGATGTATCTGTTCATTTTTGACTGAATGATTTTGGAATTAAACTGCTCAGTTTAGGATTTGAAATTTGTTCAAAACGTAGTGTTTTAATGCCTGAGTTAAAGATGATTGTAACTTGAGTTAATCGTTTTCTTTTAAAGAAGTTTGTTTTAATCTGATAAAATGTTTAGTTCAACTGCATTTTTCTAGCCTAATTTATATGATGGTTTGATTTCATTACTATTATAGATTTTGTGTGTATTTCTGCTTGATTTGCTTTATATTTTGCTGTTAAGTTTTTGCTATCAGATCCAACTGATCTGATAGCTTATAGCTGTTCTCATAAGCTGTTTAAGATATTAGCTCAACACTAGTCACCTCCTGTGACTCCATCTCGTTTTAACTGTCAAAAAAAATATTCATCCAAAAACGTCCCTTGTTGGACTCGTCCTGCGACCTCGCAGATAAACGCCAAGCACCTTTACCACTGAGCTAACTGGCTCCTTTGGTTTTAATTTCAGTCAAAGATATTGATATGTTCAATAGTTTAAGAGCTGACAGTTTTTGTTATATACTTAATCTTTATTTTAATTTCATTTTTAAATAGTTTTATTACTTTTATATATATTTCAGTTTTAATAATAATTAAAATAAAAAATAATAATGTTTTTATTAATTTTAAAAGTTTAACTAGTTTTCAAATAATTAGATTTTTATTATTTTAGATTTAAATAAAAATGGTTTTAAAAATAGATTTTGTTTAATAAAAAGTAAAGTAGATTTTAAATAGATTTTTAAGTAGAGTAAAATTATTTTAATTGATTAGATTAAATTGATATATGATTTTTAAATAGATTGTTTATTTTATATAGTTTAAAAGTTTTAATATTTTGGGGTTTACGATTCATGCACTTTAGGATAAAATTAAATAGCTTTAAAATTTGTAGGATTAATATTAGTTTAAAAACCGAAACCAATTCGAATCAATTGTCCAAATCGATACAAAACGTCTCAAATTCATAAGATCTTCGTGTACAACGAACTTGGTTCATCCACGTGTTTAACTGAATTCGTCTTTGGTAATTTTAGACTATTACTTTTTCCTAAAGGTAATTTTCTAATTTACCCTATAACGTATCTAATTATCACTATACTATCACGATAACATCAAAAATTTTGGCACCGCTGCCGGGGATCTTGTGTACGATTCGCTTTGTGGAGATTTGTTGATCGTTGATTTGAAGACCCTTTCCGTCCTCGGAAAGTTTTGTTATTTTTCTATTATTATAGTATGTATCGTTTTTCTCATTTTTTGTGATTAATATATTGTATTACGTAGAACAATAAAGTTACCTACTTTCCAAATAAGACCTTAGTTGGGATTTCATCACCTAGCTATTGTATTCGAATCCAAAACAAAAATAGAAGGCAAAATAGATAAATACTAATAAGAAGTTTGAACTCGATTTATACAAGCTATAAGGTGTGTATAAGGCGACGTGCTATAAAAGTCCGTCTAAGGAAAAAGGTTTTTAAGTGCTTTGTGCCACCTCGTTTCCCCGCTTGCTTGTGCGTATATTGAGAGGGACGACCTATTATTGGTTTGCCGACTCAAGTAGTAATAAATCTTATTTTTGTAGTTTACTTATTGAACCTCGAGACGTTTAGGTTTTCATCTATCGTTTCAAAGTAGACCGAGGGTAATTTACTTGCATAGTAGTTATCCTTATTCCTTGTTTTTATCGATCAATTTTGATTGAGCAATACCAAAAATAATCTTCTTCTTGTCTAATTTCTTTTCTTCAATCCTCTAAATTCTCGTCATTGTAGTGTATGCAATTACGTTCTTCTAGACTTGTGATTGATTTTAATAGGCTTGAAAATATTCCTCGTAGAAATAGAAATCGTCAACAACGAATAGTGGAACCCGAGCTTCCACCTATTGTTGTAGAGATGGTCGATAACCGAACAATGGAGGAATTGCTCCGTGCACCCACCGAAGGGTATGGGGAAGCAATCGTTGTGCCGGCTATTTTGGCGGATCATTATGAGATTAAGACGGGTCTTTTATCGCTCATTCGTGCCGACCAATTTCATGGCAATGAGACCGATAACCCGCATTCTCACATTCGGAATTTTCTTCGAATTACCTCGAATCTCAAGTTTAGAGATGTGTCGAATGAAGCGATTAAGCTCATGCTTTTTCCGTACTCGCTCGAGGGTAATGCTAAGATTTGGTATGAGAAAGAACCACCGGGTTCGATCTTAACATGGGATGATTTAGTGTCTAAGTTCATGAATTGTTTTTTTCCACCATCTAAGACAACACACTTTAAGAACGAGATCACTAGATTTGAACAAAAAGTGCATGAATCGTTTGGTGTTGCTTGGGAAAGATTTAAAGATTTGTTGAGACAATGTCCACACCACGGTTTCTCGGAATTGCATCAAATCAATACTTTTTATAATGGGCTTAATATGATTGAACAACATTCGTTAAATGCCGCCGCGGGTGGTAATCTTTTAAGAAAAACTACGAGAGACGCATGGTGTATAATTGAGAATAAATCTAGAGCACAATATTCACGAAACACACCGAGTTTTCCAATGTGAATTCATCTAATATCGAGATTGCTAGATTGGACTCTAAGATTGACACGATTTTGAATGAGCTTAGGAAGAATCCTCATGGATCGATTAATATGGTTGAGAATGTTTGTGTATCATGTGGTGGAGCACATCCTAATTATGCTTGTTTAACCACAGGGTTTCATCAAGCTAGTGCTTTTGCCGCGACGGGAACTTATGGCTCCAACGGTCAAGTTCCTCGTCAAAATCATGTTGCTCCACCGGGTTTTCCACCGGTTCAAAATAGGTACAACAATGGAAAAATGGGAATAATTTTAACCGTGGTAACCAAGGGAATTACAATCAAGGAAATGGGTTTAATGCTAATCAAAACAATCAAGGTTTTCAAAGCAATAACCAAAATGATTTGTCAAGCTACATTAAAACGAATGAGGCAAATTTGAAAGCTTTTCAAAATAACATTCAAGGACAAATGGCCACTTTGAAAAATGAGTTTCAAAATACGCTAAAAGGGCAAAATAACAAGATTGAGCTTAATCAACAAAGAATGGAACAAAGATTAGAGCAAAACCAAAACCGTTTTGAGCAACAAATAGAGCAAAGTCAAAACCGTTTGCAACAAAGTTTAGAACAAAATCAAAACAAATTGCTTTCGATGTTTGAATCTTTCATGTCCAAACCATCCTCGTCTTCGGGTTGCTTACCTAGTAATACCATTCCAAACCCGAGGGGAGAGCTTAAGGCTATCACCGCTTATGATAATCTAGAAAGAAAGCTTGAGCTTTATGTTCTACCTAAAGAAACCTTTCGTAATGTCACCAAGGCTACTTTAAATGTGATTTGTACCTCGGAGTTCCTTGATTTTTTTTCTAAGAAATATAATGATCTGGGTCAATTCTTGATACCTTGTTTTTTTGATGAGCTTGGGGAATACAAAGCTCTAGCCGATCTAGGAGCTAGTATTAACGTAATGCCCTTAGCCATTTGGAAAACTCTTGACTATTTGCGACTTATGCCCACTCGAATGATCATTGAGCTTGCTAATGGTACCACCACCCGTCCGGTTGGTATAGTGGAAAATGTCGTTGTTAAAGTGGGGGAGTTCGTTTACCTTGTCGATTTTGCAATCATTGATTATGAGCCAAATCCTCGTGTGCCTATCATTTTAGGACGACCATTTTTGTGTACGGCCGATGTTTTAGTTGATATGAAAGAAGGGGAGCTTAAATTGTTCCATGGTAATAAACATATGATTTTCAAACCGGAAAAAATTCCAAGATTGGTTCCTAAGAAATTGGAAAGTGTTGAAAAACCTATCTTTGTTGAATCATGTTGTAATGTTACCTCATCTCCACTCACTCCACACGAGGATGATAGTTCTAAGATTGAAAAACAAATTGATGAATACCTAAGTGCACCATTTGATCCTAGTGAGCTTAATAGTGAGAATTTTGATCCCGAGAGTGATATTGCTTCAATTGAACAATCTTTGAAAATGGACTCATTTTCACTCTCTTCGAAGGATCAATTTGATGTTCCTAAGGCACAATCTTCCGTTGAAGGGCCTTTAATTCCTAACTTCACACCGAGTGAGGTTAGTAACTATTCGTTGGATGAGTTCATCGATGAACTTTTTGCTATCATTGATCCACTTCCACGGGGAAGTGAAGACGTTTCTGATCTCGAGATCGAGCGTGATTCTCGTGTTTTACCTACCATTCTCAAGGAATTCACCGATGAATTTCCTTCTAATGAGAATGATGATCTTGTATCCGAGTGTGACACACTTGATACTTTGTCGGATATTTCTTGTGATGACGAGAATGACGACACTTTTGTGACCTACTCAAATCCTCTCTTTGAAGCTTCAATGAACAATAATCCATTGTTTAAAGAGGATTTTGAGAGCATCATACCTCCTTCATCTCACACCTTTTGTGATGATGAATATGTCGACCCGGATGGAGAAATTTTCTTGATTCCCGATCTCCCTCCCACTCGCTTTGATCTTAATGTGCGGGTTTTTCATGTGAATCATATTGAGTATCATAACCCCTTTGTTCACATTCATAAGAATGACAAGGTCGACAAAGTCATGCAAGTTGAAACCACTATGGTTGAGACTTTTACCACACCATTACCATGTGCTTCATATGATTTTGGATTAGCATGGGGGGACGACACCGTGTTGTCTATTCCTTTCTCCACCGAGGACGAGGTATTCGACCCCGGAATCGTTGATTTAGGGAAATCTCGGCCTTTCACTGATGCAATAATTGAAAGACTTTTTAATCATCTTGGTGTGAGTTTATCTTGGAGAGCATGCTATATTCATTCCAAAATTTGTGACCACTATCTCTTTTTAGAGATTCGTGTTGGAGTTTTATCCTTTCGTTTGTCATCCGACAACGAGGATGAGATCTTTGACCCCGGCATCGTACTTTATGTTGGATTCAATTACAAAATGCCGGTTTTCACCATTTTCCCTAAGGACCAATGAATGCGGGGATCGAGTCGAGCTCATGACTCGGTTAACACAAACGAGGTGCCTTGTGGGGGAGTCCCATACATTCTATCTTCTTTCTATTTTCTAACAACTAATAAGGCTTGATCTTTCAAGCTCGTGCTCGTGTTTTGTTGTGTTGTGAATCTTAGGTATGACCCTTATTATTTGAAGACTCTCGTGTTTGGTTTTTGCCAGTCCACTTGATCTTCCATTCTTTGAATGCCAAAAAGGGGCACTGATAGGTGTGTAAACACCCATCTTTTCTACCACTTAATTACAATAATAACCGAGCCAAAACGTGTATTTTATGTCTTTTATGTCGGAATTATGCGTGGTTTGTGTTTTTGTTGTGATTTAGGACGAAATTGTGAAAAGTGGAGAAAACACGGACATTTACGGGATTTTATTGAAGAAAAAGATGAAAAGACGAAGTCAAGAAGTCAAGAGTGCAAAAAGAACGGAAGTCCAAGACCAATTCTGAAGATTTATCGAAGAAAAAGTCAAAAGACGGAAGTTTACTAAAAGCCGAGGAACTCAAGTCTATTTTATTGAAGAATTAAAAGACGAGTTCAAAAGAAATCCCGAGCCACAAGTCATTAGAGTCCAAGTTTAAAGAAGATTAGAAGGAAAAAGGACTAATGGTGCAATTAATGAAGATTAAAGGCTTAAGGACCTAATGACGCAATTAAGAAGAAATGAAGGAGGGGAGGAAGCTTCCTAATCCTCCCCTATATATAGATTAGATCTTAATTACTTTCATTTGGTTGGCTAATCGTGACAATTAGTTCTTCCACTTTTAATTATCTTGTCATTTAAATACTTGTCAAATTTAAATTCTTGTCTTGCACCTTAATTACCATTTAATTTCAAGTAAGTTTTTCTTTTAATTCTTGTTAATCTTTATCTTTATCTTGTTAATCTCATTCTACCTTTCTTAATCTTTAATTTTTATTGTTTATGTTCATGTTCATGTTCTTATTTTTCTTATTTTGATCAAAGTGGTTTTGATTATCTTGTTCAGTTTTGTGAGTTTGATTGTTTTGGATTGTTTGATTTTCATTAGTATATGTTTATTTGTTAGTTTGATTTAATCTTGTGTTTGATCTAGCTTTGTTTTGATTAGAATCGGTTATATATTGTTCCTTGTTCTTCGCATGGTTTGTTTCTGATCTTTCCCAGATTCTGCTTTCCCAGACATTCCGAACGGTGTATTTCACTGGTGTTCTATCCGGAATACTAGATATTCCGAGTTGGCTTGTTATTCCGAATAGGAAAATATTCAGAATAGGGGTATTATTCCGAGTAGGTGTAATATTCCGCATAGGCTTTTTTATTCCGAGTAAGAAGTATATTCCGAATAGCCTGTTATTCCGCATAAGGGGAGTATTCCGAATAGGCTTCTTTATTCCGAATAGTGTTGGTATTCCGAATAGGCTTCTTTATTCCGAATAGGGAGCTTTATTCTGCATAGCTTATTTTATTCCGCATAGCATTAATTTCGTTTTATTCCGAGTTGCCATTTTTATTCCAAATAGGAAGGATTTATTCCGGATAGAGTTCATATTCCGAATAGGTGACAATATTCAGGATAGGAAAACATTCCGAGTAAAGCCTAACATTCCGGATAGAGTTTTATTCCGAATAGAGCTAATTTTCAGTTTCTTTAATTTCAGTTTTTAATTTCCTGCTTCTTAATTTCGAGCTTTATTTTTCCCGCCTTTTTACTTAGTCGTACTTTAACTTTATTTGACTTAGATTTATTTTAGCTTTGCCTTAGTTTATGTTTTAGTTTTAGTTGCGTTTTTAGTTTGCCTTAGTTAGTTTTAAGTTTGCGTTATTTACTGTTAGTGCCCTTTAATTTTAGTCACGCATTTAAATACTTGCACCATTTATTTTTAATTAGATTTAGATTTATTTTAAAGTCATTTATTTTAATTATTTCGCACATTTTATTTAAAAACAACCAAAAATATTCTTTTTCACCAGAAACAACTGAGTCGCATTTTGAACCGGAAATCAATTCGTTAAGACTGGAACAACGAACTTTTCAACTAGTAAAATCTCAATATTAAAATGGCGCCGCTGCCGGCTCTTTTCGTAAAGATTAACGGTTTTCTGTGAGAGACGCGTTGCTTTTTGGGATCCGTTCACTTGTGAGCGTTATTTACTTGCTTAAAAATTTCAAAAAACCATAAAAATTAAAAATTGTTAAAAATCCATAAAAATTAAAAATTTCAAAAATCCAAAAAGATTTTATCTTTATTGTGTAAATATATTGTTTTTGTGTTTGTTTTCATTTTCTTTTGCATTTTCAGGAGTATGTGTACTAGATCTTCTAATTATCAAGAGCCCGAGACTCAAGAAGATTTAAGTATGTCAGGTGTCAACAACAATATACCACCGCACCTCAATAATAATAACAACAATGTTCTTCCACAGCCCGATCTTCGGACAATGGAGGAACTTTGTCAACCTACCATGTTCGGACGAGGAGGACCGATTGCGTCGATGCAAATCAACGCTCCTGAGTTTTCGTTGAAGCACCACATGATTCAGCAAGTGAAAACTAACCCATTCCGTGGATTTCCTGATGATGATGCCAACAAACACCTCGACAAGTTCATTACAATCACCCAAAGCATGAAGTTGGCTGGTGCCATAATGGATGAACTTCGCCTACAACTCTTTCCACATACTTTATTACATCATGCCGAGAAATGGTTTGATCGTCTCCCGAAGAATTCAATTCACACTTGGGATGACATGACTCAACGCTTTTTGTCGCGCTACTTTCCACCATCCATGGTCACGAGCCTTCGCAATCAAATCAGCGGTTTCATGCAAGACCCTGATGAATCTCTTTTTGATGCTTGGGAGAGATATAATGTCTTGATCGATAGATGTCCGAACCACAACATGCTCCCTGTGACCTTAATTGATACTTTCTACAACGGTTTGACTTTTCGTGATCGTGATATGATTAATGCAGCCGCCAGTGGCACATTTATGAAAAGGAGACCCGAGGAGTGTAGAGAGCTAATTGAGAACATGACTACTCACCACAAAAACTGGGATTCCTCCGCTTCTTCAAGGAACAACCCGAGAGTCAATGTTTCCTCTACTTCAGCAAACCCTGAGATGACCGAACTCACCCGCATGATGACTGAAATGAGCAAAAGTATTACGCTTCTCGCTTCAAACCAACAACAACAACAAGTTAAAGCGGTTGCTAATCCTTGTGAAACATGCGGTGGTCCTCACTCATACACCGATTGTCCTTCTACACAAGGAAATCCGGAAAATATGTATGCAGCTTATGGTAATTATTCACCGGAAAATTACCAAGCTCGACCTCAAGGGGATAGAAATCTGCTGAGTTACCGATCAAACAACTACCTTTCACCCGATTTTTCTCCTCAAAACCAAAACCCCGCCAACAACTACAATAGGAGCAACCAAATCCCACCAAGAGCTTCTAATCCTTATCACCCACCCACCCAACAAACCCCACCTAATAATCCCGATGTTGAAGCCATCATGAGAACTCAAGGTGAGCAAATCAAGAATCTACAGAGCCAAATTATCAATCTTAAAGGAGATATTACCAAGCAAGGAAATGAGATTAGATCCGAGCTTCGAGATAATATTCAATCCTCCTTCAGCAATCAAACCAATGATTTGAAGAATATGCTTGCTAGTTTCTTGCCCGCCGCTCAACCTTCTTCTTCAAGTTCTCTACCTTCAAACACCGTCACCAATCCGCGAGCTAATGTGAGTGCTATAACTACTCGTAGTGGAACTACCATTGTCGATCCACCTATCCCACCACCATCATCTACACCTCCTCCACCACCATTTATCCCTACTCCTCCTACACCTAGTATTAGTGCACCATTACCATCTCCGCCTCGTCATGACGATGTTTCTAGGAAGGAACCTTCAACATCTCAACCTTTACCTGCTACACCTGCACCTTCACCACCCAAACCCAATATCCCTTATCCTTCTCGTTTAGGCAAGACCAAGATGCTAACCAAGGATGACTCTGACGTGACACGCTATGTGAAGATGATCTCTCAGATGAACTTCAACATTAGTTTTCTTGAAGCACTTGTCCACATGCCCAAATTTGTCAAAGCATTTAAGGAATTGCTTAACAAGAAGGAGAAGCTGATTGAACTCGCCAACACACGCTTAAATGAAAAATGCTCTGCAGTTATTCTTAAAGAACTTCCGGAAAAGCTTGGAGATCCCGGTCGTTTTGTGTTGCCTTGCGTGTTCAACAAAACTGAAGAATTTACTGCCCTTGCTGATCTCGGGGCTAGTATTAATTTGACGCCATTGAGTGTTTGGAAAACACTATCATTACCCGACCTCACTCCTACAAAGATGACTCTTGAACTTGCAAATCACACTCTCGCTTACCCCGTTGGTATAGCCGAAGACGTGTTTATTAAAGTTGGCACATTTACTTTCCCGGTCGATTTTGTCGTTGTTGATTATGAAATGGAACCTCGTATTCCTTTAATACTTGGTCGGCCATTCTTGAGAACCGGACGAGCTTTAGTGGATGTGGCCAAAGGTGAGTTAATCTTACGAGTCGTGGATGATGCACAAGTTTTCAAAATGGGGAAGCTTACAGGCAAATCCTTTGGAGGCCGCGAATCAGTGAATATGATTAATGTGCATGATGAATTTGTTGTCTACAACAATCCTCTATTTGAGTCTTGCAATGATAATCCACTTTTTCATGCTAATGTGGATGATTCTCGGTCCAATTTGGAAGCTTCTCCCATTTATGATTCTCCACCGGTATTTGATGCTTATGATGATGATTCTAGCTCAGATTCGGATGATTTTGATGATTGTACTTCCGAGTATCCCGAGCTGCCCACATATGATGATTTTGGTGAAGCTGATACTCTTTCGAGCGATTCTTCACATGATGAAGATCCTCCGCCATCACTCGATCCTACTTTGGACGATTACTCATTTGAGGAAGATTTCTCTGAATTTCTCAACACTTACTTCCCGCATGAGAGTGATGCTCCTCCTTATGACTTTGAAGATTATCGTCTTGATCCTACTTTGGATTTGAAGAACATTCTTTCAAAGGAGAAGAAACCGGTCGACACCAATATCCGCAACACATATGATTTAACACCTCTTTGTCCATCTTCTGAGGACGAGGTTGTGCTTCTTCGCGGATCTTCTTCCCATTCTGCTGAGCCTGAGTGCTATTTTTCCCTAAAGGAAAAGGTGTTCGACCCCGGTATCGATATTCTGCAGCCATCTCAGTATCCACCTGATGAAATAAAAGGAAATATCTTTGGAACTTATGGAAATCTGCTTGCACCACTTCACCCTTGCTTCCACCGTGCTCCATCGCTGCTTCAGGGAACCTTACCTACTCTTCTTTGGCTTGCCTTGTTCGCCTTAAGCTTCTGCTATTTGATGGACGAAAACTATATCTTTGATCCTGGTGGATATGTTTCATGCTTCTTCCGTTGATGATCAAGGTCGAGTCAGGCTCACGACTCGGTTAACAAAAATCTAGCGCTTCTTGGGAGGCAACCCATGCATCTATCTTTTCGCTTTCTTTATCATAAGTGTAGGGGAGACCCTTTGGTTTGCTATTTCCTATCCTCTCTTAATCAGGGATTCGAGCTTCAAAGACACACTCTTGATGATTCTTGACGACCCGTGATTTCGTGTTCCATTATCCCGGTTCTATCCTAAACTCTTTTCGATTCACTATTTTATATTTTCTCAATATTAAAATAGGAATCTCTTTAGTTGTCTCTTCCTTAGCGAGATTTAAACACCGTGCACAATGTCCTAAGTGTAGGGGAGTTTACTCCCACATGCTTTAACATTGAGGACAATGTTTATGTTAAGTGTAGGGGGGACTTCTATCGAAGTTAAATGGCCTTTTCCTTGTATTTGTCCTCATTTTAACCAGAAAATCAATTTTTCGACATTTTTCAAAATTTTTGATCTATTTTGGCCTATTAGTTTTTACCCTTTGTATAGTTATTTTCTTTCCGTATTAGAATAAATTTTTAATAAAGTGGTTTTAATTTTCAAAACGTTGTGAATCTTTTGACTCAACCCGAGTTTACTTATATAAGTTACTCTAGCTAGTATCCTTAACGTGTTTAGGTCAAGTTTTGCTAGGCTTTTATATAGGGAGCTATAAAACGCGAAAGTCTTAACTCTCACGGGTTAAGAACAAGAACTTTTCGCAAGTTCCTATAATTGACCCTAGAGAGTCGTTTATCAAGGGAACTTTAAAATGCGATTTCTAAACTTGAAAAAGTCTAAGAGCTTGCAAGATCCTATAGGCGACTCGAAAACCCAAACCTTTGATTTAATAGGCTAAGCATCCACGAGTCTCATTCCTTGAGATTTTAAAATGTGGAGAACGAGAGATGATAGAGCCAATTATAAGTTCGGTATTCTTTCGGGAATTTATGTGAGTTAATTATGAGCCTATTCTCCCATCGCTTGCTAATAATTTATCTGCAATAAATAAGGTTGTACGATTTGAAAAGTTACTTAGCTTCTAGCCCAAGATCGTTTAAAAGTTGCTCGGTATGGATTAGAGTTCATAGCCAAGGCATAACTTATTGAAGTGGGATGCGAAGATTGGCGAGTCCGAAAAGGCCCTAACAAGGCATGAGGGCTATATTTTGTTGCTAAATATCCAAAAGTGATGTGAAGAATCATTTATCGAAAATCAATATGAAGGATCGAGACACCCGACGAAAAGCAAAAACTCCCCAAAAGTCATGGAGAAGTGTATCCGAAAAGACCCTATCAAGGTATGAGGATAAATAGATCCAAGTCATAAAAGGAGGCGGATCGTTGTATATCAAAGTCCAAAATAAAGATTGGAGAAAAATGAAGAAGTCGTGGTCCAAGTATGAATCTCTCAAAATTTCAAGTGAAGAAATTACTATATGAAGAGAAGACCATTATTTCATGAACGTCTCTTAAGATTTGAAGTATGAAGTCGCTGCCAAATATCGGTCCGAGAAAGGTCTCAAATCGCGAAGCTAGTTATGCCAAGATATGAACTTTATGAGGTCCCAAGAAGCAGTTTTAAAAGATTTTGTCCTTTAGCTAACTATTGATTAAATCGTTCACTTTATTTTCGGACTAAATAACTATCGAAATAAGTCAAAAATGCATCCTCATGATCATTCAAGACAACAATAAAATATAAGAGTTACACCTAGGAATAAGGGAGTCTAAGTGAATAATTGGCCCACATGAGTTCGTGTTGGTTTGCTAACTTATAATAATAATGATCTCGTTTTTAAGCTTGGTTTGGAGAAAGTGAAAACTTGAGGATGATGATTATTCGTGACATTTCCAAAACCCAAGGTATGCTTTCGATTTCTTTACTTTGAATGTCTATAGTTTTCTATCTCTTTAATAAAGGCCAATGTGGATTGATTATGATGAAAAGTGTAAACGTGCTTTGTAACTAATGCATTGCATGAGGACATTGCAATGGTCAAGTGTAGGGGATTTGATAGGTGTGTAAACACCCATCTTTTCTACCACTTAATTACAATAATAACCGAGCCAAAACGTGTATTTTATGTCTTTTATGTCGGAATTATGCGTGGTTTGTGTTTTTGTTGTGATTTAGGACGAAATTGTGAAAAGTGGAGAAAACACGGACATTTACGGGCTTTTATTGAAGAAAAAAATGAAAAGACGAAGTCAAGAAGTCAAGAGTGCAAAAAGAACGGAAGTCCAAGACCAATTCTGAAGATTTATCGAAGAAAAAGTCAAAAGACGGAAGTTTACTAAAAGCCGAGGAACTCAAGTCTATTTTATTGAAGAATTAAAAGACGAGTTCAAAAGAAATCCCGAGCCACAAGTCATTAGAGTCCAAGTTTAAAGAAGATTAGAAGGAAAAAGGACTAATGGTGCAATTAATGAAGATTAAAGGCTTAAGGACCTAATGACGCAATTAAGAAGAAATGAAGGAGGGGAGGAAGCTTCCTAATCCTCCCCTATATATAGATTAGATCTTAATTACTTTCATTTGGTTGGCTAATCGTGACAATTAGTTCTTCCACTTTTAATTACCTTGTCATTTAAATACTTGTCAAATTTAAATTCTTGTCTTGCACCTTAATTACCATTTAATTTCAAGTAAGTTTTTCTTTTAATTCTTGTTAATCTTTATCTTTATCTTGTTAATCTCATTCTACCTTTCTTAATCTTTAATTTTATTGTTTATGTTCATGTTCATGTTCTTATTTTTCTTATTTTGATCAAAGTGGTTTTGATTATCTTGTTCATTTTTGTGAGTTTGATTGTTTTGGATTGTTTGATTTTCATTAGTATATGTTTATTTGTTAGTTTGATTTAATCTTGTGTTTGATCTAGCTTTGTTTTGATTAGAATCGGTTATATATTGTTCCTTGTTCTTCGCATGGTTTGTTTCTGATCTTTCCCAGATTCTGCTTTCCCAGACATTCCGAACGGTGTATTTCACTGGTGTTCTATCCGGAATACTAGATATTCCGAGTTGGCTTGTTATTCCGAATAGGAAAATATTCAGAATAGGGGTATTATTCCGAGTAGGTGTAATATTCCGCATAGGCTTTTTTATTCCGAGTAAGAAGTATATTCTGAATAGCCTGTTATTCCGCATAAGGGGAGTATTTCGAATAGGCTTCTTTATTCCGAATAGTGTTGGTATTCCGAATAGGCTTCTTTATTCCGAATAGGGAGCTTTATTCCGCATAGCTTATTTTATTCCGCATAGCATTAATTTCGTTTTATTCCGAGTTGCCATTTTTATTCCGAATAGGGAGGATTTATTCCGGATAGAGTTCATATTCCGAATAGGTGACAATATTCAGGATAGGAAAACATTCCGAGTAAAGCCTAACATTCCGGATAGAGTTTTATTCCGAATAGAGCTAATTTTCAGTTTCTTTAATTTCAGTTTTTAATTTCCTGCTTCTTAATTTCTAGCTTTATTTTTCCCGCCTTTTTACTTAGTCGCACTTTAACTTTATTTGCCTTAGATTTATTTTAGCTTTGCCTTAGTTTAAGTTTTAGTTTTAGTTGCGTTTTTAGTTTGCCTTAGTTAGTTTTAAGTTTGCGTTATTTACTGTTAGTGCCCTTTAATTTTAGTCACGCATTTAAATACTTGCACCATTTATTTTTATTTAGATTTAGATTTATTATAAAGTCATTTATTTTAATTATTTCGCACATTTTATTTAAAAACAACCAAAAATATTCTTTTTCACCAGAAACAACTGAGTCGCATTTTGAACTGGAAATCAATTCGTTAAGACTGGAACAACGAACTTTTCAACTAGTAAAATCTCAATATTAGGCACACTCTCTATCCTTTGATTTTTATCGACTAACGTTTTATCTTGAGGCATAATTAATAAACGCCTTATAGATTTGAGTGCTCTTACCATGTTAGGATTTTGCATTAGACTCTTCGTGTCTTAGCAAGGGGGTGTTACTATTGAGCTAAGAAACATTGAGGACAATGTTTGGTTTTAGCATGGGGGAGTCAATCGATATAATCGCTTGCAATTGCTTTTGTCGTGTCCAAAGGTAATTGTTTTTCTCATTTTTCATAAAAATTTTAAATTTTTCGTGTTATTTTTAAGTTTTAATAAATAAAATAAGTGCTTTTGACACAAATGTAGGCTTTCCGTTGGTGAAAATAAAAATAGTTTTTACTCGACTCGGTTTTTACCTTAGCTTTTCCTTAACGTATTTAAATTAAGTTTTGCTAGGCTTTTATATATGGAGCTTTAAAACGCGAAAGTCTTAATTCATACGGGTTAAGAACAAGAACTTTTCGCAAGTTCCTATAATTGATCCTAGAAATTCGTTTAACAAGGGAACTTTAAAACGCAAATTCTAAAACTCGGAAAAGTATAAGAAGATGTAAGATCCTATAGATGACTTGAAAACCCAAAACTTTGATTTAATAGGCTAAGTATCCATTGATTTCACATTTTTGGAATTTTACAATATGGAGAACAAGAGATGATAGAGTTCAATCATAAGTTTCTAAAATTAACTCTTCTTTGTGTAAGTATTTTTGTGTTTGATTTAATCTCCTCGTATTTACTTTCCACACTTGAATAATAATTGCTTAATAAATGAAGTTTTTAGTGGTTTAGGCTTGATATCTTAACTCGTAACTCCTTCTTTTTCTTCCCTTGTAATTAAAGTGAGAACACATTAAGGGTGTCAGCGTCATGGACTTTTGATCATGGGATTGAGGAAATTTGGCTTACTATAAATATCATATTGATAAAGAAGAATAAATAAAAACATGTTCTCTAGCAGCCTTCGGGTGGGAGTCATGTAGCACTAACCTTGTCATTAGAGCCTTAGGGTGTATGGCAAGGGGACGTGTTGAATAAAAATTGCTTCATCATCATGAGCCATAAGGTGGGATGGTGATACCAATTCCCTTATTTTTGTCTAAGGAGCCTTCGGGTGTGGATTTTAAATAAGGAGCACAATTGCATCTTAAAGAGCCACAAGGTGTTATGATGTAGTTGTTGCTAACTCCATTTAATAAGGTCATAATTGACTTTGGAGGTTTTATTTTTGCTTTTAAGTAGTCCTATTAGCCAAATTTTGGGTCCATGATTTATCCCTCAAATCGTGTTAAGTTATCCTTGATGTGGGCTTTCTTTAGTGACAACGGTTTTTGAAGTCGTGGTTAGGTTTTGAGTGTTGAGTTTACACCGTTCTTGCCTTCATTTTTGGACTAATAAATATCAAATAAGTCAAATGAGCCTTTGGGTGAATGACAAATAAAATCTAGAGATACAATTAGGAATAATAGGAGATTGAGTTTAACACAAATTACTTGTATGAGTTGGTTTAATTTTGGTGCTTATGATTGACAATGATCTTGTTTTTACACTTGGCATGGAAAAGTGAAAAGTCGGGGATGATGCATCTATTTGAGTTTTATGATCCTAAAAGTTATTTTTCAAATAATGAAAGCAATACATTATGTCTTTTCAAAATAAAATGTCAAAAGTTGAACAAAGTGTAGTTTATAGTTTTATTTTATCATTGCGTGAGGACACGGCAATTGCTTAGCAAGGGGGAATTTGATATGAGTTAAATTACTCATATCATTTGTATCTTGAAACAAAAAATAATTGCATAAAATCAAAAGAAAATGCCTTGTATTCACTTGTTTCTTGTTTCATGTGTGTAGGTACCAAATATCACAAAAACCAGCAAAGATCGACACGAGTTTGAAGATTTTATCAAGGCCTAAAGACAAGTTCGATCTTATTCGCGGATTTATCAGAGTTTGAGGCCAAGTAGGACCCACATTTGGGAAATGGGCCTAAAATCCCATTTAAAGAAGTACTTTTCACTTTGATGATTGTAAAAGCCCAATACTTGGCCCATTGTGCATTGTAACGGATGGAGTAACTTGGGTTTTAAAAGCCCAATAGCACAAGTTAATAAGGACGGTGGAAATTATTTTGGGTCCAAGTAAAAACCCATTAGGGTTAAAAGACTTTTGGAAAACGATTTAAATTCGTTTTGTCAACATTTAGCCAACTCATTCACTTATCAATCACAAACGTGTATTAACCCCACTCACACACACTCCACTGATGAGGCTGCTACTGAGTAGCCGGCTGAGACCGGTCCCCAGTTTTCTGCTTGGAAGATATAGTTAAAGAGATGAATAATTGACATATGGAAAGTATACGGATTGGTCACCGCTTGAATACGAATGTTTACCTCTTTTCGGGTCTTTCAGCTTCCCCGAACTCATCCCTCTCCTGCAGCATCTCCAGTTTTCGTGCTACATCGGCCACTTGTGCTACAGTGTTGAACGTAGCGTTTGCGACTAATGTGCGAAGAGCCCATCTGAAGTGATGTGCCTGCTCTTTAGGAGTACCTGCTGCCGCACCAAGGAAACCAGCCAAGCGAAGAAAGCGCTGCATAAACTCGTTGCTATTCTCCCTAGCTCTCTGTCGGATCCCATGGTACTCTCTCTTGAGCTTGTCATGCTCAGCCTTGGGAAAAAACTGCTCCATCACCCTGTCCTTGAACTGAGCCCAAGTCAAACCAGCAACCCACTCATCACCACCTTCAGATTGCATCAATGCTAACCACCAGTTGAGCACATCGCCTTCGAACCGATAGCATGCCAACCTCGCCTTGTATGCGAGGTCACAGCCCATGGCGTTGAAAATCTTCTCGATGTGAGCCAACCAGCTTTTAGCATCGCTGGGGCTATCTGTCTTCTCAAAAGCTCGAGGGCGGAGCTTGTTGAATCTCTCCAGCCATACTGCTAATGTCATTGGAGGAGGAGGAGGAGGTGGCTGATTGTTGGCAGCTTGAACTTCAGCCCGGATGTCATTCCTCAGTTGAGGAAGCAAGGCTTGCATGGCAGCCTGAATTGCAGCATTGAGCTGCTCCTGTTCGCGTCTGAGAACCATCTGACAGTATAACATAAAACATATGATTAAACAGTTCAAAACATAAAATATAAATATATACATGAAAAAAATTTATACTAAAATTTCACGAGAAAAATTTTATGCAAGAAAATTTTTTTGTATGAATGCATGATGCAGTTTTATGAAAACTTTTGTATGCTCGAGAGTGAACGCCTCTGGTCAGTTCACCCAAAACAAAAGACATAGCGAGGGGACGCCTATGGGTCGGTCCCAAATTTAAAAGTTTCGATAAAACACATGCGACTAAATAGGGCCAGTCCTGTACCAACCATTACTTAGTCAAAAATCCTGCAACAATGACATGTATATGTATGCTTAAAAATGATGAATGCATGAAAACAACAGTCAGTTCTAGGAAGACCGTAGTGACTACCCACTAATCACAGGTCATATTTGAGAGCCTACAGGTCGAAGCCTTGGCTCTGATACCATAATTGTAACACCCCATTTTGGAAATGGAAATATCACAATAATTATGGCGTGTCATCAAAGCATACAAGGTAAAATGTCTAAACATTACTTGACCATAAAAAGGAAAATACCGGAATCAATCATCGGTAGTCCAAAAGTAAAGCTCATCACACACAAACATAGTATAATAAAGGAAAGGACTAAACAATGTCCCAAGCATAAGTATCATAAGAAAGGAAATGCATAATGTAAAGAAGGCTAGACAACTTCCAGTCCATATGCACGTACTCTTAGTGTCTACGAGCGTCCCTGAGTACCTGCCGTTTTGGGAACATAGAAAAGGAAAACGGCTGAGTAAATACGCTCAGTGCACGGATGTACAATAAAGCATGGATAGGATAAGCATATAACATAATAACAGCGGAAAGAAACTAAGTCCCGAGTAACCTGGTTAAGTCTTAATAAAACTGGTTTATAGTTTGAAAGTCTTATGTTTATCTTATAAAAGTTGTTTGTCATATTTTACCATTAGCCAATATAGGTCATGAAAATCCACCATGCATGAATAATTGGAGGGGTGGCCTCATCATGCAAATTAGAGGGGCTGCCTCTAATTTAAGATACTGGTTTTTGGGTAGGAGGGATCAGCTCCTTGTGAAGGATGCAAGGCACACACCACATTCACCATGTAATCCTAAATAAAAACATGTAACTAGGATGCACCCATACGCCCCACATGATAAATATAAATAAATGGCCAAAAGCTGAAGGGGCGTCACGAGCAATCACTCCGCCGTGGTGAAGTCATAACATCAGTGCCTCTAATGTTATGGTTATGGTACCTCCATACCTAGGTGAAACTGGTCATGCATGTATATGGCTATAGGTAATCTTAATTAAACATAAGCAATCAAACTCATAACTTATACTACGGGAAAACAGTTGGCTGCATACGGGGAATCCTAATAAGGAAAGAATGTCCATACTGAAAGGATGGGAATCCGTACCTTATGTCCAGTGAACGAGAAAGATGAACTGCGAGAATCCTACTTCCGAATCACTAGTGCTACATAAATACGTACATGAATAAGTATCTGCTTACTAAACATGTGACAATCCGTCAATTTATGGTTGATATTTTATTCTCGAATATTATTTAAAAACATTATTTTAATGTTACAATATGAACTCATTTATTTTTGGGAAGAAATTTGGATTTACGTCTTGAAGTAGCATTGACTACGTCTAAACCGGAGGATTCAACGTTACGTGCTTACGTTTACATACACCGTCTTTGGTGATAGTCCGACATTTCAGAAAATAAATTTATCTATGAATATTATTTTGGAGTTTTAAATTTGTGTTGGTTCATATACTGACAAATTTACGAGAAGAGATTAGGACTTACGATTTTATATTAACGTCCTTTACGACTAAACCAGAAACCTTAGGATTACGTATTTACGTTTTCGAACTCCGTTTTTGATGAGACAATTTTTATTGGATTCGTTTTGTGACGTTGATTCATAATTTAAACATTTTTCGTAAAACGACCTGAGGGCACGCAAATCGAGGAAACTAGAATCGAGGAGTACCCGTAAATAAATGGGGATGAGACAAGTGGGACACTTATCCCACCCCCATTAAAACCAGCCTTAACTAGTTACACAAGACACTTATGTGTCAAGTGTAAGCTAAAGCTTACTACACTTGTCCTTTGCTTACAATGTAAGCTTACCAACAACAAAACCACTTGCAAAAAACAACTCTCTCATTTGCAACTTATGCAAACCACCTCAAACTCGCTCATCTCTTCTCTCCTTGCCGTCCATATCCACCCCACAAACACCATTTTGATCAAAAATTAACCATGGAATCCTATGTTATTTCTACATATGTTGAAGCCCTCTTGAAGCTCTCTTGAATGGTGGTGATTATAACATCCATGGAGGAGTTTTCATGGTGTCTTAGGGCTGATTTTCCACAAGGAGTACATGAATCATGGTGGTCTTGAAGATGGTCATGGTTATTCACAAGTTTCTCCATCAAAAACCATGTCCAAATCACAACCTACATCAACTTGGTGGTATAAAGATTGTCTTCCTCATCTTCTTGTTATTTTGATTACGTAAACATGTATTTTATTTCCTATTTTATATGTATATGATGATTATATGATGATAAAAATGTTATGTGGGGATTTGGTGTTGATAAACATGATTAAAAAGGTGAAAAACTATAAAGAACAAGGCTAAAATCTTGCTTAAAAGTGATGGCTGTATAAAACAGTAAAGAAACAGGTCATGGACTGATAAAATGATGAAGTAGAATCCATTTACAGTAAGCTATATGTCTTGTACACATGTGAGAGTTGGCCATGCAATGAAATCATTGTAATGAGTGAGATATGATCAAAACAAGTTTAAGGTACAAATCTGAGTTCACTGTTTTGGACGATTTTTAGAAAATACTTAGAAGATGATTCAACAGTAGCTATAGGAGAGTTAAATGTAGCACATATCATGTAGTTTATGTGATAAAAATGTGAGCTTCTATATCCATATAAAACTCAAGATATGGCAGTTTTGGTGAAAGTGAAGATAAAAATCAGATTTTTGAAAATAAAGTATAATACTATTATATAAGCACTCAAAATTATATTGTATAAAATGTAAAGTTAAAACCCACTAACTCATGAATTTTATTTATATAAATATGTTAAAGGTTAAATAAGTGGACATTTTATAAAAATAGTAACTTGTTATGTCTTATAAGATATAAAACTATAAACAGGATTTTTACGACTTTTTCGGCTATTGCCGTAAAATTAACGTTTTTGTTAAATAAAACTTAGATGGTTGGACCCGTCTAATGAAAACTTTATAAAACTTATATACTGATATATAGACATGTATAACAAGTAAAAACCGATAAAACCCGAACTATAGGGCATACGGACATTAACGAGCAAAGTAAACATATTGGACTAATACTTGGGCTAATAATTGGACTAAATAAGATAAACACTCATAAAAAGAACTTATTGGGCTTAACCCATTTGGGCCCAACTTGAAAGTTTAAATACTGGTACTATAAGTATGAAATGGATTAATACAAGTTAATAAACTTATAATAGGCTTATTGGACCTAAAACACGTAAATAGGTAAAATGAGAAAACTAGTATAAAAGTTATCGACACATAACACAAAAATGAGTAAATGAGGATATGTAAACCCACTTGATCATAATATATATATAATCATCATATGTATACATAATTGTTATTTTTATAAAGTCATTGGACATGAGTCTAAGACAAGTATTATTTGTCTAGGTTTCCGTGATTGAAGCACGTACCGTACATCCGAATTGCCGACAACCCGCCTTCCCACATCAACGTGAGTTCATAGCCTCACACTCTTTTAAATGTTTTTATAAATGTTTTATAAACCCGCGAGGGAGATAACATGTTAGATTTTATAAAATAGGACACCATTTGTCCCGATTGTTTGTTTACTGATTTTGGACCCGAATGATTGAATGACCCGATTGTATGACCCGATAAATGATTAAAGGACCCGATAGATGAAATTATATGGATTATTAAAGTTAGGTTATGTCACTAAAAGTCCCATTAGCATGAATTGTGAACTACCGGGATTTGGTAGACGCTTATGCATTTAATAGTACTATTTGGGGACGATCACCCCAGTTCGCGCCTTGACGGTTGATCCCCGTCGTGCCACATTGATTGGTAAGCGAATTTATGTATGAGAAGATTTCCATAGCGTGACCTTTGTGACGACACGCTACTTTAGATGGGCAAAACTGGTATCGGGTTAGCTACCCGTTGTTGGTTTAGTAAGGTAACAATGTCATGCGGCTTATAATAATCCAAAACTAACGAAATACTACTAGACGCTCTAAATTACGATGTATTGCCTGACTAGCAATACTGGGTCATACTATTGATATTATGTTTGTATTTTGGTTTTCATAACCATATTCATATAACGGTTTTTATTTTCATACAACTTTATAAGACGTATTGTATGATATTTTTGCGACATTGGCTCGTATAATGATTTTTAAGGCAAATGCCTATATTATGATTTTCGATAAGGATTTGTATAAAACGACTTTGGCTATTTTATGGCCTATTAAAATGATTTGTACAAAATGATTTTCAGTAATAATTTTATACTGATATTATATTGATGGATTTTATTAAACTCTATGAATTCACTCGGCGTTATCGCTGACCTTTTCTTTTAACATGTTTTATCTCAGGTACTTGAAGGTAATTCTCAGGAAGACAACAAGAATTCATGGCCCGCACTTAAACAATATTTTCCATTCAAATACTTTGTAAAACTTTGTATGAAATATAATGACTTGGGACCGATGTAACTTTGATATTTATGAATGGAAATGCTTTTATTATTAAACGACGCGATTTTTATGCGTTGTCTATGATGTGAGTAATGTGCTATCCCATAACACCAACGAGTCTTCCGCTGTACTGAGTTGTATAAATTTAGGGGTGTTACAGTTTGGTACCAGAGCTCTCGTTATAGAGAACGGAAGATTTTTAAAACCAAGGTTTTGAATAAAACATTTCAAAATCTTTTAATTATAAACATTTTTCTAAAAATGTCTAAAAATCTTTTGACTATAACGGTGCCGAAGAATTCCCGAGTTACCGACAAGGCCAGACTGAGAAGTGTTATTTTAATATATATATATAACTTGGATTATATATATATATATATGATGTAATTTTATTACATGATTGTTTGATGATTATTTTGATTTTTATACGAGGTATTTATACGACGTAGATTGTCACAATATACCCTAAATCCCCTAGTAAATTAATCGAAACTATTCTCGTAGGAATTCTAGTTATCCTAGATCTAAACCAAGTTGTGGATATTTATGATCCCAACAAATGGTTGATATTCATAGAAATGGAGATATTAGCTGACTGTGAAATTGAAGAAGAATTGGCAAGATTAAAACTGATATAGATGTCATGACGATCTTTCCTTATAGAGTGGAGTTTGACAAAACGTTACCACCTAGAAAGATGTCATCTGACTCGTTGTCCTCCAATTCTTAAATTGAAATCGAAAGGGTGAATGTTGCACTTGAGGCTGTCATTGGAACCATTACCCAAAAGCCTCATGCCACTAGTACCTTTCAGAGAAATCTAATTGAATGATCGAGTCATTTCATACTAGTGACTCATTTAATAATTGTTGGTGTAAGAGCTATAGGATTGGAAATTAAGCGTTGTTGATATCGAGCTTTTATCGCCCTTTCAAGATGTAAGAATAAGATTGAAAGTGTTGGAGAATGAGGTAGGATATCAAATTGAGTATAAAATTGGTTGAAACTTGAATAAAATAAAAACTTAACCTGTATGGAATATGAGATTGTTAATATAAGTCGTTAAGTTCTGTGATTGAATTATAAGGTTTTAAATGATTGTTGATTCGTGTTAAGGGTTGTTCCTAGGCCATTGTCCACTAACGAAGATGCCCAGTGTCCAATAAATAAATTGAAGAAATCTTCTTCTGAATTGAGACCGATGGATCTTCCGGGACATGTGGAACACCTAATGACTTTTGTAGATTAGTGTTCATTGTAGTATCTTTTAAAAATAATCCCTAACTTAACTAAGACATCAGTTGGTAGGATGAGTTCTTGGAATTGTATGACATAGTGACACGTAATGTGTTACGGTACAATTTTGACTTATTTGTGATTAATGAAAAAGACTACCTTTGATTGCTAAATCCTACATGTATCGATGTTATCTATCTTTTATTGCATCATCCTAATGTTCGCATTAGTGATGTATCCATTGAACAAGTACTTATCTTGATTTGAGTTACGTTGTGGATTATTCTTTTGAGTGCTATCGAGATGATGAACCTCATGATTATTTGGTTAAAGCTCATTTCCTATCATATTGTAGTTAGTTCTTGGTGAACAACTCTTCATCACTCTTTTGCAAATCACACATTGTTTTTATAAAGTTGAAACGGTATCCTTTGAGAAAATTTAATTTTCATCACAAAAAGGATTATTCAAAATGAGATTTATAAGTAATTGTTATCGAATGAAGTTGTTTATAAAACACCTTGGAAAGACTTAATTGTTTTCATAATAAAGAAAATCTTTGTAAATTTATTCTTGATTCTTATATAAGAATTAAGCATGAAAATGTTTTTATGATGATAAAATTTTGACGAACTGAGTATTGCATCGTTAATCTTGAAATTGTATATAGTTGCGCGCCTACATACAATTTGGAATGGACCATGCAAGACTGATTAGTAGTCACCATAAAACTAATGAATAAGCACTAAATTATCTTTGAAGATTTTGAAAGAATAAATTTTATGAGATCTGCAAGAAGTGAAAAATAGGGACATAGTGTTAGGGACACCTACATATGTGCCTGTGCCATCTATTCTTCTGAGTTGAATTTACTCATCTGTGGAATTTGTCTTATTTGACAATTGATATTCCGTTCTTGTCCAATTCTCCCGTAGTGAGATTCTTAGGAAAAGTATCTGATTACCGAGTGTTGATACCCGACTGGATGTATCGACGTTCTTATCGTTTCTTTTGATTTGATTTCATTTGAATGACCTGGGTAACGATCCGAGGAGCTTTCGAATGCGTACTCAAATTATGAAAACATGGGATATATTCATATTCATTAAATGTTTTCGTCTGTATCTGATTTGAAATTCTCTCGCATAGATTATGCGTTGACCTTACTCTTTTAATAGTAGTTATGTCTCCTGATATCCTTGAACTTGTGAAGGATTATGCGTTATTATTAGTCTTTTGAGAAGTTCACATCTTATCGACGGCAATGCAACTGGAAAGTTGATAGTGCCAGTAGAATGGATTGATTGATTATGACATGACGACATTGTCTTAATTGATGGGAACTAGAGTAGAATTCCCCTAAAAGATAAGATGTTGATTATCAAAAGTGATCTAAATAATTCTTGATGGATGACCATATCCTGCATTTAGACTTAAAATTATACCGTGTATGGTTGTGAACTAGTTATAGATATTATAATCTAGATAGAACCTAATATGAATTTATTAAAAGATGATAATGTTATCTGAAGCTTTAGTAAGTATTTGTTGGTGAATTACCTAGACTTTCGCCATTAAGGCAAGTTGAAATTGGTATTGATTATATTCCCGGTGCTGCACCTATGGCTTATGCACTGTACGTCAGCACCATCTAAATTAAAGGAATTACCGTACAACTGAGAGTTGGCGGAGAAAGATTTTATTATACCAAGCCTGTCATCATGAAGAGCTATGGTGTTATCATTCCTTATATTTATAGATTACAGTGAACTGAGTAAATTGACAATCGAAAACGAAATCCATAACTCGAAATGGAAGATTTGTTCGATCATTTACAAGGTTTTTAAGATTTGATCCACGGCATGGTTATTATCAACTTCGAATCCGCGAAGAAGATTATTTATTCCAATCACTACATCCGGTACTTGTAATGAATATTATGAGTTTCACGTGATGTCGTTTGGATTGACTAACACACATGTAGCATTCATAAATTTGGTGAATCACGTGTGTAGGCTGTAAATTGATAAATTCATGCTTGGGATCATTAAGGACCAATTGTTTGTATATAAGAATAATAATGAGTTAATAATTAGTTATAAATTGCCCTGAATTGGCTAAACAATGAAAACCTATACCTTAAATATTTAACATGTGATTAAGGACTTAATCCTTTATATGATTTAACCGTGTGATTAATAGATAATGGAAGCTATATTGACTTTTCAAAGATTAGAACCATTAACGCTTAGGGATTAAAAAAAAAACTTAATCCTTTACATAAAATGACCGTTGGATTGATAATGGTAAGATGTATGCATATAGACTCTTCCAAAATTAAGAGCCCTTTAAGACTTTGGATTTTACCAAAAAGAAATGGAAATATATTTTGACAAATGTTTTAACAAAGGATTTTTAAGGGATTATTCCCTTATACACAAACCATTTAACTAAACTTCTGTTTAGGGGTAAATGTTTGTGTATACTTCTAGACAACTTAAGAAGAATTGAGGAAACTATATAATTTATGACTTGAAATTTGAAACGAAAATTTTTGCTTTTCAACTAAGAAAATTTTTGACCAAAGTATAACCAAAGATTTCTCGAACATTTTCGAATCTTATTAATCATTTTAATTATTTTTCGATAAATCAACAAAAATCTTGTTAATTAAATCAAAATTTAGTTTGAACATTTTATATAATTGGTCGAACTAAGAAATTTAAAATCTTCACGTTTACGTTTCATAAAAATTGAATATTTAATATTTAATTAGTTGTAATAATTATCGACGCTTTAGACGTCAGATTGAGTAAAATAGATAAAAATAATAGTTGAAATGAAACTAAAACATAGAAGATATGAAGAAAGAATTTTGAATAAATACGGTTATGATATTTATTTCATCAGGAAAGTGAACGTAATTACTGACGCATAATATAGAAAGTATATCTGAGTGAATTGTGGACATGATAATCACATCATCATGAGAAGTGAATATAGATACTGACATATTATATAAAAAGGATAAAGAATCAATTAGGATTGTGTTCCTTAATAATGAAGGTGCAAAATAAATTGCCGAGCAATATAAAAATAAAAGATGTTTGTAAGAAGGATAATATAAATGATAAAAAGGGGTTCGCGGCTAATATGAACCATTAAAAATTGAGAAGCCGATAACGTTAAATATTTTAAAGACCACTTATAATTGTCTAAATATGGAGATTGTGAGATATAGTTATGTTGGAATTTGTAAGTATAAGTATTCTATTTATGTCATTTATGACTAAAAGTATCTTTGTCTGAAGAAGTTGTACTGATGGCAATTATGAAGGCAGACATCGCCTCATACATTAGTAAACGTCTAGCTATTGCAAAGGTCATCATCTGAATTTGATTCTATTTGGGTCATCGTCGAAAGACTTACCAAATCTGCTAATATCATTCCCGTTAATGATAAATGCAAAAGATTTATGTAAACATAGTGTGTCTGTATCGAACATCTTTATCAAGATCCTCGCTTCGCATCGAATTTCTAGAGATTTGCTCAGAAATCATTGAGAACGAACCTTGATGAGAGTACTATGTACCACCCCAAATCGAAGGGACGAGGTAAAGTAACGATACAAAGTAATATAAGTGCTGTTTTATGTTTGAATGATTGACCTTTGGTAATAGACCGTATAATCGTTTTCCTTTGGAGAGATTATCATTGATAATCATCGTATTAGGATCGAGATCGAATCTTGTTAGGATCTATATTAGAGCATCTGTAAGCAGGAGTTGAGATGAAGACTTCTGACATACACCCATTGTGAGTTGGACATGTCTTTTAGGTTTAAGGTTTCCTATGATGGCGAACCTAACCTTACAAAATACCCGACCCGCGAGATCTGAAATGATTGTTGAAATTAGGATTTGATTATTGACAGCCGGTAGTGGGCAAGAGGTTATGTGAATATGAAACATAGATCTTGAAGTGCCAAATGGGTAGCGAAGTTATGCCACAAAATTTTAAACTTGGAAAAATGAATTCATGATCTGACAAATCATGGGCTATAAGTCCCCGTTGTATGGGACCATTGAGATGATGTAAAAGTTGGGATTGAAAGGCATATAAGCTGGATCTACCCTAGGACTTCAAAGACTGCGTGAATTATGTTTCGTAAATCGAACTTGATGGAATATCTATCAAGTGAAAATCTGATTGTTCTTAGTAAAGCTTAGATCGGCGAAAGTTGCATTCATCAGAAACCCGTGAACATCATGGATAGAAAAAATAAGTCAACATTTAGCCTGATCTTATTCCCGTAGTTATGTTTGATGAAACTCGCGTATTGAAATGGATTACACTTGTGAGAAAAGACCAAATGTGAAGGAAATACCCACATGGCTTTAACTCTATAAGAAGCGAGTAGTAAGGTAAGATGATCTTTGAGGACAAAGATCCTGTTTAGGGGTAAATGCTGTGACAATCCATCAATTTATGGTTGATATTTTATTCTCGAATATTATTTAAAAACATTATTTTAATGTTACAATATGAACTCACTTATTTTTGGGAAGAAATTTGGATTTACGTCTTGAAGTAGCATTGACTACGTCTAAACCGGATGATTCAACGTTACATGCTTACGTTTACATACACCGTCTTTGGTGACAGTCCGACATTTCAGAAAATAAATTTATCTGTGAATATTATTTTGGAGTTTTAAATTTGTGTTGGTTCATATACTCACAAATTTACGAGAAGAGATTAGGACTTACGATTTTATTTTAACGTCCTTTACGACTAAACCGGAAACCTTAGGATTACGTATTTACGTTTTCGAACTCCGTTTTTGATGAGACAATTTTTATTGGATTCGTTTTGTGACGTTGATTCATAATTTATAAAAACATTTTTCGTAAAACGACCCGAGGGCACGCAAATCGAGGAAACTAGAATCGAGGAGTACCCGTAAATAAATGGGGATGAGACAAGTGGGACACTTGTCCCACCCCATCAAAACCGGCCTTAACTAGTTACACAAGACACTTATGTGTCAAGTGTAAGCTAAAGCTTACTACACTTATGTGTCAAACTCTCTCATCTCTTCTCTCCTTGCCGTCCATATCCACCCCACAAACACCATTTTGATCAAAAATTAACCATGAAATCCTATGTTATTTCTACATATGTTGAAGCCCTCTTGAAGCTCTCTTGAATGGTGGTGATTATAACATCCATGGAGGAGTTTTCATGGTGTCTTAGGGCTGATTTTCCACAAGGAGTACATGAAGCATGGTGGTCTTGAAGATGGTCATGGTTATTCACAAGTTTCTCCATCAAAAACCATGTCCAAATCACAACCTACATCAACTTGGTGGTATAAAGATTGTCTTCCTCATCTTCTTGTTATTTTGATTATGTAAACATGTATTTTATTTCCTATTGTATATGTATATGATGATTATATGATGATAAAAATGTTATGTGGGGATTTGGTGTTGATAAACATGATTAAAAAGGTGAAAAACTATAAAGAACAAGGCTAAAATCTTGCTTAAAAGTGATGGCTGTATAAAACAGTAAAGAAACAGGTTATGGACTGATAAAATGATGAAGTAGAATCCATTTACAGTAAGCTATATGTCTTGTACACATGTGAGAGTTGGCCATGCAATGGAATCATTGTAATGAGTGAGATATGATAGAAACAAGTTTAAGGTACAAATCTGAGTTCACTGTTTTGGACGATTTTTAGAAAATACTTAGAAGATGATTCAACAGTAGCTATAGAAGAGTTAAATGTAGCACATATCATGTTGTTTATGTGATAAAAATTTGAGCTTCTATCTCCATATAGAACTCAAGATATGGCAGTTTTGGTGAAAGTGAAGATAAAAATCAGATTTTTTAAAAATAAAGTATAATACTATTATATAAGCACTCAAAATTATATTGTATAAAATGTAAAGTTAAAACCCACTAACTCATGAATTTTATTTATATAAATATGTTAAAGGTTAAATAAGTGGAAATTTTATAAAAATAGTAACTTGTTATGTCTTATAAGATATAAAACTATAAACATGATTTTTATGACTTTTTCGGCTATTGTCGTAAAATTAACGTTTTTGTTAAATAAAACTTAGATGGTTGGACCCGTCTAATGAAAACTTTACAAAACTTATATACTGATATATAGACATGTATAACAAGTAAAAACCGATAAAACCCGAACTATAGGGCATACGGACATTAACGAGCAAAGTAAACATATTGGACTGGGCTAATAATTGGACTAAATAAGATAAACACTCATAAAAAGAACTTATTGGGCTTAACCCATTTGGGCCCAACTTGAAAGTTTAAATACTGGTAATATAAGTATGAAATGGATTAATACAAGTTAATAAACTTATAATAGGCTTATTGGACCTAAAACACGTAAATAGGTAAAACGAGAAAACTAGTATAAAATTTATCGACACATAACACAAAAATGAGTAAATGAGGATATGTAAACCCACTTGATCATCATATATATATAATCATCATATGTATACATAATTGTTATTTTTATAAAGTCATTTGACATGAGTCTAAGACAAGTATTATTTGTCTAGGTTTCCGTGATTGAAGCACGTACCGTACATCCGAATTGCCGACAACCCGCCTTCCCACATCAACGTGAGTTCATAGCCTCGCACTCTTTTAAATGTTTTTATAAATGTTTTATAAACCCGCGAGGGAGATAACATGTTAGATTTTATAAAATAGGACACCATTTGTCCCGATTGTTTGTTTACTGATTTTGGACCCGAATGATTGAATGACCCGATTGTATGACCCGATAAATGATTAAAGGACCCGATAGATGAAATTAAATGGATTATTAAAGTTAGGTTATGTCACTAAAAGTCCCATTAGCATGAATTGTGAACTACCGGGATTTGGTAGACGCTTATGCATTTAATAGTACTATTTGGGGACGATCACCCCAGTTCGCGCCTTGACGGTTGATCCCTGTCGTGCCACATTGATTGGTAAGCGAATTTATGTATGAGAATATTTCCATAGCGTGACCTTTGTGACGACACGCTACTTTAGATGGGCAAAATTGGTATCGGGTTAACTACCCGTTGTTGGTTTAGTAAGGTAACAATGTCATGCGGCTTATAATAATCTAAAACTAACGAAATACTACTAGACGCTCCGAATTACGATGTATTGCCTGACTAGCAATACTGGGTCATACTATTGATATTATGTTTGTATTTTCGTTTTCATAACCATATTCATATAACGGTTTTTATTTTCATACAACGTTATAAGACGTATTGTATGATATTTTTGCGACATTGGCTCGTATAATGATTTTTAAGGTAAATGCCTATATTATGATTTTCGATAAGGATTTGTATAAAACGACTTTGGCTATTTTATGGCCTATTAAAATGATTTGTACAAAATGATTTTCAGTAATAATTTTATACTGATATTATATTGATGGATTTTATTAAACTCTATGAATTCACTCGGCGTTATCGCTGACCTTTTCTTTTAACATGTTTTATCTCAGGTACTTGAAGGTAATTCTCGGGAAGAAAACAAGAATTCATGGCCCGCACTTAAACAATAGTTTCCATTCAAATACTTTGTAAAACTTTGTATGAAATATAATGACTTGGGACCGATGTAACTTTGATATTTATGAATGGAAATGCTTTTATTATTAAACGACGCCATTTTTATGCGTTGTCTATGATGTGAGTAATGTGCTATCCCGTAACACCAACGAGTCTTCCGCTGTACTGAGTTGTATAAATTTGGGGGTGTTACAAAACACATAGCTGGTTTTATGTCATGTCTTAGCTTATTTTATGTGTTTTTACTATGTTTTACTGTTTTAAAGCCTTAAACTGTATTAAATCTTATATTCTGTTTAATCTGATTAAGTATTTCTGGTATTTCATGTGTTATTATACTTACTATGTAATAATAAGTAACTTTCAAAAAATAGCAGGTTTCCTAAAATAGAAAGTTTCCAAAAATAGAAAGTTTCCAAAAATAGAAAGTTTCCAAAAATAGAAAGTTTCCAAAAATAGAAAGTTACCAAAAATAGAAAGTTTCCAAAAATAGAAAGTTTCCAAAAATAGAAAGTTTCCAAAAATAGATTTACTGCTTAAAATAGATAAGTTTCTAAAAATAGAAAGTTTCCATAAATAGATTAGCTGCCTTAATTAAACAAGTTTCCATAAATAGATTAGCTTCCTGAAATAAATAAGTTTCTAAAAATAGCTGGTTTCCATAAATAGATTAGATGCCTTATTTAATTAAGTTTCTAAAAATAGAAAGTTTCCGTAATTAGAAATAAGCTGATTAAATAAGCTAAGTATATAAGCCTAAGTGTTTTTCATGATTATTTTCTAAGTCATATGGTATATTGTATAGTTTAATAATTATTTCATGTAATTTAATTAAACTATATGTTATAATACTTAATTAAAGTGTAACATGTTTTTAATTAAATAAGATAAATACTTAGGTTAAAATATGTATTATTATATATTAATAATATAACCTAAGTCATGTTAATTAATTAATTATATCCATGGTTTTTAAAATAATTAATTAATTATAAGTCTTAAAAATATAAATACTTAGGTTAAAATAATTTCATGATCATTAATAATTAAATAACCTAAGTCATGTTATTAAGTTATTCACATCATTTTATTAATTTAATTTTAACATAAGTTCATAAACATAAAAAAAACTAACATACACCATGAACCGAATCTAGGCTAAAAAAGCATGAACCGGACATGAATCGACACCGTACCCCGAACCAACTCGGGGTACCCCGTGTTTCCCTTGCTGCCGTGGGACCCACATGCACCAACCAAGACCATATGGTCTTGGTGGTGGTCGGCTTGGCAAACCGAAACCCCTTCGGGTTCGGTTGCAGCCTGCGGCCAAAACAAACACCCCTTAAAACAACCCTTTGATTTAATTTAACACCAAAACATGTTAGATCTATGATTAATTATTATGTTTTTATAAAAACATCACATGTTCATAATGAATAAAAAGATTAAATCAAAAGAAAAGGTTTAAAAAGGTTTTACCGAATTCGTGGATCAAGAGAACGAAGAACAAACACGATAAATCACCAAATCTTCAAGATCAAAGATCAAAAATCACCTTGTATGGTGTTCTTAGGGTGGCGGCACAAAGAGACAAGGGAAGAGGAGGTTTTAGGTTTTTCTTAAAATCTTCTGTAAATTTATTTTGTGTAGTGTAAAAATAATTAACCCCCTTTAGTAATTTTGACAAATGGGCTTGGCCCATTTGTCCTTGTTGGCCGCGGGTAGGGACCCCACTTGGGGTACCCGTACCTTTTTCCGTGTCTCGTTATTTAGTTACTCGTTTGTGATTATTATGTTCGTGTTTTAAATGTTCTCGTTACGTAAATACCATGATCTAATATATTTAATTACGCTCGTAATAATTATATATACGTAATTCATAATAGTTCGTGTTTTAATTACGTTCATGATTTCATGATCGCATGTTCGTGATTAATTATTGTTAAATAATTATTACGTGATCGTGCATAGTAAATACTTATCGTGTCCTAACACGTACGTAATACGTAAACTCCTAACACGTAATCGTAATCATGCTATATTAGGAAAGTTTTAACTAGTACGTACGATCCTAAGGGTACTATGCATGGTAAAAGCATGCGGGTTTTACAACTCTTCCCCTCTAAAAAGAATAATTCGTCCCCGAATTATAGATAAAGTAAACTGGAAAAGAAGAACATACCCAAATTCAAAATATGAAATGAGGGTAAGAAGCCCGGATAGACTCCTCTGTTTCCCAAGTGGCTTCCCGCTCGGTATGATCCCTCCATAGAATTTTGACGAATGGAATCGTCTTCTTTCTCATGACTCGTTCTTGTCTGTTAAGAACTCGTTCGGGTTCTTCTATAAAAGTGAGATCTTCACGTATCTGTTCCAGTGGATACTGAACCATGTGAAGGGGATGATACTGGTACCCTCTGAGTAAGGACACATGAAACACATTGTGCACATACGAAAGCTGCGCAGGTAACGCCAATCGGTAAGATACTTCACCGACTCGTTCAATGATATCAAACGGTCCGATGAAACGAGGACTGAGCTTCCCTTTAATCCCGAAGCGTCTAACACCACATGCCGGCGAAACCTTAAGGAAGACGTGATCTCCTACGTTAAAGTGTATATCCCTACGATGCTTATCGGCGTAACTCTTCTGACGTGACCGTGCTTCCTGAATCTTCTGCTTAGCTACTGCGATCTTCTCATTTGTCATCTCTATGATTTCCGGTCCTTCGAGTGTTCGCTCGCCAACCTGATCCCAGCAGATTCGGGCGCGACACTTTCTGCCATACAACATCTCAAATGGCGCACATTTGATGCTTGCGTGCCAACTGTTGTTGTATGCAAACTCCACCATACAGATGTATTCGTCCCAATCACCCGTCCATTCCAACGCACATGACCTCAACATATCTTCCAATGTCTGAATGGTTCACTCCGACTGTCCGTCCGTTTAAGGATGAAAAGCCGTGCTAAGCTTAAGTTGTGTACCCCAAGCTTTCTGCAGACTTTTCCAAAAGCGCGAAGTGAATCGAGGATCTCTGTCTGAGACGATGCTGGATGGTGCACCGTGGAGTCTCATGATCTCTCGTCTATACGTATCTGCGAGTTTACTTATCGGATCTTCCTTGCGGATCGGTAAGAAATGAGCTGATTTGGTAAGTCGATCAACGATAACCCAAATTGCATCGTGCTTCCTTTTGGTAGGCGGAAGACCGGTAACAAAATCCATGGTGATTTTGTCCCACTTCCACTCTGGAATATCTAACGGTTGAAGGAGATCGCCAGATCGCTGATGCTCGATCTTAACCTGCTGGCAGGTAAGACATTTGGAGACGTAAGTGGTCACATCCTGTTTCATACCACTCCACCAAAAGTACTGCTTGAGGTCATGGTACATCTTAGTCGAACCAGGATGTATCGAGAATGGGGAGCTATGAGCTTCAACTAACAAAGCTTCCCGGAGTTCTTGGTCATCAGGAACACAAAGTCTAGTGCCCTGCCATACGATACCATCTACATCTACTCTGAATTCTGTCTGCTTCTCCAAATTTTGTACTATCGCCCAGATTTCTCCGTCATCCTTCTGAGCTTCCTTGATCTTAGATAGTAACTCTGGTTCTACTCTAAGATTAGCCCAGTAACCGTGCTGTCCACGTACCATGATCTCGATGTCTAGTCGCTCCAAGTCTCCGATGATTTCCTCTTCGATTTTAATGCCGTTGATCATTCCGAACTTCCTGCTAAGAGCATCTGCTACTACATTTGCCTTTTCGGGATGATACTGTAGATTAATGTCATAATCCTTCAACAGCTCTAACCATCTCCTCTGCCTCATGTTCAATTCACGCTGAGTGAAGATATACTTCAAGCTCTTGTGGTCCGTGAAAATGTCACATGATTCTCCATATAAGTAGTGTCTCCATATCTTCAATGCAAACACGATTGCAGTAAGTTCCAGATCGTGCGTGGGGTAATTTTCTTCATAAGGCTTAAGCTGCCGTGAAGCGTACGCGATCACTTTCCCATGTTGCATGAGAACACAGCCAAGTCCCTTCCCCGATGCATCGCTGTAGATTTGAAATCCACCCGTACCAGATGGTAGAGTAAGAATAGGTGCAGATACTAGCTTCTGCTTCAGGTCTTCAAAGCTCTTCTCTCGATCTTCAATCCAGACGAATTTCTCCCCTTTCCGCATCAGTTTGGCCAATAGTAGTGCTAGGAGGGAAAAGTTCTCTACGAACCTACGGTAATAGCCAGCTAAGCCTAAGAAACTACAGACTTCCATCGCTGATGTCGGCCTTGGCCACTTAGTAATGGCCTCAACCTTCGCTGGATCCATAGTGATTCCTTCTGCTGATGCAATGTGACCTAAGAATGCCACCTTGTCTAACCAGAACTCACACTTGGAGAATTTAGCATACAGCTGCTTCTAGCGAAGAATCTGTAGTACTGTACGAAGATGGTCTTCGTGTTCCTCCTTGGACTTTGAGAAAATCAGGATGTCATCGATGAAAACAATGACGAACTTGTCCAGAAATTCATGGAAGATTCTGTTCATCAAATCCATGAACACTGCTGGAGCATTTATCAGGCCAAATGGCATAACTACAAACTCGTAGTGGCCATAACGGGCACGAAAGGCAGTCTTAGCGATGTCCTGCTCCTTGACCCGTAGCTGATGATAGCCTGACCTAAGATCAATCTTGGAGAAGTGTTTGGCCCCTTGGAGTTGGTCAAACAGATCGTCAATGCGTGGCAGTGGATACCTATTCTGAATGGTAATCTTGTTGAGCTCGCGATAGTCTATGCAAAGACGCATACTGCGTCCTTCTTCTTAACAAACAAAACCGGTGTGCCCCATGGAGATGCGCTCGGTCGAATGAAACCTCGTTCAAGAAGTTCTTTTAGTTGATCCTTCAGCTCCTTCAGCTCTATGGGAGCCATGCGATAAGGAGCCTTGGAGATTGGTTCAGCTCCTGGAATCAGCTCGATACTGAATTCCACTTCTCGTGCAGGTGGTATGCCCGGAAGTTCTGCTGGAAACACGTCTTGGATTCCGACACTATTGGTTGATCCTGAATCGATGGAGATTCAACATCCATGTCGTGAACCGTAGCTAGATAACCCTCGCAGCCATGTGACAGTAGTGCACGCGCTTGCAGGGTGGATATGACTTGTACAGACCGTCCGGGTACGAACCCATTATGAATGTACTCTGGTGCATTGACATCACCGAAGATAACTCGATATGAATGGCAGTCTATGGTAGCATGATACTTGGATAGCCAATCCATGCCCAAAATCATGTCGAAGTCATTCATGTCCAGCGGAAGTGCGTCGACAGGTCGAACCTTATCATCAAATTCTAGGGGAAGACTCTTGTATACATGGGTGATTAATACAGAGCCCCTCAAAGGCGTGGAAATAGTAAGCCTATTTTCTAGTGGCAAGGGAGTCATCCTAATGTTCTTAGCATAAGCAGCAGAAATAACCGAGTGAGTAGCACCCGTATCGAAAAGAACACATGCAGCGCGACCATACATATACAAGATTCCAGTGATGGTACCTGTAGACTTGTTGGCCTGGTCTCGAGATGTCGTGTAGACATGCCCGACAGTAGGAGGCGGCTTGGTATCAGCATGTCCTGATGTACCCTTCATCTCGCCCTTACGGAAGTCCTTCATAATATGGCCAGGAAGACCACACTTGAAGCACGCATCAGCATTACGGCGACATGGTCTTGGATGCCTACGGTGGCAAGTAGAGCAAAGAGGATGAGTGTATCCTCCAGCAGGTGCTCTGGCTGGCTGAGGACCTGATAAAAACATTTTACATAAGACATGATAGTTGGGTACAAAGGACGAAGCGGATAATCGTAAGATTGAATACCAGTGATAGCTGGACGGCTAGGCTGCGAACCTCTCTGGTTTTGGTCCCTACCGTTTCCATGGTTCCTGGTAGAAGTTTGCTAAAGTGTCAGAATATGAGTTATAACATAAAACATAAGGAATTTCGTAAGTATTAGGACCTGCTGTTGTTGGAGTGCCCGGCGTTGTTACGGTAATTGTCATTACCGCCACGCCTATCCGTAGCAGAACGGTCGTTAGTCTGATCGTTTCCCTTGGGCTGATGAGGCTGCTGCTGAGTAGCCGGCTGAGACCGGTCCCCAGTTTTCTGCCTGGAAGATACAGTTAAAGAGATGAATAATTGACATATGGAAAGTATACGGATTGGTCACCGCTTGAATACAAATGTTTACCTCTTGTCGGGTCTTTCAGCTTCCCCGAACACATCCCTCTCCTGCAGCATCTCCAGTTTTCGTGCTGCATCGGCCAATTGTGCTACAGTGTTGAACATAGCACACACCAGATTGTTTGCGACCGATGTGCGAAGAGCCCATCTGAAGTGATCTGCCTGCTCTTCAGGAGTACCTGCTGCCGCACCAAGGAAACCAGCCAAGTGAAGAAAGCGCTGCATAAACTCGTTGCTATTCTCCCCAGCTCTCTGTCGGATCCCATGGTACTCTCTCTTGAGCTTGTCCTGCTCAGCCTTGGGAAAGAACTGCTCCATCACCCTGTCCTTGAACTGAGCCCAAGTCAAACCAGCAACCCACTCATCACCACCTTCAGATTGCATCAATGCGAACCACCAGTTGAGTACATCGCCTTCGAACCGATAGCATGCCAAGCTCGCCTTGTATGCGGGGTCACAGCCCATAGCGTTGAAAATCTTCTCGATGTGAGCCAACCAGCTTTCAGCATCGATGGGGCTATCTGTATTCTCAAAAGCTCGAGGGTGGAGCTTGTTGAATCTATCCAGCCATACTGCTAATGTCACTGGAGGAGGAGGAGGAGGTGGCTGATTGTGCTGCTGATTGTTGGCAGCTTGAACTTCAGCCCGGATGTCATTCCTCAGTTGAGGAAGCAAGGCTTGCATGGCAGCCTGAATTGCAGCATTGAGCTGCTCCTGTTCGCGTGTGAGAACCATCTGACAGTATAACATAAAACATATGATTAAACAGTTCAAAACATAAAATATAAATATATACATGAAAAAAATTTATACTAAAATTTCACGAGAAAAATTTTATGCAAGAAAATTTTTGTGTATGAATGCATGATGCAGTTTTATGAAAACTTTTGTATGCTCGAGAGTGAACGCCTCTGGTTAGTTCACCCAAAACAAAAGACACAGCGAGGGGACGCCTATGGGTCGGTCCCAAATTTAAAATTTTTGATAAAACACATGCGACTAAGTAGGGCCAGTCCTGTACCAACCATTACTTAGTCAAAAATCCTGCAACAATGACATGTATATGTATGCTTAAAAATGATGAATGCATGAAAACAACTGTCAGTTCTAGGAAGACCGTAGTGACTACCCATTAATCACAGGTCATATTTAAGAGCCTACAGGTCGAAGCCTTGGCTCTGATACCATAATTGTAACACCCCATTTTAGAAATGGAAATATCACAGTAATTATGGCGTGTCATCAAAGCATACAAGGTAAAATGTCTAAACATTACTTGACCATAAAAAGGAAAATACCGGAATCAAACATCGGCAGTCCAAAAGTAAAGCTCATCACACACAAACATAGTATAATAAAGGAAAGGACTAAACAATGTCCCAAGTATAAGTATCATAAGAAAGGAAATGCATAATGTAAAGAAGGCTAGACAGCTTCCAGTCTATATGCACGTACTCTTAGTGTCTACAAGCGTCCTTGAGTACCTCCCATTTTGGGAACATAGAAAAGGAAAACGGCTGAGCAAATACGCTCAGTGCACGGATGTACAATAAAGCATGAATAGGATAAGCATATAACATAATAATAACGGAAGAAAACTAAGTCCCGAGTAACTTGGTTAAGTCTTAATAAAACTGGTTTATAGTTTGAAAGTCTTATGTTTATCTTATAAAAGCTGTTTGTCATATTTTATCATTAGCCAATATAGGTCATGAAAATCCACCGTGCATGAATAATTGGAGGGGTGACCTCATCATGCAAATTAGAGGGGCTGCCTCTAATTTAATATACTGGTTTTTGGGTAGGAGGGATCAGCTCCTTGTGAAGGATGCAAGGCACACACCACATTTACCATGTAATCCTGAATAAAAACATGTAACTAGGATGCACCCATACGCCCCACATGATAAATATATATAACTGGCCAAAAACTGAAGGGGCGCCACGAGCAATCACTCCGCCGTGGTGAAGTCATAACATCAGTGCCTCTAATGTTATGGTTATGGTACCTCCATAACTTGGTGAAACTGGTCATGCATGTATATGGCTATAGGTAATCTTAAATAAACATAAGCAATCAAACTCATAATTTATACTACGGGAAAACAGTTGGCTGCATACGGGGAATCCTAATAAGGAAAGAATGTCCATACTGAAAGGACGGGAATCCGTACCTTATGTCCAGTGAACGAGAAAGACGAATTGCGAGAATCCTACTTCCGAATCACTAGTGCTACATAAATACGTACATGAATAAGTATCTGCTTACTAAATACATAGCTGGTTTTATGTCATGTCTTAGCTTATTTTATGTGTTCTTACTATGTTTTACTGTTTTAAAGCCTTAAACTGTATTAAATCTTATATTCTGTTTAATCTGATTAAGTATTTATGGTATTTCATGTGTTATTATACTTACTGTGTAATAATAAGTAACTTTCCAAAAATTGCAGGTTTCCTAAAATAGAAAGTTTCCAAAAATAGAAAGTTTCCAAAAATAGAAAGTTTCTAAAAATAGAAAGTTTCCAAAAAATAGAGAGTTACCAAAAATAGAATGTTTCCAAAAATAGAAAGTTTCCAAAAATAGAAAGTTTCCAAAAATAGATTTACTGCTTAAAATAGATAAGTTTCTAAAAATAGAAAGTTTCCATAAATAGATTAGCTGCCTTATTTAATTAAGTTTCTAAAAATAGAAAGTTTCCATAATTAGAAATAAGCTAATTAAATAAGCTAAGTATATAAGCCTAAGTGTTTTTCATGATTATTTTCTAAGTCATATGGTATATTGTATAGTTTAATAATTATTTCATGTAATTTAATTAAACTATAGGTTATAATATTTAATTAAAGTATAACATGTTTTTAATTAAATAAGTTAAATACTTAGGTTAAAATATGTATTATTATATATTAATAATATAACCTAAGTCATGTTAATTAATTAATTATATCCATAGTTTTTAAAATAATTAATTAATTATAAGTCTTAAAAATATAAATACTTAGGTTAAAATATTTTCATGATCATTAATAATTAAATAACCTAAGTCATGTTATTAAATTAATCACATCATTTTATTAATTTAATTTTAACATAAGTTCATAAACATAAAAAAAACTAACATACACCATGAACCGGATCTAGGCTAAAAAAACATGAACCAGACATGAATCGACACCGTACCCCGAACCAACTCGGGGTACCCCGTGTTTCCCTTGCTGCCGTGGGACCCACACGCACCAACCAAGACCATATGGTCTTGGTGGTGGTCGGCTTGGCAAACCGAAACCCCTTCGGGTTCGGTTGCAGCCTGCGGCCAAAACAAACACCCCTTAAAACAACCCTTTGATTTAATTTAACACCAAAACATGTTAGATCTATGATTAATTATTATGTTTTTATAAAAACATCACATGTTCATAATTAATAAAAAGATTAAATCAAAAGAAAAGGTTTAAAAAGGTTTTATGGAATTCATGGATCAAGAGAACGAAGAACAAACACGATCAATCACCAAATCTTCAAGATCAAAGATCAAAAATCACCTTGTATGGTGTTCTTAGGGTGGCGGCACAAAGAGACAAGGGAAGAGGAGGTTTTAGGTTTTTCTTAAAATCTTCTGTAAAGTTATTTTGTGTAGTGTAAAAATAATTAACCCCCTTTAGTAATTTTGACAAATGTGCTTGGCCCATTTGTCCTTGTTGGCCGCGGGTAGGGACCCCACTTGGGGTACCCGTACCTTTTTCCGTGTCTTCTTATTTAGTTACTCGTTTGTGATTATTTATGTTCGTGTTTTAAATGTTCTCGTTACGTAAATACCGTGATCTAATATATTTAATTACGCTCGTAATAAATATATATACGTAATTCATAATAGTTCGTGTTTTAATTACGTTCATGATTTCATGATTGCATGTTCGTGATTAATTATTGTTAAATAATTATTACGTGATCGTGCATAGTAAATACTTATCGTGTTCTAACACGTACGTAATACGTAAACTCCTAACACGTAATCGTAATCATGCTATATTAGGAAAGTTTTAACTAGTACGTACGATCCTAAGGGTACTATGCATGGTAAAAGCATGCGGGTTTTACATTAATTGTTTGAGGTATTGTTTAGACTGCTAAGTTGATATGTTATACTTTTTTTATCTGTTAAATAGGTTACTGTTTGGATTTAAGTGATTAAGTTGATTTATCTGATTTACTTAGAAGGTTTTTTTATCTGATGTTGTAAGTTTGGATTAATTTGATTAAGATGTTTTAGTTAAATCTGTTTTATCTAGGATTGGTATTTGCTAGTTATCTGCTGAATAGGTCGGCTGATAGAAGCTGTTTGGTGAATGTATAAGTCTTATAGATTTGTTATGAAATCTGATCTTTGCTATGCACTTTTGCTAAAAGTTGAAGTTTGGTTTTAATACATGGAAATAATCTGTTATGTTTAAATGGATTAAACAAATTAACTGATAATTTGTATGTTGCTTTAACTGAAGGAATAATATGATCTATCTTTTCATTTTTAACTGAATGATTTTTGAATTAAACTGCTCAGTTTAGGATTTGAAATTTGTTCAAAACGTAGTGTTTTACTGCCTGAGTTAAAGATGATTGTAACTTGTGTTAATTGTTTTCTTTTAAAGAAGTTTGTTTTAATCAGATCAAAATGTTTAGTTCAGCTGCATTTTTCTAGCCTAATTTATATGATGGATTGATTTCATTACTATTATAGATTTTGTTTGTATTTCTGCTTGATTTGCTTTATATTTTGCTGTTAAGTTTTTGCTATTAGATCCAATTGATCTGATAGCTTATAGCTGTTCTCATAAGCTGTTTAAGATATTAGCTCAACACTAGTCACCTCCTGTGACTCCATCTCGTTTTAACTGTAAAAAAAAAATATTCATCCAAAAACGTCCCTTGTTGGACTCGATCCTGCGACCTCGTAGATAAACGCCAAGCACCTTTATCACTGAGCTAACTGGCTCCTTTGGTTTTAATTTCAGTCAAAGATATTGATATGATCAATAGTTTAAGAGCTGACAGTTTTTGTTATATACTTAATCTTTATTTTAATTTCATTTTTAAATAGTTTTATTACTTTTATATATATTTCAGTTTTAATGATAATTAAAATAAAAAAATAATGTTTTTATTAATTTTAAAAGTTTAATTAGTTTTCAAATAATTAGATTTTTATTTTTTAGATTTAAATAAAAATGGTTTTAAAAATAGATTTTGTTTAATAAAAAGTAAAGTAGATTTTAAAATAGATTTTTAAGTAGAGTAAAATTATTTTAATTGATTAGATTAAATTGATAATTGATTTTTAAATAGATTGTTTATTTTATATAGTTTAAAAGTTTTAATATTTTGGGGTTTACGATTCATGCACTTTAGGATAAAATTAAATAGCTTTAAAATTTGTAGGATTAATATTAGTTTAAAAACCGAAACCAATTCGAATCAATTGTCCAAATCGATACAAAACGTCTCAAATTCATAAGATCTTCGTGTACAACGAACTTGGTTCATCCACGTGTTTAATTGAATTCTTCTTTGGTAATTTTAGACTATTACTTTTTCCTAAAGGTAGTTTTCTAATTTACCCTATAACGTATCTAATTATCACTATATTATCACGATAACATCAATAACCCTCCCACTACACATGTACATGCTTTAAATGAGACTTGTGAAACATGTGAGGCTTGTGGTGGACCACATTTGTACTATAATTGTGAGAAGGTTTACAATCAACAACAAGAAGTCTATGCTTATAACACCAATGACAATGAGAGGGTTCACTTTAATCCGAACGTTGATGTTAACCATTTGTCTTATAAGAGTACTAACTATTTGGCTCCCCCGGGGTTTTGTAGCACCACAAAGACCACCCCCACCCGCCCAAAATACCCCAATATCAAAATAGGAACCAAGGTCCTCAAAGGGGTCATTTTTAAGGGAATTCATATGTAAGGGGTTTTAATCAAAATCAAGGGAATTTACAAGGGAAAAACCAAGGGTTTAACAATAATAATCAAGTCTATAATAACCAAGGTTTCCAAAATCAAGGTTTTCAAAACAACAATCAATTTCCAAACCAAGGTTTTCTAAATCAAGGGTTTAACAATCAAGGGTACAATATGCCTAATCCCCAAATGGACTTGGTTCTTGATAACGCCTCATTTATAGATGTTTGTAATGATGCATTTTTGCTTGTTTGCTATGTAAATAAAAATTTTATGTGTTGAATTGATACTAATAAAGGATATTGTTTGTATTGTAGTTAGGAAAGAAACCATGAAGGAAAAGAATGAAGAAATAAAGAATGAAGGGGCTAAAGATGGAATTATGCTGAAATGGAGCCAAAGTGCGGCGCACAATTAGAAAAGTGCAGCGCACATTCAAAGTACCCCGATTTTGGAGAATTACAAGAAGTGTGGCGCACAAACTAGAAAGTGCAGCGCACATTTGCTTCTAAAGAAGTGCGACGCACAATTGGAAAAGTGCGGCACACATTTTGCTGCAGTTACATAATTAAGTGCAATTATGCATGGCTATTATGGGAGAACTTTTTATATACTCTCATAAATTTTAACCTACGAAATTGTAACTATAAATAAGACCTATGGCCAGGCATAACATATCTCATTCCATACTTTCTCTATTGTGTAGGAGAATCTCATAATCAAGGATTTCTCCAAATCCTTGATCATAGTTACTAGAGTTGGTAAAGCTTAGTTGGTTGATGTTATTGGTGTTGGAACAAGGAACTCATAAGTGTTGCTAGCCATTTGTAATAAGTTTAGAAGCTTATGAAACCTTTGGAGCAATTATTGAATAAACCTTGTGGTATAATTCTCATTTCATTTATGTTAATCCTTTACTTTGATTTACATATTGTTGAAATGATCTTGTTTACTGTTACTATGGAGTAGTGTGATGTGTACTTGGTTAAGGTTTGATAGCCTTATGATTAGATACGATTTTTAGCTTTGATGGGGCAAAGTGCAGCGCATAATTAGTTTTGTGCCACACACTTTTTCCCTGGGTTCTTGATTATAAGTGTGATTTAGATGCTCATGTATTATATGTTATTATGTAAGACCATTGTTATATGTTGGATTCATCCATGATCATTGACTAGTACTCATGTAAATGGATGAGTTTCATGTCATTTAGTAAATGAATCTTGTTAATCACTTTTGTCGCGATTAGTGGATTAAAATATATACCAACTCTTGCATGATCTCATCTACTACCTTAGTTATCGAAATCAAGCATAAACCATTCTTAATGCTTTTGATAAAACAAAGTCTTTAGTTGGATTCTTGTCATATCAATTTAGATGTTGCATGTACGACTAGTAATCGGCATGTTGTCTTACATTGTTTATGTGCTTATATTCATCATTGCTACCTATCTATCATATGGTTATGACCTTAGCCGAACGCACCCTTTAATACCAATTGTTAAGTATATCTTTAGAACTTGTGACACTCTAGAGGTAATTGTTTTACATTTTGATAATAATAATCTCGTGGAACGAACTGGAATTTACCATTAAGCTATGCTACACATGAAAGGGTATACTTGCCCATGTTTATGGTTCTAGTCATTTGTCTGGTAATATCTTGAATAACAATTAAGACTTGCAAACGAACATCAAGTTTTTGGCGCCGCTGCCGGGGATTGATTAGTTATTTATTTGAAACATTCTTAAATACTTGGTAAACAAAAATTATAAATCGCCGTACAGATTTCTGGCAATCTGAAAAAGTTTTTAACAAAATAGTTAAAAAGTGCGCCGCACATTTCCAAAATTGCGCCACACATTTCCAAAAGTGCGCCGCACATTTGGTACGAATTTACAAAATGTTGGTAGAAACAATCCCAAAACACAACCAAAACTTTTTACTCTCAACACTTACTACTGAAAACATGAGAATTGTTTTATGTGTGCTTATGCTTTTTGAGCTTTTGTGTTTGTTAATATTGCATTCCAAGAAAAACCAAAAATATTTTCTTTCAAAATTTTATTTTTGTATTTAATTCACTCTTTGGTAGAATAATTTGCTTTGGTATGTCTTATTTGATATTTATCATGATTTGTAGTAATTTTTCTAGAATTTTAAACAACCTTGAGATACAAGAAAATGAGGAAACAAGCGAAAATGAAAAATAGCTATTTCTTGCAAAATACTTGAGAACATCCTACAAAATTTGGTCACTATTTCTTATTTTGACTACTTGTTAAAGAAGTATAATGAAAAAAGTCTTATAACATTGTTTGATTGGTATATAGATCATACAGTTGTGAACAAAAAATTCTTTGAAGAAAGTGCGCCGCACATTCCAAATTGTGCGCTGGCTTTTCTGTGTCGCGCAAAAGTGCGCCGCACTTCTCAAATGTGCGTCGCACAACTAGGAAAGCAGAACGAAGAATTTGCTTATAACACATTTAAAAAGATATTTTAATCAAAACTAATAAGTTCCCTTAAGACTACAGGATATGAAATGTCATTTTGATTTTATGGCACTAACATACTAATGTTTCTTTTGATGTGTTGTTGTTTTAAGATGGATCGAAACACTAGCTTGGGTAGACTATGCTTAGGAGTCGATGAGCATATTAGCTTAAATGAGAAAATTTAATCAAAAGGAGAATGGGGAGGATTTGAATGTAAGTACTCAGCCGATAGCGGGATTTAAAAGGTCCTAACTTTCTATCGTTTAGAAGACTTGACACCTAGTGAAAAATACTCAACGCCTTGTCATGTGGAAGGTAACTTTGCCTATGATGGGAAAGTTGACTTTGAAATGGAGAGAAGTTTTGTTAGCAATGAATATGTAGTGGAGCTTGGCTTAACCTACAAAACGCATCGTAATGGGGACAAAGAGATAGATAAAAAGCTCATTGTTATGATCAAAGACGAATTGTTTTTCGTCGACTTCTTTGTCAATACGGAAGAAGATGACTATGAACCGTGTGCAATCTTTGGGAGATCTTTCCTAAAGCAAGCCAATGCACAAATTGATATCACTTGTGGCATACTCACCTTATGGCCAAAAGTGCATGAAAGCTTGGACTTAGAAGAAATTGACGAGATACTTGATAATCTCGACTTTGATGAATTATAACCTATTGAAAACGAGGGAGTTGATGCTCCTAGATTTGTTTGTAATATGGGAAAAGGCAAGAGAAACTAAGGAAAACAACCCACTCATGCTTACAAATTGAACTATAATGGTGAAGGACCTTCTCTCACCATTAATAAACCCTTAACTAGAGAAGAACTAACAATGGAAGAGTTGAGGGAAGACGTTGAAGAAAGAGTGATGTTGTTAAACATGAATCGACCTATCATTGAAACATTAAAATATAGTGATAAGTATAAATTGATTGTCGATAGGGTCTTGCTTGATAAGTTAAAGATTGAAGATGGATCAACATCAGAATATGAGGATGTGTCAATCCAAATGCTCCGTGAAAACAAAGTAATGAAAGAAAAAGAAGATCCGGGTTATTTTGTCCTACCAATAAGGTTGGAGGGTAAAACTACATACAATGCTTTGGTAGGCACCGGTTCGAATGTTAATATTATGCCACTTGGAATCTTCAAAATATTAGATGTCGGAAGAGTCAAACCAAGGTTTGATCGTATAAAATGCTTGATCACTCCTACGCGGAGGGATTTTGGCGTTTGCTTGGAGTTCTATGCCAAATACAGACAACCACAATACTAGCCGATTCTATGCTTCTCGATATTCCTATTGATCGAGACATTCAACTGGTGGTTGGAAGGAAGTTTTTGCACACCGTTGGTGGAAAGGTAGATGTTGGAAAAGCTATCATGACTAGCTTTGATGGGTTTGTCCATCAAACATATAATGTGCTAAAAGCGAAAAACATGATGATAGTGATGATGAAGATGATAAACACTACACCGTGAAAAGAGATGAAAACGATATGCCGATTTATGGTCCACATTTGCAACCATGGACGGAACCGGAAGAACTATTTGATGCTTCACTAAGTAAAATGAGCTACAATAACCCTTTCTTTGATATTTGTGTGTACAAGAAAATTGTGGGGATGCTTGGAGTACTTCCCGTATCATTGAAATACAAAGATTGGCAAGTGGGAAACAAGCGAGAAATTGAGAATATTGCTAAAGATGGAGATAGTGAATGGCATGTTGCCATAGTCATTGTTGATCCATGTGGAAAGAGGTACGAAAAAGTGTATGAGACAAACGACACCAATAGATAGGTCTCGGGACGTTACACGGAGAGTGATATCATGTCACCTCTATATTTCTGCTACAACTAAAAGGAAAGGAAGAAAAGAAGAGTGCATCATTGGCTCCTATTTACTTTTATGCATTTTTATCTTTTTGTATGTAGATAATTAATAAAAAGAAGTAATATCTAAGAGTCCTAGAAAAGTTTTAGGATGGTATTAGAAGTATGGAATGTTCTCCCTAGTGTCTTTTTATTTTTCTATCTAACGGAATTGGAGGTTTTCTTTTTAAATTTTGTGTTTATATACTTAAAAAGTAAAATACTGTAAACATTGTCTGGATGCACAGAATGTGTGCCACATAAACCAAAAAGCGTGCCGCACTTCTGGGCGGAATTTTTGTATATATCCCGTTTTGCTCATTAGAAACTAAAAAACACACAAAAACAACAAAAACCACCTGACGATTTTGAATCATTACCAAAAATATTTTCGAATCTTTGCTCCAATTTCGCATTCGAGATCATGTCTAGGGTAAGTTCTTATATTTAATTGATAAGTGTTTGATTTGATTAGTTTTTAATTTTTAATTAATTTTCAATTAGGGTTCTTAGTAACTGAAGAACGAATTATAATTCAATTAGGAATTAGGAATGTAGAAATGAAATAAGGAAATAATTAGATTATTAGATAAAATTGAAAAACATAAAAGTGAAAAATAAAGAGTGTTTTTGAAAACCTTAGAGATGAAGCAATGTCGTGGATTAGAACAAATTGGGAATGGGTTAGTGTTCGATTCTAGCCATTACTATTAGTTTGTAACCATTTAGTTTACGGATTTGGTTAGTTACTAGTGTTACCCCGACATATGCTGTAATACCCAGAATGTGCACCGCACTTTACAAATTATGCGCCACACTTTTATGAAATTTCCTCAGAAGTACGCAACACATTCCAAATTGTGCGCCACACTTTTCGTCTGGAAAACAAACAGAATGATCAGAACACAAACATAGGGACACCGTTGACCTCTAACGCTTATTTAATGTTAATACAGGTTTGTTATGTGATGAAATTTGCATAATATAGGTTCTGGAAATTATGAAACCGGCTCGTCAAGCCGAGGAAAGAAGCGAAGGCCTACAGAATCGGAAAGTGCCACACTCATGGGAACATCGAATCACCAATTTTTGAACTGGCCTGGATGTACTAGCGATACCAAAACCATCTACAATAATTCTCTTAGTATTTTATTGCCAAAATAAATTTTTGCACCTAGCATTGTGGATTTTGGAGTTTTGAATGAGCTTGGTTATGAAGCTCAAATCAGGGAGATGCTTAAGATAGTAGTGATAGAGGCTGGAGGTATTGAGGTCTTATTTGAATCAAATGCTTGGATACGTGCTTTTACTTGTAGGGAGAAGATCTATGCGGAGCTTGTTCTCGAGTTTTTCTCTACTTTTCATTTTGATGAGGATGCCGAAAGAGATGAATTGATGACTAAGAAGATTTTGAATTTTAGACTTTGTGGGAAGGGACATTCTTTGACTATGAAAGATTTGCTATGTACTTGGAGTTGTATAATAGAGATGAGCGAAGGGAGGAAGGATTTGAGGTATATTTCCAAGGAGGGGAACGTGATCATGGAAATTTCAATGCTAATGAATTTTGGGCATCAATTTGCCCGGATGAGGATCCATTGAGCTTATCTAGGAGCTCGACCACTAGAATTTCTAGTCCACTTTTGAGAGTGCTTCAAAAGATGATTGCTTATGCCGTTTGCCAAAGAACCACAGGATATGATAAAATACAAAAGAATGATTTGTGTTTATTGAGCATGTTTAGGGACAAGAACCGTGAGCAATACGCTAATGTTGCTTGGGTGATAGCAAAATGGATGAAAAGGAAAGGTCATGGTAGTCAAGCGGGTAGTATGATTGTGTGTGGATAATTTGTGACTAGGTTAGCTCGAAGAATGGGGATTTTAAGTGATCAGGTTGTGAGTAGTCTTAGTCCATCGATTTTGTGTGATACCATTGACAGAATTACCTTGAGAGATTTGATTGGAGCGGATGAAAGGTTGATCCGAGAAGACACGCTTGTTAGAGCACCTCGTGTGGGCATGGCGCGAGCTCCTTGTGCATCAATCCAAGATGTTTGTGATAGAATGGGAAGGATGGAGGTTAGGCAAGACCAACTTGGGTTTATGACGGAGCGCCAATGCTATATTATGGATCGATAAGCTCCAGTTTTTGAGACGATGGCGGAACAATATCATGTTCCAATGAGTGGACCTTATGGACCACCCGAAAATCACAACGAGCCATTCTACTACACCCAACAACCACAATCCTATCCACCACATTTTCACCCATCCCAAGCTCCAAGGAATGATGAAACTAAAAAGGATATGTGAAGCCTCGTGTGTTTGTGACTTTTGTGTTAGTCACATTTGAAAACAATTTGAAAACAATTTGAAAACAATTTATTTGGGCTTTGTAATATGCCTTTGTTGGCATTTAGGACAACTTAATACTTTGTGTGTGGATTTGTATTTTTAATTTGGTATGTGAAATATGTTTGTATATATTATTTGTGTTAATTTACAGAAAATAAGCGAGTCAAGGCGAACTTAGGCGAAGATTGAAGATATCGGCTTCGCTCACGACTTGGAATAAAAGAGAAGTATTATTCTTATTTTCCTCTAATTTTACTTTTTCCTTATGTTTAGCATTAGGGACAATGCTCATAATAAGTATGGGGTGATTGAGAGAAAATAAGATCGAATAAATGCTTGTTTTTAAGAAATTAAGTTTTCTGAATTTTCTGTACCCAGAAGTACGCCACGCATTTCAAATTGTGCGCCACACTTTCTGGGCGAATTTGAAAAATTTTCTACAGTAAAAAAAACGTTTTTGTTGAAGGATTGATAATTGTTATAATTGTAAAGTTATTTTGAATCGGAATAGATAATGTTATTTACACAATACTTTATTCATAATTGTGAGGATCTTTTTTGTAAGCATTCTTACATTTCAAATTGTGTGTGTGCCAATGATTAGTTTAATTCTAGAACTTGTTCTTGGTAATCTTTACGAGACCATAGTGGGATCATACTTGTATGATAAAAGGTATTTTAAATGATAAAGAGGCAAAACAAAAAGAGAAAACATTGAAAGTTTTGTCGATGTTTTAAGATGATTATATAATGTTGGAAACCATATTAAGAAATGATAGTATATCATAAGTATGGGGAAAGCATGTTCTCCCAAAAGATCGTTGAAGAGATTATAAAAAAAGAATAAAAGGCAAATGGAGGCCTAAGAATTTTTGAGTTATGAATTCGCAAAGCAACAACATGGTAAAAGATGATGTATTATATATTCTTTAAACATGCGATGGTAAAAAAAGTTTTTGAAAAAGACCTCTTTTGATATTTTACTTGGTGCTCACGCCAAACTTGGTTTAGTTTAGTTCCTTGTACAATGTTTGATATGTAAATCTTGCTTATGTTTTAGAGAGAGAGAGAAAGAGATAGAGAGATGGTGAATTACACACAATTCTAGAGAGAGAAAACAAAGAGAAGTATGTGGAAAAATGAATAACCACACACCCTCTCCATCTAAGGAGAGGGTTTATATACCCAAGCCCTTGTCATGGGCTTGGGCTTACATTTGGGCCAACCTACACATGTTGTAGGCTAGGCTTGGGCTTGTTTGTTAAGTAACGATGTCTAGACTACGAGCCACTACTTAGTATATTGTTGGAGTGACCGAATCTTCCTAAATACGTAAAAGCGTATTTCCAACAATCTCCCCATAAGTGAGGTCACTCCAAACAAGGGTGTTACCCTAGTTACAATAATAAAATAAACCTAGCATACTATGCTTGTCTTGAGCTCGTAGTCTTCGTCTTTCTTTTCCTTTTTCTTTTCTGGTGAACATGTTGATGTGATCTTTGATATCAATCTTGAGAATTAATCTCTTGCTGTGATCTCGTGCATCCATCACTTGTGATCTTCGCTACTTCGTGACACCATGTCCCACATACTTATACCTTTGTAATTCTTGAAAGCTTCAGAGTTCGATACAACGAAAGACTTAACTTTTAGGCTTTCTTGAATTAGATGAGGTATTAAGTGCATAAGGTATAAGCATGCGGGGACGACTTCTTCTTGGATCCCGCAACGCCACCGTCTTCAAATGCCGCAACATAAGTAGACACGAACGAAATGGCTTTGAACATTTCATTCTAATTCGGTAGCATTTTACCTCCGGTCGGTGAAGACCGTTGGACGATATAAAATATCGTACTTCTGGCAGGTAGATTTAATTAAAAATCTCCTTGACAAGATTTCGCGGGTAAACCCGTTCTCTTTACTCGACCGTCCAAAGCTGACTGCGAACGTAAAGAGTGAATCATTTGGATAAAATTATCTGCGTGATTGAAGACGTCAATTCTGATTCCTGGAACAAGTTTGATTCATTAAAGAATCGCACCATCGTTGCTTTCCAGTTGTCACGAGCTTGATTCATATTGAATCTTGCAAGTTACCTACCAAGTGCTGTTTGAGGTTAACACTAGAAGGATTTCCACTCATCACTGTGAACACTAAGGTATCACTCTGAGTGTTCTGGCAAGATCACTTAGATATTGCGTAGAGGCCTGGAACGTGTTTAGATTCAGTTAAGAATTAAACCACTTTTTCTTTCCAGTTATCACAAGCTTGATTCATAAAGAATCGCACAAGTCAGCTACCATGAGCTTTTTGATATTCGCTCAAGAAGGATTTCCATCTTCATTGTAAATACTTTCGCATTACTCGGATGTTCATGCAAGATCATGAAGATTTTGCGTAGGACTCTTAAGATCTTTCTCACTTTTCACAGTGTGTGAAGAAGCAAGGAAATATGAAAGTGTGTCCTTGATAGGTGTGAAAACACCCATCCTTTTACCACTTATTTCTTGCTAAAACAAGACCAAAACGCGTATTTAATATCATTTGTTTGGAATTATGCGTGGTTTGTGTGTTTGTTGTGTTTTCAGAGCCAACCGGATAAATATTGAAGAAAACATGGGATTGCACGGGTTTTATCGAAGAAAAAGACTCAAGACGAAGTCTATAGGCCAAGAGATGCAAAAGATTTGAAGTCAATGGGCCTATTTGAAGATTTATCGAAGAAAAGGACCAAAGATGGAAGATTTACATATGTCGAAAGAACTCAAGTCTATTAAACGAAGAAATTAAAAGACGAGTTGAATTTATTCGTCGACAAATCCCGAATCAGAATCGAAAACGTCAACTTTTCTGAAAAGACGAGAAGGTAAGAAGAAAGGGTGAAAGCCCACTCACCAACCAAAGACAAGGCCTATATAAAGAGATCCCTCCACAACTTGGACGCTAGCTTTTATTTTTTTCCAGTTCTTTTCTTGTTTTCGTAGGGTAACCAACACCACTAAGGTGTTGGTGATTTTTCATCTTTGATTTCACAAGTTCTTGTAAGTTTTAATCTTTCCCTTTGTTTGTTTAACATTAATCAATTAATATCATCTTCCATTTTAATCTTGTTCATCTTTCTTTTTGATTCAAAGTCTCAAGTTTCTATTTTGTTGATTTTGATCTTTAAAAGTAAGTGGGTTTTGTGTTTATGTTGATTTGGTTTGATGTTTATTTTTAGTAAATGATTGGTGGTTAGTTTTTGTTTAAGTTTTGGTTAAAAATTTGGTGATTTTGGTTTTAAATCGTTCTTTGTTATCCTACTGTTCTTCGTTCTTCATCTACCCAGATTCCGGATCAACAGCAAGCATTCCGAACCAATGTTTTTCCTCAAAATGTTCTGAATCAGTGTTTTTAAATGTTCCGAATGAAGGATTTTTGAAAGTTTCGAATCAAGGTTTTTTGAAAGTTCCGAATCAGTCTTTTTTTAAATGTTCCGAATCAGGATTTTTGAAAGTTCCAAATGAAGGTTTTTTGAAAGTTCCGAATCAAGTTTTTTTGAAAGTTCCGAATCAGTCTTTTTTGAAAGTTCCGAATCAGTCTTTGTTTTTAAATGTTCCGAATGAAGGATTTTTGAATATTCCGAATCAGTTTGTTCCGAATCATTGTTATTCCAGATCAGTAATGTTCCGAATCAGTCTTTATATATATTCCGAATGAAGGTTAATGTTCCGAATGAAGCTTTTGTCCAAATGTTCCGAATGAAGGTAAATGTTCCGAATGAAGCATAGGTTCCGAATGAAGGTTTCTGTTTAGTATATTCCGGATCAAGCCTTAACATTCCGAATCAATGACTTTTTCTGAGTTTAGGTAGTTAACTATTTTATTTTAATTCAAGTTTTATTCTTGATAATTGCTTTTAGTTTATCTTTATTTATTTTACGCATTTACCTTTTTAATAGAATAGAAAACCAAACCCCTTTTTAGTAACCAAGAACAACTATTCCATTTTGAACCGTGATCGATTCGAGAAGATACTGAGAATTAAATTGAACCCCCATAAAAAAAACTTGTATCAAATGGCGCCGATGCCGGCTCTTCTCGTAAGGATTAACAGTTTTTTGTGAGAAATTGGATTTTGGGATCCGTTCACTGTGAACGTTACTTTTTCATCATTAAAAATTTTCAAAAACCCTAAAAAATATAAAATTTTCAAATATACAAAAAAATAAAATTATAAAACATAAAAATCCAAAAATATTTCTTGCTTTGTTAGTTCTTTTGCAGGTGCATGCGTACACGATCAACGTCTTATCAAGAGCCCGAGACTCTCGATAACTTAGACATGGCCGGTGTACACAACAACAATAATAATCCACCTCAAAACAACATGAATAATAACAACAATGAACCTCTACCGGACAATCGCCCTATGACTGAACTTTTGCAAGCACATGTAGAGGGCAACAACGATCCAATTGTCATACCCGCGATTGCAGCCAACAACTTTGAGCTCAAATCCGGCTTTATTCAAATGGTCTCTGCTCAACCATTCTTGGGGCGTACCATTGATGATCCTCATGACCACATCAAAAGGTTCCTGCAACTCACAAATACGGTCAAATTCAATGGTGTTCCACAAGAGGTAATCCGCTTACAACTTTTTCCTTTCTCCTTAGAGGGACAAGCCCGGCATTGGCTTACAAAGGAACCGCCACAAAGTATTCTGACATGGACGGACTTAGAGACCAAATTCAAAAACTACTTTTTCCCACCCTCTCGTACTACCGCTTTGCGGAATGAAATTATTAATTTTGAACAAAAGTACGATGAGTCTTTTAGTGAATCTTGGGACCGTTTTAAAGACCTTTTAAGAAAATGCCCACAACATGGTTTTACCAAAGTGCACCAAATTAATACTTTTTATAATGGTTTAAGCATGAAAGACCAAGATTCACTAAATAGTGCCTCGGGGGGTAATATTTTGGTTAAGAGTTCTAATGCCGCTTGGGATATTATTGAGAATAAGTCTAGAGTGCAAACCAAGAGTGTTCGGACCTATGCCGCTAGTGCAAGCACTAGTGACAACGACAAGCGACTTGACAAAATTACTTCGCTTCTTGAATCGCTTGCTACCCAAATCGCTAACAACACCAAAAGCATCAACACTCAAAACGCTCAAGTCAATGCTGTAAGCCAACCATGTGAAATATGCGGGGGTCCTCACTCTTACACTACTTGTACCTACACTCAAGACTATCCTTATGAGAATGTTAACGCAGCATACGGTACCTATCCTCCGGCCAGTTATCAAGCTCGTCCTCAAGGAGACCGTAACTTGCTCAGCTATCGCTCAAACAACTTTCTTTCCCCGCCCGGTTTTCCTCCACCCAATCAAAACCAACAACAAAACCTTAACCGAACCAATCAAAACCAACCTCGAGCACCATACCAACCACCTCAAAGACAACCATATCCACCTCAAAATCCTACTCAAGTTTACCAAACCGCTCCTTACCAACCACCTGCTTATCAAGCACCTCCTCCTACTCAACCCACCATTTTCAACCACGAGGTTGAAACGTACATGCGGACGAATGATGTGTTGGTGAAGAATCTGTAGACCCAGATTATTTATTTGAAGGGCGACATGGTGAAACAAGGGAATGATCTTAGAGCCGATATGCGAAATTCTTTGAGTAGTCAAACGAATGACCTAAGGGACATGATGGCTGGTTTCTTCCAAGGTAATCAAACCTCTTCTTCGAGTACTCTTCCGAGTAACACCATTGCTAATCCAAGAGGGGAGATGAAATCTATCACCACTCGTAGTGGAAAAGGTACCAAGGAACCCGAGCTTCCTATACCTACACCGGTGATTGTGACTAAGGAAAACGAGTCACCTACTCATATTCCTCAACTTTCCACTTCCCCAATTCCTCCACCTCTTACTTCTACCCCTCCTCCACCCAAGGATGTGAGTGATCCTACTATCCCAAAGACTTCCTATTCTTCCGATATACCTTATCCCTCAAGGTTAAGGAAAGAGAAGCTCAAAAGAAAGGATGATATTCAAGTTTCAAACTTTCTCAAAATGTTTAAACAATTGAATTTCAACATCTCATTCGCTGAGGCTCTCGCTCACATGCCTAAATAGGCGAAAATGTTCAAAGATCTTCTTAGTGACAAGGAGAAGCTTCTTGATATTGCTAATACCCAACTTAATGAGAATTGCTCCGCAGTGCTCTTAAGGAAATCGCCAACCAAACTTGGTGATCCGGGTCGCTTCTTAATCCCTTGCAACTTCCCGGGCGTATAGAATTGCATGGCCCTAGCCGATCTAGGTGCTAGTATTAACTTAATGCCATTAAGTGTTTGGAAGCAATTATCTCTCCCTGAGCTAGTCCCCACCAAAATGAATTTGGAATTAGCTAACCGTACGGTTGCTTATCCAGTGGGGATAGCCGAAGACGTTTTTGTAGGAGTCGAAAAATTCACTTTTCCCGCCGATTTCGTCGTAGTCGACTACGAGATGGACCCTCGTGTTCCATTAATTGTTGGACGTCCATTCTTGAGGACCGGTCGCACTCTCATCGATGTAGAAGCGGGTGAGCTTATCATGAGAGTTGGTGACGATCAAATTGTCTTCAACATGGGAAGATTTCTCAACAGCGTTATTCATACGAGAGTTTTAAATTTATCGACGTTCTTGATGAGGCTTGTGAAGAACACTTTAAAGACGCTTGTAAAAGTAGTCGTACCTCTCTTCCCAATGTTGAGACCGTTGCCTCTATTGATTCATCACTAACTCTATTTGGAGAAAGTGATTTCCTTTGGAAAGATTTTGAAGCAACCATGGGAGATGTGAACTTAGAATATGACTATTCTCCCACCGATTGGGATGAAGACATTCGTCTCATTGAGAAACTTCTCAAAGAGGACCATATTTCTCCACCATCTCCCACGGCTATTGCTATCGATGAACCGAATTTGAATACGCCTTCCATCGAAAATCCTCCGGATTTAGAGCTTAAGGAATTACCGTCCCATCTCGAGTATGTGTTCCTTGAAGACAAGAAGAAGTCGCCCGTCATCATCGCTAAGGACTTGAAAGAAGAAGAAAAATCTCGCCTTATCGCCGTGCTTAAAGATCATAAGAAGGCAATTGCTTGGAAAATATCCGATATCCGTGGAATTGATTCAAACTTTTGTACTCACAAAATTCTCATGGAAGATGACTTTAAACCCGCAATCCAAAGCCAAAGAAGGGTTAATCGTCGAATTCATGACGTCATCAAACAAGAGGTTATCAAACTTCTAGATGCTGGAATGATTTACCTTATTTCGGATTCGCCATGGGTAAGTCCCGTCCATTGTGTGCCCAAGAAGGGCGGAATAACCGTTGTTCCCAATGAACACAACGAGTTGATTCCTACTCGTCTCGTTACAGGGTGGAGAGTTTGTATCGACTATCGCAAGCTCAATGATGCCACGAGAAAAGATCACTTTCCTCTTCCTTTCATGTATCAAATGCTCGAGCGTCTAGCGGGTAATGACTATTACTGCTTCTTAGACGGTTTCTCCGGGTATTTTCAAATTCCCATCGATCCCAAAGACCAAGAAAAAACCACATTCACTTGTCCTTACGGAACATTTGCTTACAAACGCATGCCTTTCGGTTTATGCAATGCTCCTGGGACGTTCCAAAGGTGTATGATGGCTATCTTCCATTACATGGTTGAAGAAACTATGGAAGTCTTCATGGATGATTTCTCGGTTTATGGTGATTCATTCTCTGCTTGCCTTGCCAATTTAGAACGTATGCTTAAGCGGTGTGAAGACACTCGCCTTGTTCTTAATTGGGAAAAATGCCATTTCATGGTAAAAGAGGGCATCGTGCTAGGACACAAATCTCCAAAGCCGGTCTTGAAGTGGACCGTGCTAAAGTCAATGTTATTGCAAAATTGCCTCCACCTTCAACCGTGAAGGGTGTGAGAAGTTTCCTTGGTCATGCGGGCTTCTACCGTCGATTCATCAAAGATTTTTCTAAAATCGCTCGCCCGATGACCCACCTCTTGGAAAAAGATACTCCTTTTATCTTTTCCAAAGAGTGTATTGAAGCCTTCAACCTTCTTAAGGATAAGCTAACTAAGGAACCGGTCTTGGTTACCCCTAATTGGGAGCTGCCTTTCGAGTTGATGTGCGATGCTAGCGACTTTGCTATTGGAGCAGTTTTGGGCCAAAGAGTGAACAAACACTTCCAACCGATCCATTACGCTAGCAAGACAATGACAGGGGCTCAATTGCATTACACGACAACCGAAAAAGAGCTTTTAGCTGTTGTCTATGCTTTTGAAAAATTTCGCCCCTATCTTGTCCTTTCTACCACCATCGTGTATACCGATCATTCCGCGTTGAAGTACTTGTTAACTAAACAAGATTCTAAACCAAGACTTCTTCGCTGGGTTTTGATACTTCAAGAATTTAAAATAGAAATTCGTGATAAGAAGGGAGCTGAAAACCTAGCCGCGGATCATCTCAGCAGACTTGAGGATCCTTATCAAGGGGATCATCCAAACAAAGAGATCAATGACTCTTTTCCCCTGGAGACCTTAATGTCTATCAACTCGAATTCTGATGAAACCCCGTGGTTTGCGGACATTGCAAACTAATTGGCGGGTGGAATTCTCATCGACGGGCTAACATCCCAACAAAAGAAAAAGTTCTTCAAAGACATTAAGACTAACTTTTGGGATGACCCGTATCTCTTCAAACAATGCGCTGATTTGATTATTCGCCGATGTGTTGATGGACCGACAGCTTTAGATATTCTCGAAGCTTGCCACAAGGGACCCACCGGTGGTCACTTTGGTCCCAACTTTACCGCCAAAAAAGTGTTTGACTCGGGATTTTATTGGCCCTCCATTTATCGTGACGCTCACGAAATGGTGAAAAATTGTGATGCTTGCCAAAGACAAGGCAAGATCACACATAAAGATGAGATGCCTCAAAATTTCATACAAGAATGTGAAATCTTTGATGTATGGGGCATCGACTTTATGGGGCCATTCCCTTCCTCTAAAGGAAACAAATACATCCTTGTAGCCGTTGACTACGTTTCTAAATGGGTTAAAGCCAAAGCTTTACCCACTAACGACGCAAGGGTGGTTTGTAACTTTTTGAAGTCGCTATTCGCTAGATTCGGTGTCCTCGTGCCATTATTAGTGATCGCGGGACTCATTTTTGCAATGATCAATTCGCAAGAGTCATGGCTAAGTATGGTGTAAATCATCGTCTTTCCACCGCATACCACCCACAAACTAATGGCCAGGCTGAAATATCTAACCGAGGGTTAAAGCGAATTCTTGAACGAACCGTGGGAGAGCATCGTGTCTCATGGGCTGATAAACTTGATGATGCTTTGTGGGCTTTTCGTACCGCATGCAAGACTCCGATTGGTTGCACACCATATCGTATAGTGTACGGGAAAGCATGCCACCTAACCATTGAGTTGGAGCACAAGGCTTACTGGGCCTTGAAGTGGGCTAATTTTGACATCAACAAAGCCGGTGACCTACGCAATATCCAACTCAATGAGCTCAATGAACTCCGGAATGAGGCTTATGAAAATTCTATGATCTATAAGGAAAAGACTAAGCTCATTCATGACTCTAAGATTAAAGACCGAGAGTTCCAAGTTGGAGACAAAGTCTTACTCTTTAACTCTCGGTTGAAAATCTTTTCGGGCAAGCTGAAATCTCGTTGGTCCGGCCCATTCACCATTGCCCAAATTTTTCCATATGGTACTCTCGAGCTCGCTCAACCTAATGGACCTAATTTTAAGGTGAATGGCCAACGAGTGAAGTTGTACTTTTGTGAGGACATCTCTCATGAGATGATTTCGTCCCTCACCATGTTTCCCATGAACTAGTTTTGGGTCGAGTCAGGCTCGTGACTCGGTTATCAAAAACAAGCGCTCCTCGGGAGGCAGCCCGAGTATCTATCCTTTTCCGTTTTACCTCATAAGTGTAGGGGGACCTATATAGGTTGTTTGTGTTTGTGTGGTGATGTGATTACAGGGATGAATGCACTTTTGGAACCTTTGAAAAACCGTGCTCCCGTGTTATCCGAAATCCGGTTCTATCTCTCAACTATCTTGATTCAATTTTCTTCATACTCACATTTGAAAGTGATCACTTTAGTCGTCTCTTCCTTAACTTGATTTAACCAACGTGCACAATGTCATAAGTGTAGGGGAGACTTTTCCCACATGCTTAAACATTGAGGACAATGTTTATATTAAGTGTAGGGGAGACTTCTATCGAAGTTTTAAGTGGACTTTTCCATTAAAATACCTTCATTTAACCGGAAAATCATCTTTTTCAGCATTTTTCAAATTTTTAATTAACTTTGGCCATTTAGTCGTAATTTTTAAATTTTTATCGTTGCTTTCATATGTATGTATCCCACAATAAAGTCAAAAATTGTAATAAAGTGGTGTAGCAAGTTTAGAAGTCTTCAACATATTAGGCCCGTTGCGATTATTTTGACTCAACCCGAATAGACTTATCCAAGTTTATTCTAGCAAGTATCCTTAACCATGTAGACCTTAATTGGTTTATTAGGCTAAGTATCCACGAGTCTCATTACTTGAGATTTTAAATTGTGGAGAACGAGAAATGATAGAGTCAATTATAAGTCGGTATTCTTGCACAAGCACACTTGGTGTGATTATAAGCCTATCCTCGCATCACTTGCTAATAATTTATCTGCAATAAGTAAGGTCGTACGATTTTATTGAATAACTTAGCTTCTAGCCCAAGATCGTTTAAAAGTTGCTCGGTAATGATAAGAGTTCACAGCCAAGGCATAACTTATGAAGCTGGGAGCGAAGATTGGCGAGTCCGAAAAGGCCCTAACAAGGCATGAGGATTCCATTTTATTGCTAAAGATCCAAGGTGATGTGAAAAGCATTATTCCCAAAATCAATATGAAGGATCAAGAATCACGACGAAAAGCAATCAACTCCCATAAAGATCATGGAGAAGTCTATCCGAAAAGACCCTAACAAGGTATGAGGATAAATAGATCCAAGTCCGAAAAGGAGGCGGATCGTTGTATCTCAAAATCCCAATTAACGATTGAAGAATTAATGATGAAGTCGTGGTCAACAAAGTTGGAGTATCCGTCAAAAGTCTCCAAGTGAAGAAACTCTATTAACGAAGAGAAGACCATTATCTCAAGAACGTCTCTCAAGATATGAAGTATGCAGTACATGCCAAATATCGGCCCGAGAAAGGTCTCAAATCGTGAAGCGAGTTACGCCAAGATATGAACTTTTTGATATCCCGAGAAGCAGTTTTAAGATATTTTGTCCTTTAGCTAACTATTAATCAAATCGTCCTACTTTGCTTTCAGCCTAAATAAACTATCGAAATAAGTCCAAAAATGCATCTTCATGATCATTCTAAGACAACAATAAAATATAAGAGATACACCTAGGAATAAGGGAGTTTAAGCATATAATTAAGCCATGTGTGTAAGTGTTTCTTTTGCTAACTTATAATAACAATGATCTCGTTCTTAAGCTTAGTTTGGGGAACGTGAAATTTGAGGGTGATAAATCTTCGCAGCACCGAAGCCCTAATGTAAGTCTTAGATCTCTTTGCAAGTTATTTCCATATAGCTATTTTCAAGTGAAAATGGTTTTCTATCCCTTTTGTTTCATTCAAGTTTTTATATATCTCTTTAGTAGTAGTGGTTATTGTTAATAAGGCAAAGGTTAATTGATTATGAGAAAAGTGTAAATTTGCTTTATCACTAAGCATTGCATGAGGGCATGGCAATGGTTAAGTGTAGGGATTTGATAGGTGTGAAAACACCCATCCTTTTACCACTTATTTCTTGCTAAAACAAGACCAAAACGCGTATTTAATATCATTTGTTTGGAATTATGCGTGGTTTGTGTGTTTGTTGTGTTTTTAGAGCCAACCGGATAAATATTGAAGAAAACATGGGATTGCACGGGTTGTATCAAAGAAAAAGACTCAAGACGAAGTCTATAGGCCAAGAGATGCAAAAGATTTGAAGTCAATGTGCCTATTTGAAGATTTATCGAAGAAAAGGACCAAAGATGGAAGATTTGCATATGTCGAAAGACCTCAAGTCTATCAAACGAAGAAATTAAAAGACGAGTTGAATTTATTCGTCGACAAATCCTGAATCAGAATCGAAAACGTCAACTTTTCTGAAAAGACGAGAAGACAAGAAGAAAGGGAGAAAGCCCACTCACCAACCAAAGACAAGGCCTATATAAAGAGATCCATTCACAACTTGGAGGCTAGCTTTTATTTTTTTCCAGTTCTTTTCTTGTTTTCGTAGGGTAACCAACACCACTAAGGTGTTGGTGATTTTTCATCTTTGATTTCACAAGTTCTTATAAGTTTTAATCTTTCCCTTTGTTTGTTTAACATTAATCAATCACATCTTCCATTTTAATCTTGTTCATCTTTCTTTTTGATTCAAAGTCTCAAGTTTCTATTTTGTTGATTTTGATCTTTAAAAGTAAGTGGGTTTTGTGTTTATGTTGATTTGGTTTGATGTTTATTTAGTAACGATTGGTGGTTAGTTTTTGTTTACGTTTTGGTTAAAAATTTGGTGATTTTGGTTTTAAATCGTTCTTTGTTATCATACTGTTCTTCGTTCTTCATCTTCCCATATTCTGGATCAACAGCAAGCATTCCGAACCAATGTTTTTCCTCAAAATGTTCCGAATCAGTGTTTTTAAATGTTCCGAATGAAGGATTTTTAAAAGTTCCAAATCAAGGTTTTTTGAAAGTTCCGAATCAGTCTTTTTTTAAATGTTCCGAATCATGATTTTTGAAAGTTCTGAATGAAGGTTTTTTTAAAGTTCCGAATCAAGTTTTTTTGAAAGTTCTGAATCAGTCTTTTTTGAAAGTTCCGAATCAGTCTTTATTTTTAAATGTTCCGAATGAAGGATTTTTGAATATTCCGAATCAGTTTATTCTGAATCAGTGTTATTCCGGATAAGTAATGTTCCGAATCAGTCTTTTTATATATTTTGAATAAAGGTTAATGTTCCGAATGAAGCTTTTGTCCAAATGTTCCGAATGAAGGTAAATGTTCCAAATGAAGCATAGGTTCCGAATGAAGGTTTCTGTTTAGTATATTCCGGATCAAGCCTTAACATTCCGAATCAGTGACTTTTTCTGAGTTTAGGTAGTTAACTGTTTTATTTTAATTCAAGTTTTATTCTTATTAATTGCTTTTAGTTTATCTTTATTTACTTTAGCATTTACCTTTTTAATAGAATAGAAAACTAAACCCCTTTTTAGTAACCAAGAACAACTATTCCACTTTGAACCGTGATCGACTCGAGAAGATACCGAGAATTAAATTGAACCCCCATAAAAAAAACTTGTATCAGTCCTAATGAGATAATTGATGATCTCAAATGGCTCTAGACTCGATCGTGCATTTTGGATTTTAGTGGTCAGAGGCTGGAGAGGAGTGCCACCATTTCAATACCAATTTATTCGAAGTGAATAAATCGATAGATAACGTGTTGTCTCCGTGTGATTAAAACAAATACCTTTTGAGAGATATCTGAGTTAGCTGGGATGGGTTGTGCATTGCATCACTGGGTCCATGATGTCTATATTCAATATCGAGCATCATTAAAATGATCTCAATATCATATGTGTTGACCCGGTTTCTGCCTAAGGTTGTAAGGAGGGCTTCTTTCTTTACACCCTTTATCTTTACAATTCTTTTTCATTCTTCAACCCCTTCAATGCTTACCAATACTTCATAACTAGCACCTTATTGTGATTGTTCCAGTGCTAACTTAAGTACTTGGTCGACATTCATCTACGTTCACAATCTTTCTCCATCTTTCCTAAGGACTACTATTTCTAGCTATGGAATGTCTTTGGGAAGATTCCTCCGGTTCTGGAAGAGTCATTGGACTTAACCTATCCTACCATCCTTATGTCACCACAATCTTCATCGTCGTGAAATAAATGGGTTTTGGGTAAGTAAATGTCACCATGAAAATCCATTTTGATATAGCAAATCCATTTTGCTCCCCCTTACCATATGCCACGATATTCGAAAACATTTCGCACATGTCGGGATGAGCCAGCACATTAAGTCAAACCATTTGTGATAATATCCCATATTAAATCACATTTTCTCCCCCATATTAAAAATATTAACCCAATTGATGTTTTTAATATCAATTGATTTAATGAAGTTTTTACAAAGGTTTTGGGAAGAAAAATGAGAGTCCGTTTTATCTTCATGATACCAACTGTATGAGATATGATATCGATTTGTAACATGATCACATATTCACCGTATTAGAAAAGAATTGACAAGGTTGGACCTGATTGTTGAGAACATCATATGATAAGATCAAATGGTTCTTGTCAGCATATGTTGGTCGCCTCGTCGCGTCTGAAGTCATCTCTTGACACCACGTGTACGATTGGTATTGTTGTCTTGACATCAGTTAGTGAGCTTGGCACGTTCGGCATCAAAGATTCTGAATGCTTGACAATTTCTCCCCCTCAATTGTTGACCCTGTTCTATCGAAAGAGCTGTAGTTGTCGTTTGAGTAGTCGCATCGTCGAGTATGTAAATACCAAATGTAGATAGCTATGGTTGTAGAGATGATAACTTCATAAAAACAAGACTTCTCTTGTTTTAACAAATAAATGCACTGAAACGTACATAGATTTGTGTGAGACCAAGTTATAAAGTAAACTTGATCCCTTACAAGGTTTTAAAATAAACCTTGCCCGAGAAATTAATTCTCGTTGTAAGCCAAAGCTTTCATAAGAAATACTTGACTTTAATGTGAAAACCGGGCTGCAGTCTGAAATAACTACAAGCCATATGGGCATGTTTTATGAAATATTTACAACTTTTGTACGAACTCTATTTATGGCGCTGTGTCAGTATTAATCGACATTTCTAAGGCCGTAAATATCATCTTACCAAAAGACATGCCTTTGAAAAATAAAGTAAAAATATTTTTTGGAGTTTTATAAATTTTAAAATTATTATGGTTTTTATATGGTTTTAAATTTTTCTATTTTTCTTTTGTGGATAAAAATATAAACAATATATACAAATGATCACCAAGGATACGGAGAATAGCTTACCATCACTATTCTTTCGCTTCATCTGCCAGTTCCTTAAGAGTCTCAGGCGAGAAGGTTCTCATTCCTAGCTTGTCGGCCAAAAATTAAATTCGAGCGCGATCTAATGCCTTCGTGAAAATATCCGCCAATTGATACTCAGATCGGACAAAGTAAAGCTCGATTACTCCATTTTCCACTTTCTCCTTGATGAAATGGTAGCGAATGTCAATATGTTTCGACCGGGAGAATTGAACATTGTTGCAGCATAAGGCAATTGCACTCTTGGTGTCACAGTACATCGGAATTTTGTTGAAACCTAGACCATAGTCGGTTAATTGCGATCTCATCCAAAGAATTTGATCACAGCAACCGGACATAGCTATATATTCTGCTTCTGTACTTGAAATTGCAGCGCTTTTCTGCCTTTTCGATGCCCAACTGATTAATTGATCTCCTAGTAGTTGCAAAGTTCCACTCGTGCTACGCCTTGTATCTTGACAACCCGCGTGATCCGCATCTGCATATGCCATAAGTGCAATCGAAGAGTCCTTCGAATACCAAAGTCCCCGATTAATGGTTCCTTTAAGATATCGAAAGATCCGTTTCACAGTGGCTAAGTGTAACTCAGTAGGCCTAGTTTGATACCGAGCACACTTGCATATAGCAAACTGAAGATCAGGTCGACTAGCTGTGATATACAGAAGAGTACCGATCATTCCACGATAAAGTGTCGGATCAACAGCAACTCCATGTGGATCTGCATCAAGCTTAGTTCGTTCCACCATTGGAGTATCCACGGGATCACAAGATTCCATCTTATATTTCTTAAGCGATTCAAGGGCATACTTGGATTGATTGATAAAGATGCCTTTGGGACTCTGAGATATCTGAAGACCTAAGAAGAATAATACCTTGCCCATCATTGACATCTTAAACTTGGAAGACATGAGTGTCCCAAACTCGTCGGATAAGGTTTGGGTCGAGGATGCAAATATAATATCATCAACATATATTTGTACCATAATCATATCTTTACCTCGTTTCTGAATGAACAGCGTGGGATCCACCTTGCCCTTAGCGAAGCCTTACGTAATGAGGAATTGTGACAAAAGATCATACCATGCGCGAGGAGCTTGCTTCAACCCATAGAGAGCCTTCTTAATCTTGTACACATGATTAGGATAATTAGGATTCACAAAACCATCCGGTTGTTGAAGATAGACCTCTTCCTTGAGTTTACCATTAAGAAATGTCGTCTTCACATCCATCTGATAGACGATCATATTCATATGAGCTGCATAAGCGAGGAACAGTCTTATAGCTTCCAAACGGGCAACAGGTGCAAAGGATTCCATAAAGTCGATGCCCAATAATTGCTTGTACCCACGAGCTACTAGTCGAGCTTTATTCTTCAATATTCCGCCTAACTCGTCGAGTTTCACCTTGTAAACCCATTTCAAAGTGAGTAACTGCACTTGATCCGGGCATGGGACAAGTTCTCATACTTCAAGACGTATGAATTCGTTAAGTTCTTCTTGCATAGCTTCTATCCAACAAGATTGAGTAAAAGCTTGTTGCCATGTCTTAGGTTCAACTTCAGTGAGAAAAGCATCAAAGTGACAAAACATTGCTTCTTCTTGTAGCTGACTTCGTGTGGATACCGGACGATTAGGGTCACCAATAATAGAATCTATAGGATGATCCTTTGTCCACTTGCTGTCATGTTCACGAATCCGTGGATTGGAGTAAACTGTATAAGGAGCTTCCTCTGAGGTGGACGACCCGGCTTGATTAGGGTCGGGAATTGGTACACCAAAGAATGGAAGTTCACGCATTTGAGTGAATTCTAAATCGTGATCATCATCGTCCTCTTCATCATAAATAGGCATGCCATGGGTAGTTGAAACAGGTGTTGGTTGAGAATTACTTGTTGATGGTATATCTAGACCAATTGTAGGTGCAGACGTATCTGATTGTGCAACGGGTGCTGGAGCGACAACTTCGGTAACCGGAGCTATTACCTCAGGTTCTGGAGCAACAATACTTGGAGGAGTAAAGAATTCATCAAAGAATGGTTGAAACAACGTATCCCATTCAGTCCTAGAAGGTGGTGTAAATGATGATGAAGTAGGGTTGTTTGGGACAAGACCATAACTAATGTTACTGGGTCCCATTTCATGAAGTGCGGGTTCAGAGCTGCTTTGCTCAGAAGCCATCGTTGTCAGCTCGTCAAAATCAACATTCATAGTTTCAAGGATCTTGCGAGAGTTACGGTTGTAGATTCGGTATGCCTTCTTTGCGGGTGCGTAACCAATGAAAATACCAATATCAGCCTTTGGTTGAAGTTTTCCCAAATTGTCACCATCATTATTTGGATAGCAAAGAGAACCAAATACACGAAGATATGATAAATCTGGTACTTTTCCATGGAGAAGCTCATAAGGCGTTTTACCATGGCGTTTACGAATTAGTGACCGGTTTTGGGTGTACACTGCGGTAGATACTGCTTCTGCCTATAAAAACAATGGAGCCTTTGCATAAATTAACATCGTTCGAGCAGCTTCCATAAGTGTGCGATTTCGCCTTTCAACGACACCGTTTTGTTGTGGAGTGCAAGCAACGGATGTTTCATGAGAAATGCCAACTTCTTCATAATAATCACGCAAAATTTGATTCACAAATTCGGTTCCATTATCTGTACGAATGCGTCGGACAGTAGTGTTGAGACGCACTTGAATCATCTTGAGAAATCCGATGATGAATTTAGGTGCCTCATTTTTTGCTTTAAGAAATTTCACCCATGTAAACCGAGAGTAATCATCGACAATGACGAGGATGTACTTTTTTCCACTAAGACTTTCAACACGCATTGGCCCACAAAGATCTATATGCAACAGATAAAGTTTCTCTTGGTTGGTGTCTTCAGTCTTGGGTTTGTATCACTTCTTAGTGCTTTTCCCCATTGTACACGCGGAACATAAATGATCCTTGTGAAATGATAGTTTAGGAAGACCACGAACAAGTTCGTTTTTCGCCAAGTGATTAATAGCGTCAAAGTTAAGATGAGATAACCGTCGATGCCATAACCATGACTTAGTCTTCGTGCTTTGGAGAGAAGACATACGGGAGAAGCGGCCATCATGTCTTGTAGAGACAAAGTATACAAATTATTCCCTCGAGTACCTTTCAATAAATCAACCCCTTCCAAATTACGAATGAAGCAGGTATGCTCTCGAAAAGCAACTTCTAGGTTTGCATCACAAAATTGTCCCACAGAAAATAAGTTGTGACCAAGACCTTCCACGTAATACACTCTTGAAATTATAACATTCCCAATATGATATTCACCGTAACCCATTATCTTTGCAATATGATCATTTCCAAATCGAACCGTACCAAGAAACTTGTTGACGAAATTTCTGAGCTGAGAGCGATCTCCGGTCATATGCTTGGAGCAACCAGAGTCCAAATACCAGAGAACAATTTGGACCACCTGTTTTCAATAACAACAGTAGACAATGCATTGGAAACTATTGGTTCCGGAGTGTTAGCAGATACATATATAGAATTATCAGAATTGCTAACATTTTTGAGACCCTTAGATTTCCTGCGTTTTCTAATGTGAGTTTTAGCACTAACAAGTTTTACTGTTCCAACTTTATTAGGTTTTGGATTATTCGCGGGCACTATAGTGGGAGTAGACCTATTTAAAGGGCACTTGATTCCTACAGTAGTGTTAGTGTTCCTAGTTAAAGGACACACTTGTGTTTTGGTAGTCTTGGCACTCCTAGTTAAAGGGCACGCTTTCTTCACTTGAGTGGGAGTGATCCTAGTTAAAGGGCATGTATTTCCTACTATAGTGAAAGTTCTACCAGTGGGGAGCCACATCCAACCAACTTGGGTTAACACTTTCCCAGTCGGTTTCCATTCTAATCCATTTTTCCGGGCATACATCTCATTCACATGGTCAATAAGGCAAGAATCATGATGACTAGAAAACATACATTCATTGTAATTCCAACATTTCAAATTAGAATTCACAGTAGGCTTAGAACGCTGCACAACCGCAGAGCCTTTAGGTTTAGCTACATGATTCTTTTTATTCAAAACATAAATAACATTCCTAGGATGGGCTTCTACTTTCTTCTTCACTTGACTACTAGATGGGGGAAAGATCCTATCATTCTTCTTGTTTCTTTTAAGCTTAGATCTTTGAGCCTTAGTAGTGGTGCTTACTCCTGTAGAAGGCAACACGAGAATATTAGAAGCTTGTTTTGATTCCGCCTTATCTTTAGTGACCAAAGTTTGAGATGGTTTAGTCCTAGGGTCCTTATTCAGTGATGTGACGGCAATAAGGTTCCTTTTGATTGCACTAGAGGACGATGCTGAGACAGCGGCTGCGTTATCTACAACATTCTTACCTTTTAGGGTACGAAGTGTTTCCTTTAACTCAGCCAAGGCCAGATTTTTATCACAAATTTGTTCCCTCAAATCAGATATTTCCACCGACTGTCGATTCAATTGTTCAATCAAAGATTGATTCTGTGCAGTGGTATTAGCACATGCGGGCTTTACTGAATCAAAGAGTAGTGTATTTTTCTGTTTTAAGTTATCAACTTTGGACAAAATCTTGGAAACTCGACTATCTAGATCATGTTTTAAATTCTTAGCGGCCTCAAGTACGTTCACACAGTTAAGCTCCTTACATTTCTCTATTTCTATCGGCAAAGATGTAGCAACTTTGTCACTTGGCTGACGCTATTTTGATTGTAAATTCAATTGAAAATTCTTTTCAAAGTTTGCATCATCGATATTAACACCTTCGAATGAAGTTTCAAAGATTTCTTGAATCAATTGTTGCTTACATTCAAGCGAAATACAATGTGTTTGAATCTCATCAAAACATTTTGAAAGTGAAGAATATGAATCTTGAAGCTTTAAAAATTCAGCGTCAGATTCGTGACCAGTACTATCTACCACAGTATCCACAGATTCAACATTATGCACAATAGAATCATCATCAACACTTTTATTCACACAGACGGAAACTATATCATGAGACATCACCTTGCTTCAGAAGCTGATCATTTTGGCGTGAAACCCGTTCTATTGCAAGTAAACTGTTTTCATAAGCATCTTCCATTTCATTGAAAACACGTCTAACTTCTTCTATTTCCAAAAGCAAATCTTGATCAAGATTACTAAGACAAGCTTTAACATTCTTTACAAACGGAACAATTTCATCTCGAAACGCAGCTCTAGTGTGCTCAAAATTCCATTCACCTTCCGTTATGGCCGAAGCCGTCGTACGTTCCAAAATGACCTTGTCAAAATCGGCTAAGTGTTGGTGAACCACATTTAAGTTAACGGACGCCTTGTTTACCGGTGGAATTAACTTTGTTAAATCCATTTTGACAAGTGTAGGAGACGTACTAGGAAGGTTTTCATTTGACAAACTTTGGGGCACAAGAATTGTCAATTCTGCTAATTCCTTTTGTAAGCGAATGCGTGTCTTTTTCGAAAATTGATCTTTGTTATGTCGATCATAATCAATTATATGGAATTTTGAAAGCATTTTAGAATGAGTTTCATCCGCAAGTGACTGTGTCTCCTCAGTACTACGAACAAAAGGTGCTTCTTTAGATTTGCCAATTATGGTCATATCATAAAGACCGGGAATATGTTCCTGAGCTTGTTTTGCATAACCGGGATTAGGTGGTAAATCTTGAAGACGCTTAAGTTCGAGTTCTTTAAATGATTTAGTTAAAAGATGAAACTTTTCTATGGAATCGTATTGTTTTAAAAGTTGTTGTTCTTTGAATTTAAGAAGTTTGGTAGCATTAATTTTCGATTCAAACTTTTTAGACTCGAGAGTTTCGAAATCCATTTGAAGTTTCTGAAAATCATTGACAACCGACTCTTTTGCTTTTAATTCATTGGAAAGATTAGCTTTTAATGATTCTATTTCTTTCAAGTGTTCAATCTTTTCAAAACGAAATTGGTCAAATTCAAAACATGTTATTTTCTCTGCTTGAGGGACCATTTCAAAAGTTTTGACCTTTTCTTTATGCAACGCAAGCTCAGTAGTTAGGGTGGAATTGGTATCTACGGATTGTCTGAGGGCCATATGCCTTTGATCAATAATATGTTTAGGTACCATGACCAAATCATGTTGAGCATAAGATTCCATACCCGTCGTAGCATTTGGTTGAGGTTCACTCAAATGTGTAGGATTGGATACCACATCATTTGAGTTACTAGTCCCCGAATGCTGTTTGAGGTTGTCATTTTCATGCCCAACTTGATGTTGGTTATCATCAATATTATTAGATGTGGTTGGTACCTCACTGACGACATCAGAACCGTAGTGAGAGAGATTAGCAACGAGAGCAGCTTGGGCAGAGTGAATGTCATCACAATCCGAATCGTATGCATCAAGATCGTCCGCTTGATAAGCTGCATTAGAAGTGGAAACGACAGCAATGCCTTCAGTATCTGCTGCCCCTGGGTCTGCAAGAAATGCTAACTCCTCTGAATCCAAGATCTTCCCCTTAGACTGAGCATCAACCAAATACATCTTCTAACTAAACCATGCATCATCCCTTCTCCTCTTCGGTTGAGTGCATTCCCTAGCCATATGACCTTGTCCTCGGCAATTGTAGCAAGTCACAACCTTTTTAGGACCAATAGGACTTCCATTTCCACTAGCTTGAGAATTCACAGCTTGATTGTTCCCAGTCCTTGTAGGAGGTCCATATGAATTTTGCCTTCTCTGAATAGGTTGCACCGTCACTTGACCATCTTGAATAGTGGCTTGTTGTCGAGGATTTGACGAGGTGCGGAGCTGACTGTTTGTTGGTGGAAATCCTCTAGTTGCAACAAGTTTTGACAAGTAGGCAGTGAGATGGTTTAGTACATCAACTGGCGTATCATTTGGAGTAAAGACCGGTGCTTGGATTGGTGGAAGTTCGTTAGAGTAGAAAGCTTGTGCTGGTTGTGCTTCTATTGGAAAATATCCTTGCTGAGGGGTATAGCCCATTGGAGAAGTGTTGGCTTGTGATGGTGATGTCTGATATGGTGGTTGCGGTGAAAAAGATTGTTGATGAACACTTTGTTGAAATGCTTGTTGTGGCATCATTAGTGGTGGATAAGATGGTTGCTGATAGTTGTGTGGTGGTGGCTGCTGCAAGTATGATGGTTGCTGATAAGTATAAGCCATGTTTTGTTGAGAAGCATACATTGCAAGTGGATCATGAACTTGAGGTGTAGACAACCGAGCCTCGATCACATGGCATTTGTGTTGTTGAAGAAAAGCTTGAAGTTGATCCACATTGGTGTTATGCAAGTCCTTAGCCAATTTAACATCCGTCACGTATTTTTTCCATTCTGGAGGAAGAGTGTTCAAATACTTGGTGTTCAATTGATAGGTAGGAATTGCCATGCCATAGATATTTAGCTCATTCAACAATAGGGTAAATCTCAGATAGTAGTCATTGAGAGTCTCCTCTGGCACATAAGCAAACTTATCAAAAGTATCATAAATCTTACACTCTCGTTATTGTTTAGTTAACGAGGTGCCTTGCATTAGAACACGAATTCCATCCTATAACTCTTTGGCAACTTTATGTTTGCTGACGAGTTTGTAGACATCTGGAGGAAGGGCTTGGAGAATGATGTTTGTAGCATACTTATCACATTTATCTTGAATCTTCATATCTCCAGTCAATTCACCCGTTGTGCGAGGATGAGTAGTTGTACCTTCCGTCACTGTACCATAATGTAATGGTCCATTGAGCACTGATGCCCAAATAAGATGTCCGTTCTCCTTGTTCAACATATAAAGTTCCATTCGGGAAGTCCAATCCTCGTACATAGATTTCTCCAACATTGGTGGACGATTATCTGTACCCGAGAGGATGGAGTTATCCGTTAGAGATGTGTACTCCATTTCGATAAGTTAAGATTTACAAACTTGATTGGTCAATGAAAGAAAGTAAATGTGTTTGTTGTAGTGTGTTAAAACCGAGAAATAATGTTAAAATCCCCTAAATTATGTTCTCGATAAACCAAAAATTCCAAGATGAAATTGCACATGTTAAAAATTTTCAAAAACACGTTTTTGAAAAAATGTTGGATCGCAACACTGGATCGTAGTGGTGATCGTACTCAGATCGTACTCACTATGATCGTACTCAGATCGTAGTTGTGATCTCACTCACTATGATCGTACTCAGATCGGACTCCTTGATCGTATTGCGATCGTACTCCCCTATCCTAGTCAGTGATCGTATTCTGATTGAAACCTTTGATCGTACTCTACAATCGTGGTGACGGATCGTACTCTGATCAAAGTGAGCTATCGCACTAAGCAATCTTACCTTGATCGTAGTATGCTATTGTACTGAAGGATCGTAGCGAGATATCGTACTAACCAAACTTACCTTGATCGTAGTATGGATCGTACTGAAGGATCATAGCAAGCTATCGTACTAACCAAACATACCGTGATCGTAGTATGGATCGTACTAGGCAATCAGATTGAGGGATCGTACTAAGGATCGTAGTGAGCTATCGAATTCAAGATCGTAAATTGGGTCGTACTAATGATCTCAGTTAGATCGTAATAACAGATCGTGACTATGGATCGCAAGTAGAAACCCCCAGGGTTTATGCAAACACAAAGTCAGATCGTACTAAGGATACCAACTTACCACGTTTCTCGGACAGTACAGTAACACAATCAATTCGAGATTCAAAGCCAAAATATGAATCAAACAACCAAAATTTTTGTGTTTTTAACCCAAATAACAATACCAAATCACTATAACAAGTAACAAGATGAAGTATATCAAGATTAACCCATAAAAACACAAAAAAATTTTGGTTCGTGTGAAAATGGATCAAAAATGGCGAGATAATCAAGAACACAAACACAAGAACTAAACAATCATCCCATGGCTCTTGATTCCATTTGTTTGATATGTAAATCTTGCTTATGTTTTAGAGAGAGAAAGAGATAGAGAGATGGTGGATTACACACAATTCTAGAGAGAGAAAACTAGGAGAAGTATGTGAAAAAATGAATAACCACACACCCTCTCCATCTAAGGAGATGGTTTATATACCCAAGCCCTTGTCATGGGCTTGGGCTTACATTTGGGCCGGCCTACACATGTTGTAGGCTAGGCTTGGGCTTGTTTGTTAAGTAACGATGTCTAGACTACGAGCTACTACTTAGTATATTGTTGGAGTGACCTAATCTTCCTAAATACGTAAAAACGTATTTCCAACATACAAGCCTATGGTAATTTACTTTTCATGACCGTGTTATTGAGCGATAATTTACCCATAATAAGGAGAGTGAGTGAAATAAAAATATCTACTTCGTGAGGTGTTTTATGGCGTTATCTTTGTTTTCGATTGTTGGCTTTATCTATTCTTTAGACACTTATTAAAAATATATTTTTACCTTACTTGAGGACAAGTAAGAAGTTAAGTATGGAGGAATGTGATAACGCCTCATTTATACATGTTTGTAATGATGCATTTGTCATTGTTTGCTATGTAAATAAATAAATTATGTGTTGAATTGACACTAATAAAGTATATTATTTGTATTGTAGTTAAGAAAGAAACCATGAAGGAAAAGAATGAAGAAATAAAGAATGAAAGGGATAAAGATGGAATTATGCTGAAATGGAGCCAAAGTGCGGCGCACAATTAGAAAAGTGCGGCGCACATTCAAAGTACCCCGATTTTGGAGAATTACAAGAAGTGCGGCGCACAAACTGGAAAGTGCAGCGCACATTTGCTTTTGAAGAAGTGCGGCACACAATTGGAAAAGTGCGACGCACATTTTGCTGCAGTTACATAATTAAGTGCAATTATGCATGGCTTTTATGGGAGAACTTTTGATACACTCTCAGAACTGTTAACCTACGAAATTGTAACTATAAATAAGAGCTATGGCCAGGCATAACATATCTCATTCCATACTTTCTCCATTTTTTAGGAGAATCTCATAATCAAGGATTTCTCCAAATCCTTGATCATAGTTACTAGAGTTGGTAAACCTTAGTTGGTTGATGTTATTGGTGCTGGAACAAGGAACTCATAAGTGTTGCTAGCCATTTGTAATAAGTTCAAAAGCTTATAAAACCTTTGGAGCAATTATTGAATAAACCTTGTGGTATAATTCTCATTTCATTTATGTTAATCCTTTACGTTGATTTAAATATTGTTGAAATGATCTTGTTTACTGTTACTATGGATTAGTGTGATGTGCACTTGGTACAAGTTTGATAGCCTTATGATTAGATACGATTTTTATCTTTGCTGGGGCAAAGTGCGGCGCACAATTAGTTTTGTGCGGCGCACTTTTTCCCTGGGTTCTTGATTATAAATGTGATTTAGATGCTCATGTATTATATGTTATTATGTAAGACCATGTTATATGTTGGATTCCTTCATGATCATTTACTAGTACTCATATGGATGGATGAGTTTCATGTTATCTAGTAAATGAATCTTGTTAATCACTTTTGTCGCGATTAGTGGATTGAAACATATACCAACTCTTGCATAATATCATCTATTACCTTAGTTATCGAAATCAAGCATAAACCATTCTTAATGCTTTTGATATAACAAAGTCTTTAGTCGGATTCTTGTCATATCAATTAGATGTTGTATGTACGACTAGTAATCGACATGCTGTCTTACATTGTTTATGTGCTTATATTCATCATTGCTACATATCTATCATATGGTTATGACCTTAGCCAAATGCACCCTTTAATACCAATTGTTAAGTATATCTTTAGAACTTGTGACACTTTAGAGGTAATTGTTTTATATTTTGATAACAACAATCCCGTGGAACGAACTAGACTTTACCATTAAGCTACGATACACATGAAAGGGTATACTTGCTAGTGTTTATGTTTCTAGTCATTTGTGTGGTAATATCTTGAATAAAAAATAAGACTTGCAAACAAACATTAGTTCTCCAAAAACTAAGTGAGCAAGACAGTAAGCTTAAGAAAATGCAAGAGTCCACGAATAGGAAGTTCATGCAAATGTTGCAAACCCTTCTTATTCCTCACCCAAACAAGGACCCGAGATTCGTTCTACTTCTACCCACCCTCATTCACCTTCTACTTGTGAGATACCTCCCTTAAAGACTTCGTCTACACCTTATGTTCACCATTCCCCTTAATCTTATACCACACCTTCGGTTCCTGTAAAACCCGCATCTAAATGCCATGAACAGTACACTACGTAAACATACGAAACAATTAAAACTTTCCTTTTTTTTTGTCTTGAACACGTGTCACGAATATTAAATACAGAAACTACGTACGTGTTAGTGCACGATAATTATTTCAGTACGTATTAAGAAACGATAATTATTAATCATTACAATTATAATCACGAACATGAGATCATGAACATTAAATCACGAACATGTAACTACGTATATATTTATTATTAGACGATGAATATCGATAACGTAAAAATATTTATTATAACACGAATAATAATTACGAACTAACACGAAGATACTAACGAACGAACATGTAATTTATTTTAACATGAACATGGCCCATCAAGGCCTTTGGGGGCCTTATAGCCGTGGACACAAGGAAGGAAAAGGGCCCAGCCCATGTTGATTTTGCTAAATAAACAAAAGGGGAAAACTAAACATACAGGGATCCTCCTTTTCATTTTTTTAAAAAAACAAAACAAATTTTAGGGTTGTTGTTCTTGTTAAGCCGCCAGCAGCAGCCAAAAGGAAAACGGGGCGTTCTTGTTAAGCCGCCGACAGCAGCCAAAAGGAGAACGGGGCGTTCTTGTTAAGCCGCCGACAACAGCCAAAAGGAGAATGGGGCGTTCTGATTATGCCGCCGCAAAAGCCAAAAGGAGAACGGGGCGTTCTGATTAAGCCTCCTGCAGCAACCAAAAGGAGAACGGGGCATTCTGATTAAGCCGCCGGCAGCAGCCAAAAGGAGAACGGGGCATTCTGATTAAGCCGATGGCAGAAGCCAAAAGGAGAACGGGGCGTTCTGATTAAGCCACCGGCAACAGCCAAAAGGGGAACGAGGCGTTCTTGTTAAGCCGCCAGCAGCAGCCAAAAGGAGGACGGGTTTTTGATTTTTAATTGTTGATTCCGAGTGTGTTTGTTGGTTTATCCCTAATAACATAACGCTATTTCCTCATTTTCCTTTTCTTTTAGTATCACGAATTCCCCATGTTTTAATAGAGAGAAATATATGAAAATCATAAGGGTAAAATGTTAATAATCAAATCATGGTGGGGTTTTGTTGTCTCGGCCGCAAGAAAACCAGGAACCCCGACTCACGTCGGGGTGTGTTTGGTTCCTTGGAGGTCTGGTCCGGTTCACGGTTCGGTCCAGTTCACGGTTCACGGTTCGGTCCAGGTCATGGTTCGATCTAAATTAAAACACGGGTTCGCTCACAGGATTAATTTTTACAAGTTATATATTTTTACAAGTTATATTATTTTTCAAGAAAAGTAATTTAATTAAAACATGACTAGTAATTAATTTAATTTAATCATGGACTTAGGTTATAATTAATAAACTATTAATACATAATTAACCTAAGTATTTTATATGTTTTAATTTAATTAAATCATGACTTTGTTTAATTAAATCGTATAACCTATAGTTTATTATATTACCATGACATTTATTAATAAACTATACTATTAATTATATGACTTATGATTTTTAACCAGTAAACTTAAGCTTATATTATTAGCTTATTAATCCAGCTTATTTCTAAATATGGAAACTTTCTATTTTAGTAAACTTACTATTTTTAGCAACTTTCTGTTATTAGAAACTATCTATTTTTGGAAACTAATCTATTTTTGGAAACTTTCTATTTTTGGAAACTTTCTATTTTAGGAAACCTGTTATTTTTAGAAAGTTACTTATTATTACACAACAAGTATAATAATACAAGAATACAAGATAATACTTATCAGAATACATGACATACATGATTAACACAATATAAAATTAAAACAGTAAATAAGACAAGAACATATAAAACAAGCTAAGAACATGCTATAACCAGTAACGTACTCAGTAATCAAACAAATTATACATGTCCCTTATTTATGTAGCATTAGTGAGGTCGGAGTAGGACTATTCATACTTTCGTCTTTCCTCGTTCGCTGGACACAAGGTACGAATTTCCCGTCCTTTAGTATGGACATTCTTTCCTTATTAGGATTCCTCGTTTGCAGCCAACTGTTTTCCCGGTATTGTTTTATATGTTTGATACTTATGTTAGAATAATGCCTAAGCCATATACATGCATGACCAGTGTCATCTAGTTATGGAGATACCATAACCATAACACTGGAGGCACTAGTGTTATGACTTCCCCACGGCGGAGTGATTGCTCGTGGCGTCCCTTTTCAGTTTTGGCAATTATTATTATATTATCATGTGGGGCGTATGGGTGCATCCTAGTTACATGTTTTACAGGATTTTAATGGTGAATGCGATGTGTGCCTTGCATCCTTCACAAGGAGTTGATCCCTCCTACCCAGACTATTTAATTAAAGGCAACCCCTCTAATTGCATGACGAGGTATCCCCTCCAAGTATTCATGCACGGTGGAACCTCATGACCTATATAGGCTATTGGCTAATTAATACAGTTTTCATATTAAAACATAAGTCTTTTCAAACTATAAAACCAGATTTATGAACATGTTCCAGGTTTTCCAGGACTTATACATTTCCGCTGTTATTAAGTCTTTATTATGTTTTAGTTATTTATACTATGTCATATATCCGTTCACTGAGCGTATTTGTTCAGCCGTTACTTTCCTTTCCATATCCCAAAACGGCAGGTACACAAGGACATACTTGAGCATTTGGAGGATGTGCATAGGATGGAATCTGCCTTAGACTTTTTCTCTTTTTTGCCTTCATATACTAATGCTTGTTTGGACACTTGTCTTGTCCTCCTAGTTCATTTAACTTACTTATGTTTTGGGCTTATGTTTAGGAACCGATGTTTGATTCCGGTTTTCCCTTTGGTCATGTATGTTTTAGTACATATTACCTTACATGTTTTGATGACATGCCATAAATACGCGTAACGGTCCACTTATCAAAGTGGGGTGTTACAATTATGGTATCAGAGCCAAGGTTTTGACCTGTAGGCTATAAAAGTCGACCTGTGACTAGTGGGTTGTCACTAGAAGCTTCGTAAGTCAACGCTTGTTATTCCACGTACTGATGTTTTCATCACCGTATTATTTTAACCATGATGTTTCATAGGTATTGTTTTACTAATATGGATGAACAACCGTCATCCATGCATAGTTATGTGTCATTGTTTATGCATGATGTTCCTTGTGAACTGTGGCTAATGTGGACTAAACCCCAGTAGTTCATAATTGGTCACATAACTTTTTTTTCTGTTAAGTTTTGACAGCTGATTTTCAGTAATTTATTCAAGGTATTATTGTTACAGGTATTTTGACTAAGTAATGGTTGGTACAGGATTGGCCATATTTAGTCGCATGTGCTTTTAATCGAATCTTTTTGTTTTGATGAACCGACCCATAGGCGTTCATCCTCGTCATATCATTTTTTTAGGTGAACCGACCCATAGGCGTTCAACCAAACCCATGTCATTCTCATTATCATGCATCCATACACTATTTTCATGCATAAATTTTTCATGTTTACATGCATAAATTTTTTTTCATGATTATGTATTGTGTCCTAATCAAATAAATCATGTCAAATTTATTTTGTGAACCAACCCATGGTCGTTCACACCAACGATTTTCGGATTCATTTCATTACAGTCATAAATATTTTTTATGTCCCCTCATTAGTTACTATGTCTCTTTATGTCAAGTGTGTTTTCATACTATCATGGTTAACTTTCTGTTCATGCTGATTATGTTTTATACTCCTTCATGTTAAGTTTGTTCCATGTTTCTTCATGTTGAATTCGTCTTCATGCTGTTATGTCTTATGTTTCTTATGTGCTTTCATCATGTTGATTATGCTTTCATGCAAGACATTGATGGATTTCATGTAATCCTACTTTAATGATAGTCATGGTTGGTTTTCATTAATCATTATTTCATGCAAATCATCGTTGGATTTCGTTTAACCACACTTTCAGCGTTTCTCTATGCAACCAGAATGATGGCTATGCTGGCATTTCCAGGTTATTATGATGGTTTTTCTAACCGTTTAACCAATTATTTTTCCTTTAAAATCATGTCAGATGATCGACCCCATACCGATCATTTCAGGTGCATTTCATGTGTACTTCATGTACTGTATTCCATGTATATTACACGTACCTTAATCTATGTGTATTTCACTTGCAATACTCCACGAGTATTTACTAATCGATTCTTAATCAACTCAGGCGTATCCTACTTGTCGATATGCCACAAGATGCTGATGCCACTTATAACCGGGAGATGTTACTAAATGTTGATGCTGGTGACTATTTGGAGACGCTACGAGATGCTGATGCCGTTCACAACCTAGAGATCCTACAACACGAAGATAAAGGCGTTGGATCAAAGCGACCGGAGGAGAAGATGCTTCACCACAAGACGGTTTCCATCACAACCCATGTCCCTAGTTCTTAGTTACATGTCACACGTTATTTATTTGTCGTTTCTGTCATATGAGTGAGAACCGGTACCACCCGACCACTCACCTAAATGGTTACATGAATCACAGTCATGAGAATTAGCGTCATGGAACTGATAGACAAGACGACAGTAACCAATACTGTGACAACAACTATCCTAGCAATCCCAACAGAAGCTCCAGCCACGGACGTGATCCGAAATACAAGGGTCAGCAGTCCAACCGATCCGCCAATTCTGGCATGATAACCTAAAATTTGTAGTTTTATTTGTTTAACACCTCGATACACATGTCAACATATCAATCGAGACAAATGTCTCATGTATATTTTCTGAAGACACATGTAAAGACACCTGTCAAGACACATGTCATACGTATATTTCACAAGACACGAGTTAGGACACATGACTCACGTCCATTTCTGAAACATCCCTAAGAAATTCAGGGTACCCTCTAAGGGGTATATCTATTTTGTTGTGCCATGTTCTAATCTGGCCACACGGATTTTAGTACCATCATCGGCGTATTATAAGCATTTGGACACGCAGGACTCGTTCCGCGTGAGATAGGCAAAACACATCCAGTAAGATCTGTCACGCTTACTTCATGACGCTTTCATTTCTTGACTTCATATTTCATATATCCATGACCATAAAGGACGCCATTCGTATAACCCATTTATACAAAGGTTATCCTTCAGTCTAATGATAAGATCTAATCTACCAAAGTACTTCCCTATGAACAACACACCACTGACATACTGTGAGTTAAATATGATCCTGATTATAGACTATGAAAAACACACCATGCTACGAATGGTCACCATTTATATCAGATTATGTGCAGTAATGTTCAGGCTCCCTAATAATTTTAGCATGGTTTTCCATCAGGAAAATCTGTACAAATTATCTATGCTTTACAAGCACGTGTTTTGTTAGCCCATGGCTGCGATAATTTTCTAGCTGTCAGTTAAGATACGACCAATGAAATTCCTTTTATGCATAACCAGCCGGTTATTCCAAAATCTTACCCTATATTCCAGAAGAACCTTCAAGGAGAAGAACGGTAACATGAGATTATGTGTCGAATACCGTCGATTTAAACAAATCACCCTTCATAACCGTTATCCTCCTCCATGTATTGACAAAGATTCCATTCGACTTTAGGGTGTTAAGCACTTTTCCATGATCGGATTTAATATAAGGGTTTGCCTCGTATGAATATTCGTTGTTCCGATCTTTTCGAATTGATTACCGGTCAAGAGTGCGACTCAATCGTCTTTTGGTGAACAAGAGAATGGTTTAGTTTTGTTTATCTAATTTTAACTAATAGCAAATAAGTAAGTGTCATTGAGTAAAGTAGAAGTTTTAAAGATTAAACTAAAATTAAAGACTTTCAAAAATAAATGACGAGAAATTAAACTAATTAAACGTAAATATGAAAACTTAAAAACTTAATTAAAATGAAAACTTTGAAAATTAAAATGCTCGAAAATTAAACTAAGATGAACGAGTAAAAATAACACTAAGGAAATTGGCGGGAAAAATAAATTCAAAAATCAAATTTAACTAAAACTTTAGTAAATTCGCAATATGTAAAAAAAAGATCAAATTCGCAATACCAAAAAAAAGATCAAATTCGCAACTTTAAAAAGATCAAATTCGCAACTTTAAAAAGATCAAATTCGCAACTTTAAAAAGATCAAATTCGCAATACCACATAAAGATCAAATTCGCAACTTTAAAAAGATCAAATTCGCAACTTTAAAAAGATCAAATTCGCAACTTTAAAAAGATCAAATTCGCAATACCACATAAAGATCAAATTCGCAACTTTAAAAAGATCAAATTCGCAACTTTAAAAAGATCAAATTCGCAATACCAAATAAAGATCAAATTCGCAACTTTAAAAAGATCAAATTCGCAATACCACATAAAGATCAAATTCGCAACTTTTAGAAGAATTGCAAAATCGAATCAGACGTTCCTAGAAAATAGGATCCGGATATAGGACGAAAATAAGCAACTTTTTAGCACTTTTTCAAGGACAATAAGCCAAGAAAAACTCCAATAAGCTACCAATAAGCTAGGGAGAAGATCAAAACTTATAAAAACATCAACTTTAAGCCACGAAAAATCAAAAAGACTTGAACTTTATGTAAAAACTTGATAAAAAGATGATGAAAACAAGATTGAGATGATTGAGATTAACAAGAAAGATTAATAAGATGAAGATTAAGACAAGATTAAGCTTAAAAGTAAGGTTTGATTAAGACAAGATTAATAAGATGAAAACAAGAAAGATAAAAGATGAAGTTTTCTAGTGAGAGAAAGTTAATCTTTCTCTCTCTAGAATTTAAAAACTACAAAATGAAAGAAAAATAAAGACTAACTCCCTCCTAATGTGTATTAGGAGGGTATTTATAGGGAAGGTGGAAGGAGTGCATGTGTTGCATCTTCTTTCTTTCTTTCTTCACGTCTTCTCGACTCGACTTTAATTCTTCGTCTTTTCTAGATGTCGTCTCGGGATTTGAACTTGTCTTTTAATTTTCTTCTTCTATTAGACTTAAGTTCTTCGACTTCATTAAACTTCCGTCTTTAGACTTTTTCTTCGATAAATCTTCAGAATAGGTCTTGGACTTCCGTTCTTTTTGTACTCTTGATCTTTTGACTTCGTCTTTTCCCATTTTCTTCGATAAAAGCCCGTGAAAGCCCGTGTTTTCTTCCTTTTTCACATTTTGGTCCTAAAACACAATAAAAACACAAACCACGCGTAATTCCGACTTTTATGACATAAATTACACGTTTTGGTCTTGTTATTATTGGAAATAAGTGGTAAAAGGATAAGTGTTTTCACACTTATTAAATCCCCTACACTTGACCATTGTAATGCCCTCATGCAATGCATTAATTAAAGCATGGTTTACATTTTACATCATAAATAACCCACCTTGGCCTTTATTAAGTACTAAACATAAAAAGATAAACACAAGTAAAGAAATTAAAAACTTACATTGGGTTTTGGCAGTCATGAACGTTTATCATCCTCAAGTTTCACGTTCCCCATACCAAGCTTAAAAACGAGATCATTGTTATTATAAGTTAGCAAACTAACACGAACTCATGTGGGCCAATTATTCACTTAGACTCCCTTATTCCTAGGTGTATCTCTTATATTTTATTTTTGTCTTGAATGATCACGAGGATGCATTGTTTGACTTATTTCGATAGTTATTTAGGCCGAAAATAAAGTGAACGATTTAATCAATAGTTAGCTAAAGGACCAAATCTTTTAAATCTGCTTCTCGGGACCTCATAAAGTTCATATCTTGGCATAACTCGCTTCACGATTTGAGACCTTTCTCAGACCGATATTTGGCAGCGACTTCATACTTCGAATCTTGAGAGACGTTCAGGAAATAATGGCCTTCTCTTCATAATAGGAATTTATCCACTTGAAGTTTTGAGAGATTCTTCATCTTTGGACCACGACTTCTTCATTTTTCTCCAATCTTTATTTTGGACTTTGATATACAACGATCCGCCTCCTTTTAGGACTTGGATCTATTTATCCTCATACCTTGTTAGGGTCTTTTTGGATAGACTTCTCCAAGATCTTTAGGGGAGTATTTGCTTTTCGTAGTGTGTCTCGATCCTTCATATTGATTTTCGATAAATGATTCTTCACATCACTTTTGGATCCTTAGCAACAAAATGTAGCCCTCATGCCTTGTTAGGGCCTTTTCGGACTCGCCAATCTTCGCATCCCGCTTCAATAAGTTATGCCTTGGCTATGAACTCTAATCCGTACCGAGCAACTTTTAAACGGTCTGGGGCTAGAAGCTTAGTAACCTTTTAAATCGTACAACCTTATTTATTGCAGATAAATTTATTAACAAGCGAAGGGAGAATAGGCTTATAATTAACTCACATAAATTCATGAAAGAATACCGAACTTATAATTGACTCTATCATCTCTCGTTCTCCACAGTTTAAAATCTCAAGGAATGAGACTCGTGGATGCTTAGCCTATTAAATCAAAGTTTTGGGTTTTCGAGTCGCCCATAGGATCTTGCAAATTCTTAGACTTTTTCAAGTTTTAGAAATCGCATTTTAAAGTTCCCTTGATAAACAACTCTCTAGGATCAATTATAGGAACTTGCGAAAAGTTCTTGTTCTTAACCCGTGAGAGTTAAGACTTTCGCGTTTTATAGCTCCCTATATAAAAGCCTAGCAAAACTTGACTTAAACACGTTAAGGATACTAGCTAGAGTAAACTTGGATAAGTAGACTCGGGTTGACTCAAATTGTTCACGACTAAGAAAAATCAAAAACCACTTTATTGAAGAATTATTCTAGCAATGGAAAGAAAATAATCATAACAAAGGCAAATACAACTATACAACTAGGCCAAAATAGATTAAAAATTTTGAAAAATGTCGAAAAATCAAATTTTCCGGTTAAAATGAGGGCAAATTCATGGAAAAGACCACTTACTTCGATAGAAGTCCCCCTACACTTGAGATAAACATTGTCCTCAATGTTTAAGCATGTGGGAGTAAACTCCCCTACACTTATGACATTGTGCACTTTGTTTAAATCTTGCTAAGGAAAGGACAACTAAAGTGAATTCAATGTGAACACATATAAAATATGAAATATTGAATCACAAGGGTTTAGGATAGAACCGGGAAGATGGGAACACGGTATCACGGTTCGTCAAAAGTCATCAAGGTGGATCTTTGAAGCTTTAATCCCTGCACAACACAAGAAACAAGACAACAAACACATACGGGGTTCCCCCTACACTTATTATGAAAGCAGTAAAGGATAGATCACGGGTTGCCTCCCGAGAAGCGCTTGTTTTTTATCACCGAGTCACGAGCCTGACTCGACCCAAATTTAGTTTATGGGAAACGTGGTGAGGGATGGAATCATCTCATTAGAGATGTCCTCACCAAACTACAGCTTCAAACGCTGGCCATTCACCTTGAAGTTGGGCCCATTTGGCTGAGAAAGCTCAATGGTCCCATATGGAAAGACTTTGGCGACGGTGAATGGACCAGACCAGCGGCTCTTCAACTTGCCAGAGAAGATCTTCAACCGAGAGTTAAAATGTAAGACTTGATCACCAACGTGGAACTCTCGGTTCTTGATTTTTGCGTCATGAATGATCTTCGTCTTCTTCTTGTAGATCAATGAGTTCTCGTAAGCTTCATTCCTCAGTTCGTTGAGCTTGTTGAGTTGAATCTTGTGTTGATCACCGGCTTTGTTGATGTCGAAGTTAGCCCACTTCAAGGCCCAGTGTGCCTTATGTTCCAGCTCGATGGGGAGGTGGCATGCTTTCCCGTACACAAGACGATAAGGCGTACAGCCGATCGGGGTCTTATAAGCAGTACGGAAAGCCCACAGAGCATCATCTAACTTATCGGCCCACGCGGCGCGATGCTCTCCCACAGTACACTCCAAAATTCGCTTCAATCCACGGTTTGATATCTCGGCTTGCCCATTGGTTTGGGGATGATAGGCGGTGGAAAGACGGTGATTGACACCATACTTAGCCATGACTCTTGCAAATTAATCATTGCAAAAATGAGTCCCGCGGTCACTGATAATAGCACGAGGAACGCCGAATCGAGCGAAAAGCTGCTTTAAAAAGTTCACAACCACCCTCGCATCGTTCGTAGGGAGAGCCTTAGCTTCAACCCATTTAGAAACGTAGTCAACTGCGACGAGGATGTACTTGTTCCCTTTGGAGGATGGAAATGGCCCCATTAAGTCGATGCCCCATACGTCAAAGATTTCACATTCTTGTATGAAATTTTGAGGCATCTCATCTTTCTGTGTGATCTTGCCTTGGCGTTGTCAAGCATCACAATGCTTAACCATTTCGTGAGCGTCAGAATAAATGGTGGGCCAATAGAATCCAGAATTAAACACTTTCTTAGCGGTGTAGTTGGGACCAAAGTGACCACCGGTGGGTCCTTTGTGGCAAGCCTGGAGAATGTCCAAAGCGGTCGGTCCGTCAATACATTGACGAATGATCAGATCAGCACATTGTTTGAATAGATAAGGGTCATCCCAAAATTAAGTGTTAACATCATTCAAGAACTTCTTCTTTTGTTGGGATGTAAACCCTTTGATGAGAATACCACTCGCTAAGTAGTTTGAAATGTCGGCAAACCACGGGGTGTCATCAAGATTGGACTGAATAGACATTAAGGTCTCAAGGGGAAAAGAGTCATTGATCTCTTGGTTCGGATGATCCCCTTGATATGGATCCTCAAGTCGACTCAGATGATCCGCGGCCAGGTTTTCGGCTCCCTTTTTGTCAAAAATTTCAATGTTGAATTCTTGAAGGAGCAAAACCCAACGAAGATGTCTTGGCTTAGAATCTTGCTTAGTCATCAAGTACTTCAACGCGGAATGGTCCGTGTATACGATGGTGGTGGATAAAACAAGATAGGGGCGAAATTTTTCAAAAGCATAGACAACAGCTAAAAGCTCTTTTTCGGTTGTCGTATAATGCACTTGAGCCCCCGTCATTGTTTTGCTAGCATAGTGGATTGGTTGGAAGTGTTTATTCACTCTTTGGCCAAAAACCGCACCAATAGCAAAGTCGCTAGCATCGCACATCAATTCAAAAGGTAGCTCCCAATTAGGGGTAACCAAGACCGGTGCCTTAGTTAGCTTATCCTTAAGAAGATTGAAGGCTTCGATACACTCTTTAGCAAAGATAAAAGGAGTATCTTTTTCCAAGAGGTGGGTTATCGGGCGACCTATTTTAGAGAAATCTTGAATGAATCGACGATAGAAACCCGCATGACCCAGAAAACTTCTCACACCCTTCACGGTTGAAGGTGGAGGTAATTTGGCTATGACATCAACTTTAGCACGGTCGACTTCAAGACCGGCTTTTAAAATTTTGTGTCCTAGCACAATGCCCTCTTTTACCATAAAATGGCATTTTTCCCAATTCAGAACAAGGCGAGTGTCTTCGCACCGCTTAAGCATATGTTCCATATTGGCAAGGCAAGAAGAGAAGGAATCCCCAAAGACCGAGAAATCATCCATGAAGACTTCCATGGTTTGCTCAACCATGTCATGAAAGATAGCCAACATGCACCTTTGGAAAGTCCCGGGGGCATTGCATAAGCCAAAAGGCATCCTTTTGTAGGCAAATGTGCCATAGGGACAAGTGAATGTTGTCTTCTCTTGATCTTGGGGATCGATGGGTATTTGGAAATAACCCGAGAAACCATCAAGAAAGCAGTAATATTCATTAGCCGCTAAACGTTCAAGCATTTGGTCCATAAAAGGTAGAGGGAAATGATCCTTTCTCGTGGCATCATTGAGTTTGCGGTAGTCTATACAAACTCTCCACCCAGTAACAAGACGGGTATGAATCAACTCATTGTTAGCAATGGGCACAACGGTGATGCCTCCTTTCTTAGGAACACAATGGACTGGACTAACCCATGGTGAATCCGAAATAGGGTAAATCATACCCGCATCAAGAAGTTTGATAACCTCTTTTTTGATGACTTCATGGATTTTAGGATTCACCCTTCGTTGGCTTTGAATTGTGGGCTTAAAGTCGTCCTCCATGAGAATTTTATGTGTGCAGAAGTGAGGATCAATTCCACGGATGTCGGAGATTTTCCAAGCGATAGCTCTTTTATGCTTCTTCAACACGGCGATAAGTCGGGCTTTTTCTTCTTCTTTCAGGTCCTTTGCGATGATGACCGGTAACTTCTCGTTGTCTTCCAGGAAAACATACTCAAGATGAGGAGGTAGGTCCTTAAGCTCGAGAGTGGGAGGTTCCTCAATAGATGGTGAAACTAACGATGGATCATCATTAGTCACCCCTTTAGGAGAAGGAGAAGAAAACGGGTCCTCATTGAGAAGTCTCTCAATAGTACGAATGTCTTCATCCCAATTGGTGGACGAATTATCATAGTTAATATCGAGAGGACCCAAGCTAGTTTCGAAATCATCCAAGTCACTTTCTCCAAAAGGAGTCAATGCCGGAGCAATTGAGGCAACGGTCTCAACATTTGGTAGAGAAGAGAGAGTACTCTTGCAAGCATAATGAAAATGTTCTTCACAAGCCTCATCGAGAACATCAATAGCATTAACACTCTCATATGAATAAGGTTGCTTAGAAATCTTACCCATGTTGAAGACAATTTTATCGTCACCAACTCTCATGATTATTTCGCCCGCGGCTACATCAATGAGAGTGCGACCGGTCCTCAGGAATGGACGTCCAACGATTAATGGAACACGAGGATCCATCTCGTAGTCAACGACAACAAAATCCGCCGGGAAGGTGAATTTGTCAACGCTAACAAAGACATCTTCGGCTATCCCCACTGGATAAGCAACCGTACGGTTAGCTAATTCCAAAGTCATTTTGGTGGGGACTAGCTCGGGGAGAGATAATTGCTTCCAAACACTTAAAGGCATTAAGTTTATACTGGCACCTAGATCGGCTAGGGCCATGCAATTCTCTACTCCCGGGAAGTTGCAAGGAATCAAGAAGCGACCCGGATCACCAAGTTTGGTGGGCAATTTCCTTAAGAGCACTGCGGAGCAGTTCTCGTTAAGTTGAGTCTGAGCAATGTCAAGAAGCTTCTCCTTATCACTTAGAAGATCTTTAAGCATCTTAGCGTATTTGGGCATGTGAGCGAGAGCCTCGGCAAAGGAGATGTTAAAATTCAATTGTTTAAACATTTTGAGAAAGTTTGAAACCTGAATATCATCCTTGCTCTTTTGCTTCTCTTTCCTCAACCTTGAAGGATAAGGTATATTGGATGAAGAATAAGGCTTTATGGGAGTAGGATCACTCACAACCACGGGTGGTGGGGAAATGGGGATAGAAGGTGAAGGTGGTGAGGAAAGTTGCTCTTTTTCCTTATTCACAATCACGGGTGGAGGTGTAGGAAGCTCGGGTTCCATATAACCTTTTCCACTACGAGTAGTGATTGCTTTCATCTCCCCTCTTGGATTCGCAACGGTGTTACTCGGAAGAGTACCCGAAGAAGAGGGTTGATTACCTTGGATGAGCGAACCAATCATATCACGAATGTTAAGCGCTTGAGTGCTGAAAGAATCTCTGATGTCGGCACAGATCTCATTGCTCTGTTTTGCCATGTCATTCCCAAGCTCGGCTCGAATATCGTTCCCTTGTTTCGTCATTTCGCCCTTCAAGTTGATGACTTGACTCTGAAGATTCGTCACCAGCTCCCGATTAGTCTTCATGAACGTCTCGACGTCTTGATTCACTGCCATCGGTTGATTGAGAGTTGGAGCTTGGTAAGCTTGAGAATTTCCTTGAGTTGGGTATGGGTTTCTTTGGGATTGATATTGATTGGTAGGACGAGGTTGGGATTGGTTGTTTCGGTTATAGCTTTGTTGTTGGTTTTGGTTCTGAGGAGGGAAACCGGGTGGAGCAAGATAATTGTTTGAACGATAACTGAGCAAGCTACGGTCTCCTTGAGGGCGAGCTTGATAGCCTCCCGTAGGATAAGTACCGTAAGCCGCGTTAACGTTTTCAGAAAAATTGGCTTGGGTAGAAGGACAATCATTATAAGAATGAGGACCACCACTTGTGTCACAAGAAATAGCAACGGCTTTAGCTTGTTGAAAGTGGTTTGTGGCTATGGCCATGAAATTCTTGTTCATCTCAGCGAGTTGTCGAGAAATTTCAGTCATTTCAGGATTGGAGGTAGTAGAAGAAACATTGACTCTCGAATTAGTTCTTGAGGATGCGGATGAATCCCAATTCTTGTGGTGAGTAGTCATGTTTTCAATCAACTCTCGACACTCCTCCGGTCTCCTTTTTATAAAAGTACCACCGGCGGCAGCATTGATCGTGTCACGATCACGAAAAGTGAGACCATTGTAGAAGGTGTCAATGAGAGTGACGGGGAGCATATTGTGATTAGGACAGCGGTCGATCAAATCATTGTATCGTTCCCAAGCATCGAAGAGCGATTCATCATTGTCTTGCATGAATCCACTGATTTGGTTACGAAGGCTTGTGACCATGGATGGGGGAAAGTAGCGCGAGAAAAAGCGTTGAGTCATGTCATTCCACGTATGAATAGAATTCTTCGGAAGACGGTCAAACCATTTTTCGGCATGGTGAGAAAGCGAGTGGGGAAAAAGTTGAAGGCGAAGGTCATCCATAGAAACACCGGGGCACTTCATGCTTTGGGTAATGGTAATGAATTTGTCGAGGTGTTTGTTGGCATCATCATCCGGAATTCCGCGAAACGGGTTAGTTTGCACTTGTTGGATCATGTGATGCTTCAACGAAAACTCCTGAGCCGTGACGTACATTGGCGCAATCCGGCATCCGCGTCTGTTCATGGTGGGTTGACACAATTCCTCCATTGTTCGTAAATCAGGCAGGAGGACATTGTTGTTGTTGTTGTTGTTATTCAAGTTGGGTAGAGGTGGGTTGTTATTGTTGTTATTAACACCAGCCATATCTAGATCTTCACGAGTCTCGGGCTCAGAATAGTTCGAAGATCTAGTACGCATACACCTGCAGAAGAAAAATATACACAGAGAATATCTATATAATCTATATAATCATTTTGGTGCAAAACCTTTTGAAAAGAATTGCTTTTTATGAATTTATAATGTTTTTGTATTTTTTAAGAATTTTATATTTTTTAGGATTTTTTGAAAATTTTTAAAGCAAGGAAAATAACTTACAAAGAACGGATCCCAAAATTCAATGCGTCTCTCACTAGAAACCGTTAATCTTAAGAAAAGAGCCGGCAGCGGCGCCATTTAATACAAGGGTTTTCCTCGTATGAAAATTCGTAGTTCCGATCTTTTCGAATTGATTATCGTTAATTAGTGCGACTCAGTTGTCTTTGGTGAAACAAATAGTTGTGGTCGTTGTAGTATATTTAAAATGCAAAACTTTAAAAGTAAGTTAAATAAATGACGTAAATTAAAGCTTGACGAAAAGTAAGTGACGTAAAATTAAATAAGACAAAACGTAAGTTTAAAAACTTTAAATAAAACACTTTAAAAAATAAAATAAGAAAAACAAGTAAAAATTAAGCTAAGTAAAAATAAGACGATACAATTAAAATAAACTAAGTAAAAATGGCGGGAAAAATAAGTTTAAAAACTAAATTTAAATAAAATACAATTAATTTCGCAATAATAACAAAGATTTCGCAATTGTATAAAAAGTAGAATTAATTTCGCAATAAAAAGATTAATTTCGCAATAATTGCGAAATTATGTACTAATTTCGCAATAATTGCGGAATTTGCACTAATTTCGCAATAATTGCGGAATTTGCACTAATTTCGTAATAGTTGCGGAATTTGCACTAATTTTGCAATAGTTGCGGAATTTGCACTAATTTCGCAATAGTTGTGGAACTTGCACTAATTTCGCAATAATTGCGGAATTTTCACTAAATTCGCAATAATTGCGGAATTTTCACTAAATTCGGAATGTTGCGAAATTTGCACTAAATTCTCAATGTTGCGAATTTTTTCCAGATTTTCCTAAAAAGTAGGAACTCGAAAAAGGACGAAAATAAGCACTAAAAGCTCAAATTTTTAAGGGTAATAAGCCAAGAAAAACACCAATAAGCTAACCAAAACTAATAGATGAATGATAAAACTTAATAAAACCTTAAAAACAAACCATGAAACTTAAAAAGATTTAAAATTTTATATAAAAATATGATGAAAAAGATTAAGATTAAGATTAAACCAACAAGAAAAGTAGAATGAGATTAATAAAAAGCTTGAAATTAAAGGCAAAGATTAAAGATTTAAGAATACATGATTAAAGATTAAAGATTCAAGAAAACTTGAAAGAAAAACTTAGAAAGAGAAAGTAAAACTAGAGAGAGAAAGTAAAACTACACTACTCCTACTCCTAAACTAACTAAAAACTAATCAACCCTCCTAAATGAGTTTAGGAGGGTATTTATAGGAAAATGGGGAGGTGCATGTGTTGCTTCCTCTTTCTTTCTTTCTTCACGTCTTCTCGTTTTTTAAGTTCCTCGACTTTATCGACTTTGTCTCGGGATTAATTAAACTCGTCTTATAATTTCTTTATTTATTAGACTCGAGTTCTTCGGCTTTATTAAACTTCCGTCTTTAGACTTGTTCTTCGATAAATCTTCAGAATAGGCCTTGGACTTCCGTTCTTTTTGCACTCTTGATCTCTTGACTTCGTCTTTTGTCGTTTTCTTCTATAAAAGCCTGTGAATGCCCGTGTTTTCTCCACTTTTCACCTTTTCATCCTAAATCACAATAAAAACACAAACCACGCATAATTCCGACATTTACGACATAAAATACACGTTTTGGCTTGGTTATTATTGTAATTAAGTGGTAAAAAAATGGGTGTTTTCACACCTATCAGGATTCATGATCATGCTACCAACAGTGACGAGGGAAATAGCAGGACATTCCATGACTGCTATTCGTACACGATTTGGTCATGCTAAATTCATGATTTTCTTGTAGCCTTATGAAGGCTCTAGCAGTATTATGGACTTGATAGGTCGAGTTCCCAGGAACTCATAAATAAATTCATTATCATTTTCTTCTATGACGATCTATCCTTCTCTAAATCTATAGAAAAGCACGAAGACCATCTTCACTCTATGTTACATAAGAAGAAATTTCACCCTGAAATTTTCTAATATAAATTCTGGTGGATTACAGTACGCTGAATCACATGGATTCTCACGGTTAATCTTACCATGCCCAGCTTATGCGTAAAGGTGAGAACCCAACACTACATTAGGTGTCCAAGAAAAACCTACGCTAGGAGAAGTCTAATTTCAGAGACTCATAGTTTCGCAAACACCTATGTATCAAGTTTATGAAGCAAGATACAGTTACGTTCATATCTAAGTACATGTCATACCAACAGGCTAGGATAGAACACCAACAAACTATGAGTTATTCCCACCATTAGTAATTGTGAACATAATTGGGACAGGATCTCCATGGATTTTGGTTACCTCGAGTACCGCAAACTCAGAAGAAGCATGATGCTATCTGGGTTATTGTCAACAGTTTGACGAAGTCTGCGGAATCCTTAAATCCACAATGATTTCAGAGTAAACACATTTTCAGACATTTTCCAGCTAAGAATCATCCGATCACTTGGTACTTCCTCGCCATCGGACCAGACAAAGATTCACATTTGTGTTCCAAATTTACGTTCATGTCCTTTGTCCAAATTTTACGACTTGCTTTTACACTCACGTTCATGACACTATTCACGTTCATGATCGTATCCTTGCTTACGATTTTATGTTCATTTTCGTTCTGGAAAGTTTTGCAAAAGCTTGAGAGACCAGACTAAAGTTTAGTATAACTTTCTGTCCTCAGACAGACGTTTCACGTCACATTCCAAGTCTCACCTTATAGCGTTTAGCGTTACCTCCTCAGTTATCCCATGTTCACGATATGTTTCACATGTCATGTTCATTCCACGTTTCTCTTATCACGTTCACGATATGTTACACGTACCATTGATCACCATATGTTTTCTCATGTTACACTCACCATATCTCCACGTATCACGTTCATAATTGTTCACGTATCATGTTCACAATTGTTCACGTACTACGTTTCAGTATGTCTCGTGCATCATTGCTAAGATGCTATTAGTGTCAGGTATGCCAGATTAATTTGCATCGTAACGTTGCATTTAACTTGCATGTTAATTCTTATCCACTCGATCAAATTCAGGAGGATCTATCTTACGTTGATAACCAGGAACTCTTACGTATTGTCAAGTCAATGTCAGGAAGACGAAGATTTATCATTGTGTCAAGATCTTGTGAAGGAACCGTTCTGAGAGGTAAGCCACTTGGAAACGGACGAGTTTATCTGGATTTTATCCTCTCATCCTTCCATAATTCAGTTATGTTCGTTCAGGCACGTCATGTTCCATGCCCTTGTCAGTCATGTCGCGTCCATGTTCTTTCCGTTTACGTTAACTATAATTCGGGGACGAATTATTCTTTTTAGGGGGGGAAGAGTTGTAAAACCCGCATCTAAATGCCATGAACAATACACTACGTAAACATACGAACCAATTAAAACTTTCCTTTTTTTTGTCTTGAACACGTGTCACGAATATTAAATACAGAAACTACGTACGTGTTAGTACACGATAATTATTTCAGTACGTATTAATACACGATAATTATTAATCATAATAATTATAATCACGAACATGAGATCATGAACATTAAATCACGATCATGTAACTACGTATATATTTATCATTAGACGATAAATATCGATTACGTACAAGTATTTATTATAACACGAATAATAATTACGAACTAACACGAAGATACTAACGAACGAACATGTAATTTATTTAAACATGAACATGGCCCATCAAGGCCTTTGGGGGCCTTATAGCCGCGGACACAAGGAAGGAAAAGGGCCCAACCCATGTGGTTTTTGCTAAATAAACAAAAGGGGAAAACTAAACATACAGGGATCCTCCTTTTAATTTTTATAAAAACAAAACAAATTTTAGGGTTGGTGTTCTTGTTAAGCCGCCGGCAGCAGCCAAAAGGAGAACGGGAGGTTCTTGTTAAGCCGCCGGCAGAAGGAGAAAGGAGAACGGGGCGTTCTTGTTAAGCCACCGACAACAGCCGAAAGGAGAACGGGGTGTTCTGATTAAGCCGCCGACAGAAGCCAAAGAGAGAACGGGGCGTTAATAATTCCGTTTTTCGTATCGTTTCGTCTCGACCCAATTCGAATGGATTTAACGTTTTCTTGTAAAGACTTAATTGTTTTTGGTGATAAAATAGCTTGAATGGTAATCTATGTCTAATTGGCACAAGGCAAGTAAAAATGTAAAAATATCTAATATACGTATACGTACTATTCTACAAAACACATTACAATTACCACATCTTAAATGCACGGAATATAAAATCGTAAAATACAAATTTTATACTACAAATGAAAAATATAAAATAAACATGCACGGAAAACGAGGCAATCAAGAATTATAATATTCTAAAATATGAAATGTGATTGAAGTGATTTTTGTAAGACTAAAATTCAATTTATTTAAAATGAAAATACTTTTCTTTATAAACAAAATCAAAGTTACCAAATCCAAATTTTATAAAAAACGAAAAGTAGTACTGATTCTTAAATTGGCAGCCCAACTGAACTAGACAAACCCAATAGAATAAGGCAAAACTAACTAACATGGAATATTAATGGAAACAAATTATTACTAAATGGACTAACTACGTAAATGACTAACGGAATTGGACTGTGACTGAAACACGCAAGATCACTATGGAGGGCTTAATTCGTATATCTACCAAACTGAATTTTAAAACTGATTTAACCAATTTTCTCCAAAAATCAATTCCTACCAAACACTAGCTTAACTATCAGATATGTACAATCTGATACTAATTTTTTAAATGCAAACTGAACCTAAGCAAACCTATTTCTAACCAATTCACTTATCTAAAAATGAAGCTAAATTGATGCTAAAAATCAGTAAGGGACAATTCAAAATTACTAACAAGTCAATTGAAAACAGATAAGCAACAAATGCATATTAGAATATCAGAAATCTTAACACTACTATAAACCTACAATATAACAACTATCGAATTATGAAAGAATCAAAAAATTAACAAGATACTACCATACATCCAAGCCAGTCTGCTGAGTAGAAGCGCGGTGAGCCGGCTTTTACTAATCTATCTGTACTGAAGTCAACTCTAAATCACTACTCCTTCTACGAACAGCTCTCTAACTGCTGAACCGATCGACACCAACTACCTGCATTCACTGTTTAGAAGGAAAAATATATGACTCCGGAACTAATTCCTGCACTGATGGAACCATTACATCTAATTAACTGATCCAAACTTAATTTTGAACCTAGAATCTCATCAATAAACGGAATATGACAGTTCATAGAAAAATGAGCAGATTAACAAAAATTTTGACAAAACATGAATTGAATTTTAACTAGAAATTATTTCGACTATATTAACTAACAAAATGAAAGTTTTAAAGTTTGAAGAACAGAATTTAGAGGTAAAGAACTAAAAACTCAATTAATGGAGAAGACTATCCAAACTAAAAATTAAATTTAAACAACAATCCTAACTGAATTGAACAACTTGAAAAGGATCAAAAGCTTTAGCTGCTTAAAACTGGATTAGATTTTAAATCGTTTACAACAGTAGTCACAGTAAGGATTTTAGTAAATAGAAAGATCTCATTACGAAAACAAGGCTTCTTAAACTATTCAAATCAGTAATAACCAACAGTTTACTAATAAGCTGATCTAACTCTTGAAAAGTAATCCTGCACTAAAACTTATTGAAAAGTCTTTGAACAAATCAATAAACTCAACTTCCTGATCTAATCTAAAATAACTGTGCAAGAACTCTCATAAGCTCATGAGAGCTTTTGAACTATAAACTGGAAAACAGAGGCTGTGACTATCATTAATATCAATCTTAACAGGAAACTTGTAAAACTAAGCTGTTCATAAACTGAAATCACCGTATTATAAGAGGAACTGGAAAACTGAATCTAAACACACTCATAAGCTCATGATAGCTTATACAATAGTAAAGATCAAGAGTGGAAAAGCTCGAAATTTCATTAATGCAGTAAAACAATATTCGGTTACAAGTAGGTTAACTAATTAACAGATTCTAAACAAACTTTAATCTGAAAACTTAACTGAAAATCATAAAGCTAACTATCTAACGTAACTAACTATGTGTTTCTACTCCTAAGCTAACCGTCTCCAAATGAGGTCTTCATCTTGTATTTATAGCCGTCGGAAAGTAGAGATGAGGTGTTGATGACGCGTCTTATCCAATCTAGTGAAGCCATGTGTAAAATATGAGGATAGAGTTCTTCATATCAATTTGGGGGTTTCTTCGTCTTCAACTTTTGATCTAATTAAATCATATCATCATGTAGAGGAGATGATGATGATGATTTTTGTAGTTAAAAGCTTTGGTTGAATTCTTGTGTATCTTCCGTGATTTAATCTTGCAACTTTGTGGTGGATAAGAGAAGAAGTCGCCTGTTTAATTCTCTCTCTTCTTTGGGAAGAAGACGCGTTTGTGTTTGACTGTGTCTATGATTTGGTCAATCAAACTTTGACCAATTAAGTATACAAACGAACATACTGATTAAAAGTAAAACTTTCCTATTATTTTCATTTTAATCCTTTAACTTTAATCGTTTATCAAATGTGATAAAAGGGTTAAGGTAAATCTCCTTTTCATCCTTCATTTTTGTTAAAGTTACAAGTTAAGTCCTCGATCTTGGTAATTTTGGCATGATTGGTCCTTGAAAGCTCTTTCGTCCTTTTCTTCGTCTTTTCGTCAAATGAATCCCTTAAAAACGCGTCTTTGCTTCAAAATGTATCTTGTTTTCTTGAAAATACATGAAACACAAATACCCACGTAATTATGATATTTTTTAGTTAAATATAATGTATTTGACTGTGCTTTAAGTGGTTTTAGGATCATTATTGATGAGTGTTTTCACACTTATCAACTCCCCTCCACTTGACCATTGCCATGACCTCATGCAATGCTATGTTTTAAATCTCTAGAGTGTACTTTTCTCATAATTAATCCACATTGGCTATTCTATGATTTAATAAACTAAACTATTCTACATGATGAATGGTTTTGAATATTTACAATGCAATGCAAAGGAAAGCAGTTCAATTTATATATTTTTAAATTTTCTTGAAATGGTTTTGATGGAAATAACTCATAAAGGAATCAGTTACTTAAACTAGGGCTTTGGTACCATGGACACTTATCACCCTCAAGTTTCACTTTCCCATACCAAGCTTAAAAATGGGATCATTGTATTCACAAGTAAAAAGTGAATCAACTTATTCATGACAATTAAATGTGGAACCGGTTATTATTTGAGCAAATTGCTTGTAGGGAAATTTGTCATTATTTGAAGCGTGAAATATAAGAAATGTAAAATCCAAAAATAAGGAAGCACGGTTTTAATCCTAAGTAATCCTCTCATCCATTACTTGAAAAACCGCTCACAATTAATATAAGTTCGTCTCAAGAGTAATAAGTCATTCGCCTTATGTGTGAAATCCTCATGTCATGCATTAATAAGTAGCTACACACTCGCTAAGGAAAGAAAAATAAAACTCACGCAATAATTTACATCCGTCATCTTTTTGAGACTTTGGATCTTCAATCCCGCAACCCGTCAAGGTAATATTAGATTGGAGCAACTATTAAATCCCCGCAACCCGTCAAGGTAATATTGGAATCTAATAGTTACTATAATTAACACTTCACTGCCCCTCTTGGGAGTCTTTTATTATTATTTTTTTTCTTTTTTTTCTAGCCACTCATTTTTTTGTAAGCCGCTCTTATTTTTCTTTATTCCTCGCAAAGAAATTTGAAAAGAATAAAAGGAAAAACACCCGCTAAATATTAAGCATGACATAAGTCTAGTACACATAAAACCTTCTAACTTAGAATCTTAAAACGTACTTATATCAACCACGAATGATTAGACAAAAATGCATGAGAGATTACAAACCAATTAAAACCGTTCTTGATTATTTATTAACATATATACATGCGAAGAAAATAGAGGTAGAGAAGAGAAGGGTTTAGCCACAAGTAAGTATCATGAAGTTTATCTAGCCCTTTTATACTTGTTTCAACTCTATCATTTCCCATTCTCCATAAATTTAAAATCTCAAAGAATGAGATTGGTGGATGCTTAGCCTAATAGACCAATGAAGGACTACATGGTTAAGGATACTAGCTAGAGAATGCTTAGATAAGCAAACTTAGGTTGAGTCAAAATATCCATGGCAGGCCTAATATGTCAAAGAAGTCTAAATTTGTTAAACCATGTCCTTATTATATTTTTTCTATTTTATATATTTTTTATGAAAAATAAAAGAAAGTGTAACACCCCATATTGATAATGAAATGTCACGCGTAATTATGGCGTGTCATCAAAGCATACAAGGATAAATGTATAAAACATTACATGACCATAGGGATAACCAGAATCAAACATCGGATCCCAAACATAAGCCCAAAACATAATAAAGCAAAAGAAATGAATGAAAGACTAAACAAGCATAAGTATATGAAGGCAAAAAGGAAAAGAAGTCTTTAGCAGCTTCCATCCTACGAACGTCCTCCAAATGCTCGAGTCTTTCCTAGGGTACCTGCCGTTTTGGGACATGGAAAGGAAAGTAACGGCTGAGCAAAACGCTCAGTGCACGGATATAGACATAGTATAAGTGACTAAAACATAATAGAGACTTAATAGCAGCGGAAATGTATAAGTCCTGGAAAATCTGGAACATGTTCATAAACTGGTTTTATAGTTTGAAAAGCCTTATGTTAATCTTATGAAAACTGTTTAACTTATTTTACCATTAGCCAATATAGGTCATGAAAATCCACCGTGCATGAATACTTGGAGGGGTGACCTCATCATGTAAATTAGAGGGGCTGCCTCTAATTTAATATACTTGTTCTGGGTAGGAGGGATCAGCTCCTTGTGAAGGATGCAAGGCACACACCACATTCACCATGAAATCCTGAATAAAAACATGTAACTAGGATGCACCCATACGCCCCACATGATAAATATAAATAAATGGCCAAAAGCTGAAGGGACGCCACGAGCAATCACTCCGCCGTGGTGAAGTCATAACATCAGTGCCTCTAATGTTATGGTTATGGTACCTCCATAACTAGGTGAAACTAGTCATGCATGTATATGGCTATAGGTAATCTTAATTAAACATAAGCAATCAAACACGTAACTTATACTACGGGAAAACAGTTGGCTGCATACGGGGAATCCTAATAAGGAAAGAATGTCCATACTGAAAGGACGGGAATCCGTACCTTATGTCCAGTGAACGAAGAAGATGAACTGAGCGGAATCCTACTTCCGTATCACTAGTGCTACATAAATACATACGTGAATAAGTATTTGTTTACTAAATACGTAGCTGATTTTATGTCATGTCTTAGCTTATTCTATATGTTCTTACCATGTCTTACTGTTTAAAGCCTTAAACTGTGTTTACCTTATATTCTGTTTAACCTGATTAAGTATTTCTGATATTTCATGTATTATTATACTTACTGTGTAATAATAAGTAACTTTCCAAATATAGCAGGTTTCCTAAAATAGAAAGTTTCCAAAAATAGAAAGTTTCCAAAATAAGAAAGTTACCAAAAATAGAAAGTTTCCAAAAATTGAAAGTTTCCAAAAATAGAAAGTTTCCAAAAATAGAAGTTTCCAAACATAGAAAGTTTCCAAAAATAGAATTACTGCTTAAAATAGATAAGTTTCTAAAAAATAGAAAGTTTCCATAAATAGATCAGCTGCCTTAATTAAATAAGTTTCTATAAATAGATTAGTTGCCTGAAATAAATAAGTTTCTAAAAATAGAAGGTTTCCATAAATAGATTAGCTTCCTTATTTAATTAAGTTTCTAAAAATAGAAAGTTTCCATAATTAGAACTAAGCTGGTTAAATAAGCTAAGTATATAAGCCTAAGTGGTTTCATGATTATTTTCTAAGTCATATGATATAATGTATAGTTTAATAATTATTTCATGTAATTAAATTAAACTATAGGTTAAAATATTTAATTAAAGTATAACATGTTTTTAATTAAATAAAGTTAAATACTTAGGTTAAAACATGTATTATTATTTATTAATAATATAACCTAAGTCATGTTAATTAATTAATTATAATCATGGTTTTTAAATAATTAATTAATTATAAGTCTAAGATATAAAATACTTAGGTTAATTAATTCATGATTATAATAATTAAAATAACCTAAGTCATGTTATTAAATTAATCATATCATTTTATTAATTTAATTTTTAACATAACATCATAAACATAAAAAAAACTAAACATACACCATGAACCCGATCTAGAATCAAAACCTTGAACCGGACATGAAATCGACACTGTACCCCAAACCAAATCGGGGTACCCCGTGTCTTGAGGCTGCCGTGGGACCCACACACACCAACCGAGACCATATATGGTCTTGGTGGTGGTCGGTTGGCCAAACCGAAACCCCTTTGGGTTCGGTGTAGCCTGCGGCCAAAACAAACACCCCTTAAAAACATACTTTTGATTTTATTAAACCTCAAATCATGTTAGATCCATGTTTATTTATTAGGTTTTTGTAAAAATATAACATGTTCTTGATTTATTAAAAGATCAAATCAAACGAAAAAGTTTAAAAAGGATTTACCGAATTCGTGGATCAAAAGGATGAAGAACAAACACGATCACCAACTAAATTTCCAAGATCCAAGATCACAAACCACCTCCTTGTGGTGTTCTTAAGGTGGCGGCATAAAGAAGAAAAGGGAAGGAGGGTTTTAGGGTTTTTTCTAAAATCTTCTGTGAATGAAAATGAGTAGTGAAAAATCCCTTTTCCCTTTTAGTAAAATTTGATGGGCTAAGCCCATCCTCCCTCCTTAATTTCGTAGTAATGGGGCCCACAAGGGGTACCCCGAATGTTTTTCCGTGTCTAAAATATTGGTGTGTTATCGTGTGTTCTCATGTTCGTGTTTTACGTGTTCTCGTTAAATATTAACCGTGACTTAATATATTTATTTGTGTTCGTAATAAATATATATACGTAACTAATATTAGCTCGTGATTAAATTACGTTCATGATTTCATGATCGCATGTTCGTGATTAATTATTGTTTAAATAATTATTGCGTGTTCGTGCGTAATAAATACTTATCGTGTTCTAACACGTACGTAATACATTAAATCCTAACACGTAATCGTAATCATGCTATAATAGGAAAGTTTTAATCTAGTACGTACGATCTTAAGGGTACTACTCATGGTAAAGCATGCGGGTTTTACAACTCTTCCCCCCTAAAAAGAATAATTTGTCCCCAAATTATAGATAACGTACTGAAAGAGGAACATACCCGAATCAAACTAAGAGGGTATGTAAGATAAATGAACGTGCAGGTGAGCTGGCAGAAGGAACGCAGAACGTGACATGTCTTGAAAGGACATGGAACGTGACGTGACTGAAAGGACATATCTAATTGTTAAGAGAAAAACGGATAAAAGTCTGGATGAACTTGTCCGTTTCCAAGTGGCCTCCCTATTGGAACGGTTCCTTCAGAAGATCTTAACACTAAAGATAAATCTTGGTCCTCCTGACCTTGACTTGGAATCCGAAGAAATTCTTGGTTATCTACGGAAGGTAGATCCCCTAAATTCGATCGAGGAAAATAAGAGTTAACGTGTAAGGGTAACTGAAACATTACGATGAAAGACAATTTGACTTAACTGTTAACCAGAAACGATGCGCGAGACATAAAGAAACGTAGTACGTGAAAAATTTTGAACGTGATACGTGAAAAATTTTGAACGTGCTACGTGGAGATAAGGCGAGTGTAGTATGAGTAAACATATTGTGATCCATGATATGTGTAACATATCTTGATCATGATATGAGGAACGTGGAATGAACATGACATGTGAAACATATCGTGATCATAGAATACAATGGCGGTAACGTCAAACGCTACAAGGTGAGACGTGGAATATGACGTGAAACGTCTATCTGATGATGGAGAGTTATACTAAACTTGGGTATGGTCTCTCAAGTTCTTGCAAACTACCCAGAATGAGAAAAGAAATGAACGTAAAATCGTAAGCCAAAATACGATCATGAACGTGAATAGTGTCATGAACGCGAGCGCGAAAGCAAGGCGTGGAATTAGAATGAAGACGTGAAGTAATTTAGGAGTACAATTGTGAATCTTTGTCTAACCCGATAGCTGAGGGACTACCAAGTGGTCGGATGAGCCTTGGCTGGAACATGTCCGATCAATCTGTTGGTTCTGCAATCCTTGCGGATGTAAGGATTTTGCAGACTTGATAAAACTGTTTGCAATAACCCAGATAGCATCATGCTTCTTCTGAGTTTGCGTTAATCTGGTAACCAAAATCCATGGAGATCTTGTCCCATTTTAGTTCACAAATTCAGATGATGAAACATCCCAGTCCGTTGGTGTCCTATCATAACCTGTTGGTATGTCAGGTACTTAGATATGAACGTAACTGTATCTTGCTTCGTAGAACTTGATACATAGGAGTTTGCGAAACTTTGAGTCTATGAATCCAAACTTCTCTTAGCGTAGGATTTTATAGAACACCTAATGTAATGTAGGGTTCCCTCCTTTACGCATAAGTTGAGTCATGGTAAGATTAACCATGCAATTCCATGTGATCCAGCGTGTCACTGTAATCAACCAGAATTGATATAGGAAAAATTTTCTAGGGTAAAATTTCTCTTGTCTTAGAATTTGCAACATAGTGTAGATATGGTCTTCCTGTTCTTTTCTAGGCTTAAAGGAAATCAGGTTATCTACAATGAAAACACTGATGAATTTGCTATGAGTTCATGGAAACTCATTCTTATAATGCCGTTGGAGCATTGATGAGACTAATTCAAAATTTTAAATCTAGCATGACCGAGTCGTGTACGAATAGCAGTCATGGACATGTCCTGCTCTTTCACCCGTCACTGTTGGCAGCATGATTCATGAGTTCAATCTTGGAAAAGTGATTAACACTATAAGATCGATTGGACATGTTGTCAATACGTGAAGGAGAATAACGGTCATGAATGGTGATTTGTTTACGCCGACGGTAGTCGACACATAATCTCATGGTACCATCCTTCTCCTTGTAAGTTCTTCTGGAATGTATGGGAAGATTTTGGAATAATCAACTGGCTATGCGTAAAAGACTTCAGTGGTCGTGTCTTACTGACAGCTAGAAAATTTTAGCGACCATGGCTAACAATGCACATGCTTGTAAGCATAGATAATTTGTACAGATTTTCCCGATGGAAAATCAAGCTGAATGTATTCAGGAGCCTGAACATTACTGTACATAATTATGAATCGTAGCATGGTGTGTTGTTCCTAGTCCATGATTAGGATAAAATTCATCTCGTTTCTGTCCGAGGAAATGCGTTAGCAGCTTAGATCTCACCATTAAGCTGAAGGAAAACCTTCGTATACGTGGGAATACGAAAGGTGTCCTTCATGGTCATAAATATATGAAGTATGGTGAAACAAAATAAAGTGAAATCGGCAACGTGACAGTTCTCACTGATGCGCCGATAATGGTATTGAAATTCTTGTGGCCTGATTAATACATGGCACAACAAAATGGATATACCCTTGGAGGGTACCCTGAATTTCTTAGAAATGTCCCATAGTTGGACGTGAGTCATGTGTCTTGACTCGTGTCTTGGAACTATAAGCATGACATATGTCTTGACTGGTGTCATGTGTCATCAGGAAGTATACGTGAGACATGTGTCTTGACTGATGTCTTGACATGTGTCTCAAGACGTAATTTCATAGAACTACAATATTAGGTTATTATGCCAGACTTGGCGGATCGCTTGGACTACTGATCCTTTTTATGTCTGATCACGTCCGCGACCGGAGCCTCAGTTACGATTTCTAGGATAGTTTCTGTCATAGTAGTGGTTACTATCGTCCTGTATGTCAGTTCCATGACGGTCATTCTCATGACCGTGGTTCATGTAACTATTCAGCTAAGTGGCCGGCTGGTACCGGTATGCACTCATATGGCTGAAATGACAGCCGAATGACGTGTGACATGTAACTAAGAATTAGGGACAATGATTGATGGAAATTGTTTGATGGTGAAGCATCTTCTCGTCCAATTGCTTACTCCGACGCCTTTGTCTTAGTCTAGTAGGATCTCCAGGTTGTGAACAGCATCAGCATCTCGTAGCGTCTCCGAACGTCAGCAACATCAACCTTTAGTAACATCTCCCAGTTATGAGCGGCATCAGCAATCTTGTAGAATATCAGCAATTGAAAATACGCCTTAGGTGATTCAGAATCGACTAGTGAATACTCGTGAAGTATTGCAAGTGAAATACACATGGATTAAGGTACGTGTAATACACATGAAATACGGTAGGTGGAGTACACGTGGAATGCACATGAAATGATCGGTATGGGGTCGATCAATTATCATGATTTAAGGAAAGTATATCGGTTAAACGGTTAGGAAAACCATCATGATAACCTGGCAGTATTAGCATAGACATCATTCTAGTTGTAATGGAAACGTTAAAGTGTGGTTACATAAAATTCAACGATGATTTGCCTGACAGCATGATCAATGAAAACCAACCATGACTATCATGAAAGCAGGATTCAATGAAATCTAACAATGTCTTGCAGGACAGCGCAAATAACAACAGAGGTGTAAGACATAATCAACATGGAGACGGAATTATCATGAAGAAACATGAAACCATCTATCATGAAGAAGTGTATAACATAATCAGCATGAAGCTGAAGTTAACTATGACAGTATGAAAACATACTTGACATAAAAACATAGTAACTTATGAGGGGACATGAAAAAATTTTATGCCAATAAATCATGAGAAAAATTTTATGCATGAAAAACAGTGCATGAATGTATAATATAGTTTATAAAAACCTTTATATGTGCGAGGGGACGCCTATGGGTCGGTCGCAAAACAAAAGACATAGCGAGGGGACGCCTATGGGTCGGTCCCAAAGTTAAAAGTTTCGATAAAAGCACATGCGACTAAATAGGGCCAGTCCTGTACCAACCATTAGTTAGTCATAATTCCTGCAACAATGATACATGAAACATAAATAAATGAAACTCATCTGTTAAAACTTATCAGAAAAAAAAATTTATGTGACTAATTATGAACTATTGAGGTTCAGTCCACATAGTCACAGTTCACAAGGAACGTCATGCATGAAATAATGACACGTAACTAAATATGAATGACGGTTGTCCATCCATATTAGTACAACAATATCGATGAAAACATCAAGGTTAAAACCTCAAGGTGCTGAAAACATCATGGTTAAACACAACAATGCGCTGAAAACATAAATACGTAGAATATCAAACGTTGGCTTGGGAAGCTCCTGGTGACTACCCACTAGTCACATGTCGAGTTTTAGAGCCTACACGTCAAAGCCTTGGCTCTGATACCATAATTGTAACACCCCATTTTGATAATGAAATGTCACGCGTAATTATGGCGTGTCATCAAAGCATACAAGGATAAATGTATAAAACATTACATGACCATTGGGATAACGGAATCAAACATCGGTTCCCAAACATAAGCCCAAAACATAATAAAGCAAAAGAAATGAATGAAAGACTAAACAAGCATAAGTATATGAAGGAAAAAAGGAAAAGAAGTCTCTAGCAGCTTCCATCGTACGCACGTCCGCCAAATGCTCGAGTCTTTCCTAGGGTACCTGCCGTTTTGGGACATGGAAAGGAAAGTAACGGCTGAGCAAAACGCTCAGTGCACGGATATAGACATAGTATAAGTGACTAAAACATAATAGAGACTTAATAGCAGCGGAAATGTATAAGTCTTGGAAAACCTAGAACATGTTCATAAAACTGGTTTTATAGTTTGAAAAGCCTTATGTTTATCTTATGAAAACTGTTTAACGTATTTTACCATTAACCAATATAGGTCATAAAAATCCACCGTGCATGAATACTTGGAGGGGTGACCTCATAATGCAAATTAGAGGGGCTGCCTCTAATTTAATATACTGGTTCTGGGTAGGAGGGATCAGCTCCTTGTGAAGGATGCAAGGCACACACCACATTCACCATGAAATCCTGAATAAAAACATGTAACTAGGATTCACCCATACGCCCCACATGATAAATATAAATAAATGGCCAAAAGCTGAAGGGACGCCACAAGCAATCACTTTGTCCTGGTGAAGTCATAACATCAGTGCCTCTAATGTTTTGGTTATGGTACCTCCATAACTAGGTGAAACTGGTCATGCATGTATATGGCTATAGGTAATCTTAATTAAACATAAGCAATCAAACACGTAACTTATACTACGGGAAAACAGTTGGCTGCATACGGGGAATCCTAATAAGGATAGAATGTCCATACTGAAAGGACGGGAATCCGTACCTTATGTCCAGTGAACGAAGAAGATGAACTGAGCGGAATCCTACTTCTGTATCACTAGTGCTACATAAATACATACATGAATAAGTATCTGCTTACTAAATACATAGCTGATTTTATGTCATGTCTTAGCTTATTCTATATGTTCTTACCATGTCTTACTGTTTAAAGCCTTAAACTGTGTTTACCTTATATTATGTTTAATCTGATTAAGTATTTCTGGTATTTCATGTATTATTATACTTACTGTGTAATAATAAGTAACTTTCCAAAAATAGCAGGTTTCCTAAAATAGAAAGTTTCCAAAAATAGAAAGTTTCCAAAAATAGAAAGTTACCAAATATAGAAAGTTTCCAAAAATAGAAAGTTTCCAAAATAGAAAGTTTCCAAAAACAGAAGTTTCCAAAAATAGAAAGTTTCCAAAAATAGAATTACTGCTTAAAATAGATAAGTTTCTAAAAAATAGAAAGTTTCCATAAATATATCAGCTGCCTTAATTAAATAAGTTTCCATAAATAGATTAGCTGCCTGAAATAAATAAGTTTCTAAAAATAGAAGGTTTCCATAAATAGATTAGTTGCCTTATTTATTTAAGTTTCTAAAAATAGAAAGTTTCCATAATTAGAACTAAGCTGTTTAAATAAGCTAAGTATATAAGCCTAAGTGTTTTCATGATTATTTTCTAAGTCATATGATATAATGTATAGTTTAATAATTATTTCATGTAATTAAATTAAACTATAGGTTAAAATATTTAATTAAAGTATAACATGTTTTTAATTTAATAAAGTTAAATACTTAGGTTAAAACATGTATTATTATTTATTAATAATATAACGTAAGTCATGTTAATTAATTAATTATAATCATGGTTTTTAAATAATTAATTAATTATAAGTCTAAGATATAAAATACTTTGGTTAATTAATTCATGATTAAAGTAATTAAAATAACCTAAGTCATGTTATTAAATTAATCATATCATTTTATTAACTTAATTTTTAACATAACATCATAAACATAAAAAAAACTAAACATACACCATGAACCAAATCTAGAATCAAAACCTTGAACCGGACATGAAATCGACACTGTACCCCGAACCAAATCGGGGTACCCCGTGTCTTGAGGCTGCCGTGGGACCCACACACACCAACCGAGACCATATATGGTCTTGGTGGTGGTCGGTTGGCCAAACCGAAACCCCTTTGGGTTCGGTGTAGCCTGCGGCCAAAACAAACACCCCTTAAAACATACTTTTGATTTTATTAAACCCCAAATCATGTTTGATCCATGTTTATTTATTAGGTTTTTGTAAAAACATAACATGTTCTTGATTTATTAAAAGATCAAATCAAAAGAAAAAGTTTAAAAAGGATTTACCGAATTCGTGGATCAAAAGGATGAAGAACAAACACGATCACCAACTAAATTTCCAAGATCCAAGATCACAAACCACCTCCTTGTGGTGTTCTTAAGGTGGCGGCATAAAGAAGAAAAGGGAAGGAGGGTTTTAGGGTTTTTTCTAAAATCTTCTGTGAATGAAAATGAGTAGTGAAAAATCCCTTTTCCCTTTTAGTAAAATTTGATGGGCTAAGCCCATCCTCCCTCCTTAATTTCATAGTAATAGGGCCCACAAGGGGTAACCCGAATGTTTTTCCGTGTCTAAAATATTGGTGTGTTCTCGTTTGTTCTCGTGTGTTCTTGTGTGTTCTCATGTTCGTGTTTTACGTGTTCTCGTTAAATATTAACCGTGACTTAATATATTTATTTATGTTCGTAATAAATATATATACGTAATTAATATTAGCTCGTGATTAAATTACGTTCATGATTTCATGATCGCATGTTCGTGATTAATTATTGTTTAAATAATTATTGCGTGTTCGTGCGTAATAAATACTTATCGTGTTCTAACACGTACGTAATACGTAAAATCATAACACGTAATCGTAATCATTCTATAATAGGATAGTTTTAATCTAGTACGTACGATCTTAAGGGTACTACTCATGGTAAAGCATGCGGGTTTTACAGAAAGAATATATACAATGCAAATGTGTTATGCAAATAAAAAATGATTGATGTAAAAAATTATGAATGCATATTTTTGGTGGCCAAAGTAGATCAAAAATTTGAAAAATGTTTGAAAAATTAATTTACAAGTTATCATGAAGTCAAAGGAAATGGTCTAGGTAAGGTCACTTCGACAGAAGTCTCCCCTACACTTAAGATAAACATTGTCCTCGATGTTTAAGAGTATTGGAGTAAACTACCCTACACTTAAGACATTGATTACTTTGTTTAACACAAGCTAAGGAAGATACAACTAAAGGGTATTCATTTTAAGCACAAGTTTTTTGAATATCACAATAGCAAAAACTAATCGAAGTGAACCAGATACACGGGCCTCCTCCATAAGCTCCAAGCATTAAATGAGAAAGAGCAACCCTTGAAGCAAACACCAAAAGACGAAGAATGGCACCCCTCCACTTCAATTCTACTATAACATCCTCTTAATTAAACCTAACCTATTTAGATCTAATCTACGTTTTCTAACTTAGTTATTCAATGCTTGAGTTTTTTTAACCCTAAGTCGCTAGCTCGACTCGGCCCCGAATTAAGTTGTCCTTAAGGAAACCATCATGGAGAATAAAGGATATCACTTTGAATCTCGTCTCACATGTTACACTCAAACTTAGCACGTTGCCATTTACTATAAGATTTACACTATACGCCTCGATAAATGGATCGGTCCAACGTGTCTCAAGTTTGTCCAACATATAAAATCTCTCAAATAGGAAGCACCCAAGGATCAAATACATAGTTTCCATCTCTACATACGAACAACTCCAAAATAGGTAGCATCACCAAAGTAAGCTCATACGAGAAGCCCATATCAATAGAAATCACACTCTTAAGTAGAGTAGATGAAAACCAATTTTTCCCAAACATACGTATCCCAGGATCAAAAACCTTTCCCTTCATGGGAAAAATAAGGAGATGAATTCGTATCCACCATATGAGATTCCCCCTTAGTTATCAAAGCATCATGAGACAATAAAGGTGTAGGTATCAAAACATTCATAACTATTTTGTCCATATTGGGCTCCTCATCATCATCAAAAGGTGGGTAATCTTCCATAGAAGGCATAGTAAAAGGAGGATCAATAGTAATAGTATCTTGTGAAGGAAGTGTAGGCTCTATGTTCCCAAAAAGCATGTTCTCAATAATACGAATATCCTCTTCCCAATTAGAAACACCATCATCGACCTCTAAATCAGTATTAGCAAGATAAGTCTCTATGGTGGCATCAATATCCATATGAGAATCCATATTAAAGGTTTGGGTTCTAAAGTTGCCTTAGGTGAAAAAGGATCAATCTCTAAGAGTATAGGGTCTTCATCAATAACCAACTTCAAGGGTGGAAGGGTGGGAATAGAAGGCTCAAAAGAAGGTGTATTAATGAGAGAATCACTCAAAGGGATAATATCGTCATAAAAATCAATAGGTGCAACCTCAAAAACCGGTGAAGAAATATCAATGAAAGGTTCTTCTCTATGGAATAATCATTATCGTGTGTGTTCAACGCTTCAATCGAGGAGATAAGATGATAAACGGTTGATAAAACCTCACAAATATGAACATCTTCCACTTCTTCTATATGATCAACATCATCATCCAAATTGGGAATGTCATCTTGACATGAAAAATCCTCGGATAATATATCATAAGATGCCTCACTAGAATCACAATCATCATCCTCTATTCGTGACAAATCTTGCATAAACTCTTCCTCAATCTCATTATCCTTTTCGTTAAGCAATTCATCAAGATCAAAATCACCAAAATCACTAGTAGTAGCATGAAGGTCAACATGTGATGAAATCTCAATGTGATCATGAGGAGAAGAGGTATCAATACAAAGATCGTCACATGGTTCATTGGAAACACCCTCAAGCTCTCTTTGGATTGGGATAAGGTTCTCAACACTATAAGAAGTTAATTCATCCAAATCGGTGTTTGTATTAGTGCTAAGAGGCTCGTCCCCCATGGTTAAAGAGTCGGTGGGTTCCACGTGAGGTAAAGGTGATGAAGGTGTGTCATCATTAAATGTCATACAAATCGGAGGATCGTCATCATCGTCATATAAGCATTGTTTAAGGAAACGAGCACGATTAGCAAAAAATTGTTCTTCTTCTTCCTTTTTTATCAATCTTAAAGAGTAAATCATCTAAATTTTCCTCGAGGAAACGAGAGGAATTGTTCACCGATTCTCTATACCTATCACCAATTTGCTTGTTATTAAACCGCTTGTTCCTTACATCATCCACAAGAGACTTAATTTCCTCCCTTAACCACCGAGACTCTTCTTTCATTTCCTCAAGGCTCATTTCTCTCCTAAGATTAAGAGCCTTTGAAATATATTCCAAGTGTTTTCCGTCATGGTCCATCTGAGAAGATAACTCATGGAGATCATTAAGAGCATAAAATAGCGGATGCTTTGGTCGACAATCATAGCCATAATGGGGTTCTTTTCTACAAAACTCGCACATGTAAGTCGAAGAATAGGGTGGTGGTGGGTTTCCATAATTAGGTGGATTATAGGTTTGAAAAGAGTTATGATTAGGAAAGTTCTCATGATTGTAACCTCGAAAATTCCCTTCATTTTGAAAACCCTCATTATGTGAAAATCCTTGATTTTGAAAAGCATCTTGATTATATCATGGAAAATTTTCATTATTGTGAAAGCCTTCATTATTTGAAAATCCTTGATTATGAAAGGTTTCTTGATTATAGCCTTGATAAGTATCATGAATTTAAAAACCTCCATAATTGGAAAATCCTTGGTTTTGGAAGGTTTCTTGATTATAGCCTTGAAAAGTATCATTATTTTGAAAACCTTCATTATTTGAAAATCCTTGGTTTTGGTATGACTCATCAAGGGGTTGATCATGAAATGATGGTGGAGGTCGTGATGAAAAATCGGAATATCCCATATAGTCATTACAAGTATGGTCCATTGGAAAGTTAGGTTGAAAATTAGGGTTCTCGGTTCCATTATAAGCATATCCCGCCCCATAATAGCCATTGTTTTGATCACATAAATAAGTATCGTGTGAACCTCCACAAGTCGAACAATTCGAATAATTAGCGTTGGCGGATCGTTGTTGCAAAATCTCAAACATGGAACGAGTATCCATGTGTAACAAGGTGGCCAAATGTATATACAAGTAAAATGACGTTTAAAAGCTTCCTCGGGGAAGGAAGTAATACACCAAAGGTGGTATGGTTACATGCGTGCGATTACATGTGTAAGTAAACTCGAGGAGTGAGAGATAAGCTCTCGGTCGACTTTTAAAGGAGAAGAGATTATCTCCCTCGAGGTTCGATATGAAATATCCACAAGAAAGTATAATATATGTAATTACTACTTGGGTGCAAGACCCCTAATAAAGCCTTCCTTCTTAGAATAAGCACTAGTGAACGGGGGGTTAGGTGGCGGGAAGCACTTAAGTACCTATTGACCATTAGATGGCATTTTATAGCACATCGCCTTTTTATTCACTTTGTAGTTTGTATTCTTCGAATTATTTCCTATTGGAAGTATTTATCTATTCTTGCTTAATTAAATTTGACCGATACACGTGTCAAGGACCGGAACGCCCCCTAACACGGTGTATTGCCTTGGCAATACTTATGGAAGATATGTGTATTTGTTGTTCGTATATGTATACGTATTTACATATAATAATATATCAAAAATATTTTTGTATTTATTCGAATTTTTAAGAAAATACTATATGTACATAAAAACGATGAAAACCGATATAATATATATTTTGGGTGTAATGTTCTAGAAAAAGATTACTTTTTGTATTTTTTAATTTTTTGGTTCAATTATTTAGGAAAAGAATTGATTTTTTTGGTTTTTTAAGTTTTTATATTTTTATCTTTTTGATTTTTTATCTTTTTTATTTATAATACGTAAAAATAACGTTGACAAAGTGAACGGATCCCAAAATCCAATATGTCTCACTCGAAATCGTTAATCTTCACGAAAAGAACCGGCAGCGACGCCATTTAATAATTCCATTTTTAGTATCGTTTCGTCTCGACTCAATACGAATGGATTTAACGTTTTCTTGTAAAGACTTAATTGTTTTTGGTGATAAAATAGCTTGAATGGTACTATGTCTAATTGGCACAAAGCAAGTAAAAATGTTAAAATATCTAATATACGTATACGTACTATTCTACAAAACACATTACAATTACCACATTTTAAATGCACGGAATATAAAATCGTAAAATACAAATTTTATACTGTAAATGAAAAATGTAAAATAAACATGCACGGAAAACGAGGCAATCAAGAGTTATAATATTCCAAAATATGAAATGTGATTGAAGTGATTTTTGTAAGACTAAAATTCAATTTATTAAAAATGAAAATACTTTTCTTTATAAACGAAATCAAAGTTACCAAATCCAAATTTTATAAAAAACGAAAAGTAGTACTGATTCTTAAATTGGCCGCCCAACTGAACTAGACAAGCCCAATATAATAAGGCAAAACTAACTGACATGGACTATTAATGGAAACAAATTATTACCAAATGGACTAACTACCTAAATGACTAACGGAATTGGACTGTGACTGAAACACGCAAGATCACTATGGAGGGCTTAATTCGTATATCTACCAAACTGAATTTTGAAACTGATTTAACCAATTTTCTCCAAAAATCAATTCCTACAAAACACTAGCTTAACTATCAGATATGTACAATCTGATACTAATTTTTCAAATGCAAACTGAACCTAAGCAAACCTATTTCTAACCAATTCACTTATCTAAAAATGAAGCTAAATCGATGCTAAAAATCAGTAAGGGACAATTCAAAATTACTAACAAGTCAATTGAAAACAGATAAGCAACAAATGCATATTAGAATATCAGAAATTTTAACACTACTATAAACCTACAATATAACAACTATCGAATTATGAAAGAATCAAAAAATTAACAGGATACTACCATACATCCAAGCCAGTCCGCTGAGTCGAAGCGCGGCGCTGAGCCGGGTTTTACTAATCTATCTGTACTGAAGTCAACTCTAAATCACTACACCTTCTACGAACAGCTCTCCAACTGCTGAACCGATCGACACCAACTACCTGCATTCACTGTTTAGAATGAAAAATATACGTCTCCTAAACTAATTCATGCACTGATGGATCCATTACTTCTAATTAACTGATCCAAACTTAATTTTGAACCTGGAATCTCATCAATAAACGGAATATGACAGTTCATAGAAAAATGAGCAGATTAACAAAAATTTTGAAAGAACATGAACTAAATTTTAAATAGAAATTATTTCGACTATATTAACTAACAAAATGAAAGTTTTAAAGTTTGAAGAACAGAATTGAGAGGTAAAGAACTAAAAACTCCATTAACGGAGAAGACTATCCAAACTGAAAATTGAATTTAAACAACAATCCTAACTAAATTTAACAACTTGAAAAGGAATTAATCAAAAGCTTTAGCTGCTTAAAACTAGATTAGCTTCTAAATCGTTTGAAACAGTAGTCACAGTAAGGATTTTAGTAAACAGAAAGATCTCATTACGAAAAGAAGGCTTCTTGAACTATTCAAATAAGTAATAACCAACAGTTTACTAATAAGCTGATATAACTCTTGAAAAGTAATCATGCACTAAAACTTATTGAAAAGTCTTTGAACAAATCAATAAACTCAACTTCCTAATCTAATCTAAAATAACTGTGCAAGAACTCTCATAAGCTCATGAGAGCTTTTGAACTATAAACTGAAAAATAGAGGCTGTGACTATCATTAATATCAATCTTAACAGGAAACTTGTAAAACTAAGCTATTCATAAACTGAAATCACCGTATTATAAGAGGAACTGGAAAACTGAATCTAAACACACTCATAAGCTCATGAGAGCTTATACAACAGTAAAGATCAAGAGTGGAAAAGCTCGAAATTTCATTAATGGAGTAAAACAATATTTGGTTACAAGTAGGTTAACTAATTAACATATTCTAAACAAACTTTAATCTGAAAAGTTAACTGAAAATCATAAAGCTAACTATCTAACCTAACTAACTATGTGTTTCTACTCCTAAGCTAACCGTCTCCAAATGAGGTCTTCATCTTGTATTTATAGCCGTCGAAAAGTGGAGATGAGGTGCTGATGACGCGTCTTATCCAATCTAGTGAAGCCATGTGTAAAATACGAGGATAGAGTTCTTCATATCAATTTGGGGGTTTCTTCGTCTTCCACTTTTGATCTAATTAAATCATATCATCATGTAGATGAGATGATGATGATGATTTATGTAGTTAAAAGCTTTGGTTGAATTCTTGTGTATCTTCCGTGATTTGATCTTGCAACTTTGTGGTGGATAAGAGAAGAAGTCGCCTGTTTAATTCTCTCTCTTCTTTGGGAAGAAGACGCGTTTGTGTTTGACTGTGTCTATGATTTGGTCAATCAAACTTTGACCAATTAAGTATACAAACGAACATACTGATTAAAAGTAAAACTTTCCTATTATTTTCATTTTAATCCTTTAACTTTAATCGTTTATCAAATGTGATAAAAGGGTTAAGGTAAATCTCCTTTTCATCCTTCATTTTTGTTAAAGTTACAAGTTAAGTCCTCGATCTTGGTAATTTTGGCATGATTGGTCCTTGAAAGCTATTTCGTCCTTTTCTTCGTCTTTTCGTCAAATAAATCCCTTAAAAACGCGTCTTTGCTTCAAAATGTATCTTGTTTTCCTGAAAACACATGAAACACAAATACCTACGTAATTCTGATATTTTTCAGTTAAATATAATGTATTTGACTATGTTTTAAGTGGTTTTAGGATCATTATTGATGAGTGTTTTCACACTTATCAGGCGTTCTCATTAAGCCGCCGACAACAGCCAAAAGGAGAACGGGAGTTCTGATTAAGCCGCCAGTAGAAGCCAAAAGGAGAACAGGGCGTTCTGATTAAGCTGCCGGCAACAGCCAAAGGCGAACGAGGCGTTCTTGTTAAGCCACCAGCAGCAGCCAAAAGGAGGACGGGGTTTTGATTTTTAATTGTTGATTTGGAGTGTGTTTGTTGGTTTATCCCTAATCACATAACGGTATTTCCTCCTTTTCCTTGTCTTTTAATATCATGAATTTCCCCATGTTTTAATCGAGAGAAATATATGAAATTCATAAGGGTAAACATGTTAATAATCGAATCATGGCGGGGTTTTGGTGTCTCATCCGCAAGAAAACAGGGAACCCCGACTCACGTCGGGGTGTGTTTGGTTCGTTGGTGGTCCGGTCCGGTTCAGGGTTCACGGTTCGGTCCGGTTCATGGTTCAATCTAAATTAAAACACGGGTTCCGTCACGAGATTAATTTTTACAAGTTATATATTTTACAAGGTATATTATTTTTCAAGAAATTAAATTAATTAAAACTTGACTATAATTAATTTAATTTAATCATGGACTTAGGTTATAATTATTTTAGAAAATAATACATGTTTTAACCTAAGTATATTATCGTTTAATTTAGACTATAGTATTAATTAATTATTAAAACACGGACTATAATTAATTAATAAATCATGACTTAGGTTATAATTAATAAATTATTAATACATATATAACCTAAGTATTTTACATGTTTTAATTTAATTAAATCATCACTTTATTTAATTAAATCGTATAACCTATAGTTTATTATATTACCATGACATTTATTTATAAAATATACTATTAATTACATGACTTATGATTGTTAACGAGTAAACTTAAGCTCATATTATTAGCTTATTAATCAAGCTTAATTCTAAATATGGAAACTTTCTATTTCAGGAAACTTACTATTTTGGAAACTTTCTATTTTTAGAAACTGGTATATTTTTAAAAACTTTCTATTTTTGGAAACTTTATATTTTTAGAAACAGATCTATTTTTGGAAACTTTCTATTTTTTGGAAACTTTCTATTTTTGGAAACTTTCTATTTTAGGAAACCTACTATTCTTAGAAAGTTACTTATTATTACACAACAAGTATAATAATACAAGAATACAAGATAATACTTATCAGAATACATGAAATACATGATTAACACAGTATAACATTAAAACAGTAAACAAGACAAGAATATATAAAACAAGCTAAGAACATGCTATAACCAGTAACGTACTCAGTAATCAGACAACTTATACATGTCCCTTATTTATGTAGCATTAGTGAGTTCAGAGTAGGACTATTCATCCTTTCGTCTTTCCTCTTTCACTGGACACAAGGCACGAATATTCCGTCCTTCAGTATGGACATTCTTTCCTTATTAGGATTCTCCGTTTACAGCCAACTGTTTTCCCGGTATTGTTTTATATGTTTGATACTTATGTTAGAATAATGCCTAAGCCATATACATGCATGACCAATGTCACCTAGTTATGGAGGTACGATAACCATAACACTAAAGGCACCAGTCTTATGACTTCCCCACGGCGGAGTGATTGATCGTGGCGTCCCTTTTCAGTTTCGGCCATTATTATTATATTATCATGTGGGGCGTATGGGTGCATCCTAGTTACATGTTTTATAGGATTTTCCTGGTGAATGTGATGTGTGCCTTGCATCCTTCACAAGGAGTTGATCCCTCCTACCCAGAATATTTAATTAAAGACAACCCCTCTAATTACATGACGAGGTATCCCCTCCAAGTATTCATGCACGGTGGAACCTCATGACCTATATAGACTATTCACTAATTAATACAATTTTCATATAAAAACATAAGTCTTTTCAAGCTATAAAACCAGTTTTATGAACATGTTCCAGGTTTTCCAGGACTTATATATTTCCATTGCTATTAAGTCTTTATTATGTTTCAGTTATTTATACTATGTCATATATCCGTTCACTGAGCGTATTTACCCAGCCGTTACTTTCCTTTCTACGTCCCAAAATGGAAGGTACCCAAGGACAGACTTGAGCATTTGGAGGATGTGCATAGGATGGAAGTTGCCTTAGACTTCTCCTTTTTCCTTCATATACTTATGCCTGTTTGGACACTTGTCTTGTCCTCCTAGTTCGTTTACTTTATTTATGTTTTGGGCTTATGTTTGGGAACCGATGTTTGATTCTGGTTTTCCCTTTGGTCATGTATGTTTTAGTACATATTACCTTGCATGTTTTGATGACACGCCATAAATACACGTAACGATCCACTTACCAAAGTGGGGTGTTACAGTTACCAAACCAATTCCTTCACCTTCCACTTCTTCCCCTCCTCCACCCAAGATGTGAGTGAGCAATACACTCTAAAGCCTTCATCTCAACCCAATATACCTTATCCATTAAGGCTGAGGAAAGAGAAATTGATGAATAAGGATGATATTCAAGTTTCGAATTTCCTAAAAATATTCAAACAATTGAACTTTAATATCACCTTTGCCAAGGCTCTCGCTCACATGCCTAAGTATGCTAAGATGTTTAAGGATCTTTTAATAGACAAGGAAAAGTTACTTGATATTGCCAATACCCAATTGAATGAGAATTGTCCCGCGGTTCTTTTGAGAAAATTACCGGTTAAACTAGGAGACCCTAGTCGATTCCTTATTCTTTGCAATTTTCCGGGTGTAGAGAACTATATGGCTTTGGCGGATCTCGGAGCGAGTATCAATCTTATGCCATTGTCCATGTGGAAACAATTATCTCTACCCGAGCTAGTCCCCACTCGTATGACTTTAGAATTAGCTAACCTTTCGGTTTCTTATCCGGTGGGGATAGCCGAGGATGTGTTCGTAGGAGTCGACAAATTCACTTTCCCCGTTGATTTCGTTGTCGTCGACTATGAGATGGATGCTCGTGTTCCCTTAATTGTGGGATGACCCTTCTTGAGGATCGGGCGTACATTGATTGATGTAGCCGCGGGTGAGCTTATCATGAGGGTAGGGGATGACAAAATCGTCTTTAATATGGGTATACTTTCAAAGCTTCCCGATGAGCCTGAATCCGTGAATTTCATTGGTATGCTCGACGAAGCATGCGGGGAACATTTTCACGAGGCTTGTAAGAGCGGGATTTCTCATTTACCTCATGTTGAGACCGTAGCTTCTATTGCTCCTTCATTGACTTCATTTGGAGAAAGTGACTTTCTTTTACAAGAATTCGAAGAAAGTTTAGGGGACGTGGACTTAAAATATGACGATTCTCCCACCGATTGGGAAGAAGACATTCGTACCCTTGAGAAAGTTCTCAACGAGGATCATATTTCTCCACATACTCCTAAGGAAGTTACAAACGATGATCCAAATTTGACTAAGCCTTCTACCGAAAATCCACCAAATTTAGAGCTTAAGGATTTACCGTCTCATTTAGAATACGTTTTCTTAGAAGAAGATGATAAGTTACCCGTCATAATTGCTAAGGACTTAAAATAGGATGAAAAATCTCGACTTATCAAAGTGCTTAAAAATCATAAGGAAGCAATTGCTTAGAAAATATCCAACATACGCAGAATTGATCCTAACTTTTGCACTCATAAATTTCTCATGAAAGACGACTTTAAACCCGTAATACAAAGTCAAAGAAGGGTAAACCCAAAAATTCATGAAGTCATTAAGAAAGAAGTTATCAAACTTCTAGATGCCGGCATGATTTACCCTATTTCGGATTCTCCGTGGGTTAGTCCTGTCGATTGTATGCCTAAGAAAGGCGGAATAACCGTTGTTCCCAATGAAAACAACGAGTTAATTCCTAATCGACTTGTAAAAGGTTGGAGAGTTTGCATCGACTATCGTAAAATCAATGATGCCACTCGTAAGGATAATTTTCCTCTTCCTTTCATTGATCAAATGCTTGAGCGTTTAGCGGGTAATGACTACTATTGCTTGTTACCGGATATTTTCAAATTCCAGTCGATCCAAAAGACCAAGAGAAAACCACATTCACTTGTCCTTATGGAACATTTGCTTACAAAGAATGCCTTTCGGCTTATGCAATGCTCCCGGGACTTTCCAAAGGTGTATGATGGCTATATTCGATGACATGGTCAAACAACTACGGAAGTCTGTATGGACGATTTCTCGGTCTATGGTGATTCTTTCTTTTGTTAAATTGCCAATTTATAACGTATGCTTAAACGGTGTGAAGACACTCGTCTCGTTCTTAATTGGGAAAAATGCCATTTCATGGTAAAAGAAGGCATCGTCCTGGGTCACAAGATTTATAAATCCGGTATCGAAGTCGATCGTGCTAAAGTTGCCGTCATTGCTAAGTTGCCTCCACCAACCACCATCAAAGGAGTTAGGAGGTTTTTAGGTCACACGGGATTCTATTGACGTTTCATTCAAGATGTTTCAAAGATAGCTCGACCAATGACTCATCTCTTAGAGAAAGATGCTCCTTTCATCTTTTCTCAAGACTGTCTCGACTCTTTCGAAACTATTAAAGGTAAATTAACTAAGGCACCGGTCTTAGTCTCTTCAAATTGGGAGTTACCTTTCGAGCTCATGTGCGATGCTAGTAATTTCGCGGTAGGAGTGGTTTTAGGTCAACGAGTTAACAAACACTTCCAACCAATCCATTACGCTAGTAAGACAATGACGGGGGCTCAATTACACTATACCACTACCGAAAAAGAGCTCTTAGCCGTAGTGTATGCTTTTGATAAATTCCGCCCCTATCTTGTTCTTTCCACCACCATAGTTTACACCGATCATTTCGCCTTGAAATACTTGTTGACCAAGCAAGTTGCTAAACCGAGACTCTTTCGTTGGGTTTTGCTCCTACAAGAATTAAAAATTGAAATTCGTGATAAAAATGGAGCCGAAAACCTAGCCGCGGATCATCTTAGTAGACTCGAGGATCCTTATCAAGGGGAACTTCCAAATCAAGAGATTAACGAATCTTTTCCCCTTGAGAACCTAATGTCTATAAATTCCAATCTTGATGATACCCCATGGTTTGCGGACATTGCAAACTATTTGGCGGATGGAGTTCTTATCGAAGGGTTAACGTCCCAACAAAAGAAAAAATTCTTTAAGGACATTAATAACTACTATTGGGACGACCCTTATCTTTTCAAGCAATGTGCGGATCTTATCATCCGTAGGTGTGTTGATGGGCCCATGGCTTTACAAATCCTTGAAGCTTGCCACAAAGGACCCACCGATGGTCACTTTGGTCCTAACTACACCGCGAAGAAGGTTTTCGTCACTGGATTCTGTTGGCCCACCATTTATCACGACGCTCATGAAATGGTTAAGTATTGTGATGCTTGCCAACGACAAGGCAAGATCACACATAAAGACGAGATGCCTCAAAATTTCATCCAAGAGTGTGAAATCTTTGACGTATAGGGCATCGACTTTATGGGGCCATTTCCATCATCCAAATGGAACAAGTACATCCTCGTAGCCGTTGACTACGTATCCAAATGGGTTGAAGCAAAGGCTATACCTGCAAACGATGCGAGGGTTGTTGTGAACTTTTTAAAGCAATTGTTTGCTAGATTCGGCGTTCCTCGTGCTATCATTAGTGATCGCGGTACTCATTTTTGAAATGATCAATTCACACGAGTCATGGCTAAGTATTGTGTCAGTCACCGACTTTCCACCGCGTATCATCCACAAACTAATGGTCAAGCCGAGGTTTCCAACCGTGGACTTAAGCGAATCTTAGAGCGTACCGTGGGAGAGCATCGTGCCTCATGGGACGATAAATTAGATGATTCTTTGTGGGCTTACCGCTTATAAGACACCTATTGGGTGTACTCCTTATCGCCTTGTGTACGGAAAGGCATGCCACCTCACCATTGAGTTGTAGCATAAGGCTTATTAGCAAAAGGCGGAAAATAGCCTAGTAGTATTTTTCACTTATTTTCTTTTATCTCCTTGCCTTTTGTCATCACCATCATATGTATATATTCTATTTCATGAATAAAGTAAAAAAAAATTAAATTAAAATAAAATGGTTTTAACAAGTTTAGTTGTCTTTGATATATTCGGCCCATGGTAAATATTTTGACTCAACCGAGTTTACTTATTTGAGTTTACTCTAGCTAGTATCCTTAACCATATGGACCTTAATTGGTTTATTGGGCTAAGCATCCATGAGTCTCATTCTTTGAGATTTTAAATTGTGAAGAACGAGAAATGATAGAGTCAATTATAAGTTTTGTATTCTTTCATGAACTTATGTTAGTTAATTATAAGCTTTTTCTCCTAACACTTGTCAATAAATAAATGAAATAAATAAGGTCGTACGATTTGAAAAATTACTTAGCTTCTAGCCCAAAATCGTTTAAAAGTTGCTCGGGATTAATTAGAGTTCATAGCTAAGGCATAACTTATTAAAGTGGGACGCGCAGATTGGCGTATCCAAAAAGGCCCTACAAAGGCATGAGGATATCCGAGTCCAAAAAGGCCCTCACAAAGCATAAGGATTCAACTTTTTTGCTAAAGGTCCAAAGATGATGTGAAGATCATTAATCCAAATCAATATGAAGTATCAAGACACACGACGAGAAGCAATTACTCCTATAAAACCTTGGAGAAATATATCCAAAAATACCCTAACAAGGTATGAGGATAAACAAATCCAAGACCGAAAAAGAGGCGGATCCTTGTATATCAAAATTCTAAATAAATACAAGGATAAATGAAGAAGTCGTGGTCAAAGTTTGAAGCATCTCTCACTCCAAATGAAGATGTATACCAAAATGAAGAGAAGACCATAATTTCAAGATCGTCTCTCAAGATTTCAAGATTGAAGTACATGCCAAATATCGATCCGGGAAAGGTCTCAAATCGTGAAACGAATTATGCCAAGATATGAACTTTATGAGATTTCGAGAAGCCGTTTTAAAAGATTTTGTCCTTTTAGCTAAATATTGATTAAATCATCCTATTTATTTTTGGCCTTAATAAATTATCAAAATAAGTAAAAAATGCATCCTCGTGATCATTCAAGACCAAAATAAAAAAAAAGAGATGCACCGTAGGAATAAGAGGGTCTAAGTGAATAATTAAACCGCATGAGTAAGTGTTAGCTTTACTAACTGTAATTACAATGATCCCATTTTTACGCTCCGTATGGGGAACGTAAAATTTGAGGGTGATAAATATTCATGACACCAAAAGCCCTAATTTAAGTCTTAGATTTCTTTACAAGTTTCTTCCATAAAACAATTTCAAAGTTAATAAATTAAATGAAATTGTTATAGAGTTTTGTTCTTTTCATCGTTTTTAAGTTTCTTTTATTGTAGTAGTAATAGTATATTATAATAAAGGTCGAGATGGGTTAATAATGATGAAAAATATAAATTCGGTAAAATTGTGCATTGCATGGGGACATTGAATGGTTAAGCGTAGGGGATTTAATAAGTGTGTAAACACTTATCCTTTTACCACTTAAAGCATGGAAAAATAAAACCAAAACGTGTATTTAATATCTTAAAATTCGGAATTACGCGGGGTTTTGTATTTTTGTGTGAAATAGGTACAAAAGATCATAAAAGAAGAAAACACGGGATTTCAGTGGCATTTATTGAAGAAAAGTCAAGGAAAAGACAAAGTCAAAGTCAAAGGACCAAAAGTGCAAAAAAATCCAAAGTTCAAGGGCCTTAAATGAAAATCTATTGAAGACAAGGACCAAAAGTGCAAAAGTTTGAATGAACAAGGACTAAAAATGAAGATTTATTGAAGAAATATGCTAAAGATAAAGGTTTTACAAAGTTGAGGGACTAAAGTTTCCAAACTTCAAAGTCTAAGGGGCTGAAATGGAAAATCATCATGCCTTGTAAAAGTTTTGAAATGATTTATTACAAGTTGCAAGAGTATTATACCTACAAGGGGAAAAACTACCAAAAGCCTAAGTTATTATAAGTGAGAGCCACGTGGACCAATCAATGGAGTAAAATCAACATCACACGAATTGCCAAATACTCACCCCTTTTGCAGAAACATAGACCACTAAAATCAAGACACGTGGCTGTGTTTCTTTGGATACTGTCAGCTAAAGGTGGAAGACGAAGGAGAAGGATTCAAGCCTCGATCTTAACATCAATCTTGCTTGTCTCAACGAGACGAGTCGAACGATGGTAACCTCAACCATTGTCGTGACCTCAATCATAAACCCCCAATCCAATTTCCCAAAACCATCCTAAACCCTAGCCACGTATTAAGCCTTAATTGGCTCAATTGAGCTGGCAGGAATGACACGCTGGCACGCCTGTCACTATCACTCACTTCCACGCACCCTGATACCTCTCAACAACATCACCTAACTCTCTCACTCTCTATAAAACCCCCACGCTCCATCACCACAACGTACCTTTTTCAAGCTTTTAAATTTAGCATTAAATTTCAAAAAAAAGTTTTAGATTGTATTAGTGTTAGTAGATGTAATTTCCTTCCAAAAATTGTACTTCCATTTCATATCAATAAAAATAAAAATTCAAAAATACTATGTTCATCTTGATTTGATTTCTGCTACTGTTTTAGTGTACGAATTGTTATATTGTGGTTGATTAGTGCTATATATCTTGGAGACAAGCTATAGGAGCTTTTCTTTTGAGCTGTGGTTAAGTTTTGATGCTGTTTTGATTTTTGGAGGGAAAATTTGTTCAAACACATAGATATGTTATCTATGTGTTTTGATTGAGTTTTGTTGATGTTTTTGGAGTAGCTGAGTAATTTTATGCGTGTTAGATCCATCTTCATCAACGGGCTGGCCTGGATGCAAGTATATAACTCTTTATGTTTTTAGGCTAAAAGTATGTTTTATGTGGTATGCTATGTTCATGTGTTTTTATTGTGTTTTAATTGCTGAGATCTACCATGTTTGTGTTGATTTAGCTATTTGAATACTTGGTTCACCTTTGCATACATTGGATCTAGCTTTGTGTTCTCTAAAATTTTGCATAAATCAAATTATAGGCTGTTTGGATTTGGTTGTTTAGGATTTGAGTTTATGTTTTGTGTTATAAAGTTTAGAGCATCAGTTTAGATTACCTTTTGAGTACTTAAAATAGTCAAGGTTTCAGAAATTGGAAAGTCAAAACGGATTTTGTTTGAAAAATGGTTTAAGTCACTATTTTAAAAAGTTAATAAACAGGCTCCTTTTGATCTTCATAAGTACTTCATTAATTAGTATTAGTTGTTGTGTTTTGGGTTTTTAGATAGCTTAAAGGAAGGTTAATAAGTTTCTAATTTATAGATTTTCTTTTTAACAACTAGATAAGTTGAATCTGAGCTTAAAATTGGTTGTTCATGCATATGCTTACTGTTTGATGATTAGCTTATCATAAATGCTTATTTAGTGGTTACATGGCTTACTTTCTTCATAAAAGTTGTTTAAACATAACTTAATAGGAGATCTGGAGATTTTGAAAGCTTTTCATAAAAGTCAAATAGTCAACATAAGTTTAAAATAAGTTGTTTTAGCTTTTTGAATTTTCTGGCTTATTAAGTACAAGTTTTTCAAATCTATCAAACATTCAATAGATTTTATCAGATTATAAGTTAGTGCGAGGAAAATCAGATCTTAGAATGAGCTAAATAAGTTTATCTTTACTTTTGAGCTTATTGAAAAATCATTTTAGGAGTTTTCGCTTATTAGAAAAGCTGAGTTTAAGTTTGACTAGGTAAAATTGTTATTAAAAACGATTTGCAATTTATTTGAGCTTATTTGGTCCATAAATAAGGCTTATTCGTGTAACTAGCCCGTTTTAGCTTATATACTTTCATTTTTTGCATCTTAGTCCTTTGTGTTCTTAGTTTGTTTGTTTTGGAACGAATAGATAATTGCTCATCAGTCCTTATCTCTTAGCATTTTACATATTTGGCCAAAAACTCTTCTGAGCTGGGTAAGAGTATTGGGCCTATTTGTTGGGCTTGGATTCGTTTTAGAGTTAACAAATTAGGGCTTTTGAAATTAGTATAAACCCGGTTTGTTTTTATTAATATTCAAATTTTCATTTTTAATTTTAATTTATTTAAAAAAGTTTTATTAAATATTAAAAATATTAAAAAAATCTAATAAATATAAAAAATTATTTTTTAATCTTGTGGCATTTTTAGATTTTAATTTTGGGAGATTTTTAGAATTTGCATTTTTATAGCTTTGAATTTGCATTTTTGTGCTTTTAAGAGTTGTACTTTGTGTTTATTTTGTAGTAAGTGCAATTTGTTTTAGCAATAGTAAGTAGTTTACGTAGTTTAATATTTTTATCTGTTTACGTGCATTCAAGTAACATAATATCCAAATATATATCTTATCCAAAAACGATTAATATTGTGATAAATTAGTTGATCAATTCGAGTCAATTCGAGGAAAAACGATAAATTCATTAAAAGAACTGAAAAAGTCTTATATTACTGACCATAAAGGAAATACCGGAATCAAACATCGGTAGTCCTAACATAAGCTGAAACAAGTAAAAGTAAATAATGAAAGGAAGGACTAAACAATGCCCAAACAAGCAAAATAATGTATGAAGTGCATAAAGTAAAGAAGTGTAGACAACTTTCATCCAAATGCACATACTCTCAAAATCCTTAGTGCGTCCCTGTGTACCTGCCGTTCGGATAATGAAAAGAAACTACGGCTAAGAATAATGCTCATTGAACGGATATACAAGCATGATACGATTTATTGAAATGAAACAGGTAACAAAATACTAAAGCTGAAAGACTGATAAGTAAAATGCAGCGGAAAACTGTGTATATTCTGGAAAACCTGGAAACATGTTAATAAACTAATTTATATTTCTAAAAACTTATGTTTATATCTGAAACTGTATTTTAATTTTCCAAGAGCCCATATAGGTCATGATGGTATTGTAAGTTTATGGACTTATATTTAATAGTCATGTGATAGGATCGAACTCGAGATTACGGGATTGCACACAATACGTAAAGAGTTAATTTAATTAATAAATATATTTATTATATTTATTAATTTATTTAATAATATATTTATATATTTATTAATTTAACCGAGCAAGTAACTATATGACTTTAACAGTCATTAAATAATTAATAGTTAAGTTATAACCAACGTTAAATAAATATATAGTATATATAAACTAAAGGAAAGAAGTTTTGAATATTCCGGAATACCCCTAAGGGGTGTTAGTTGGTCGGTTATGGGCTCCAGGGGGGAGGGGGGGGGCAATTGTTGCCTTTTATTTATCTTGGGCTATAAGGTTTTAGGCATATAAATACACCTCCTAATCCCTCATAATTCACACAACATAAATCTTTTCCCTTCTCTTTCTTTTGGGCCGATCGCAAGCTACACCACAAAGGGGTGTTTGGTTGGTTTTCTTGGTTGATCGATTGTATACGTAATCTAGTCCTAGCCCCTCTATAGGGTTGTTAGGTAGATTATTTACAAGAGTTGTAGCTTGGTTTTCACGTGCTAGAATCACGGTTAGCTCGTTGTATTACGTGTGTACAAGAACGTAATATAGTCTTACTTTAGACTATATCTTGGTATACACAGTATAAACCCGAATTGGTGATTTGTTCTTCGTCTTGTGGGATTGCTTTAGCGTAAAGGTACGTAACCCTAATTTGATTAATTATAATAGTGTTATTAATTATGATCTTCTTCAATCGCTTCGGCTATATGTGCTTTGATCTCATTTAGGATTTAATATAATTGTTATGATACTAATAAACCTTCAGCGGCATCGAGAGCCGTTTTAACATGTTATACTTATCGAAAATCTAAAGTTTTTTAACTATATTTGTTTTGAGATAAAACTACATATTTTTTAGGTTTTTCATAAAATCAGGGTTTTGTTTTTTTTAAAATTAGTGTTTTTACTCTATTTTTTAATAAAAAAAAAAGAGAATTGTTTTGAAACCCTACATTACATGTGGGATAATTTTAGATTATATTACATGTTAATTGTTATGTCATGTATGGTTACGATCCGTAGAGATTTAATTGATAAGATTTGTGGGGAATCCATGATTACGTGCATGTTTTCACGAATTGTAAAATTATATGTTTATATGATTTCATGTGCTACGTGATTATTTGATTCGATAAATCTTGAATTAGGGAAGACTTTTATGTAGAGATATAAAGACCTAGATTTGATGATTATTGAATAAATCGTATGCATATGGCTATTTGATTTATTTGTTGCACAGATAAATTGTTATTATGTGTTTATAATATAGGTTTTTTACTTGTTTATATATAAAATTGTTGAATTGTTATAAACAAGGTTTTTTTTGAAAAAAATAATATAATATGGACTAAATCATTTTAAAAATAATGATTTGTTAGATATTTTAAATTAGATAAGATTACGTTGATTGGTGAATTGCAATAATAATCTAACGGCCTACTCAATTTAGACAAACTATAAAGTGGGTTTAACACACCGCTGGTCATGTACCCGGTTAAGGAAGGAGGTGTTATGACATTAGTCGCTGACCAAATTCCCGGCTCGCCTGTGCGTCAAAATTGAAATTACCTACAATTATTAATTGAATTGTACCTTAAGGGTGGTTTACCACAAATTCACATCCGAACCACAATGGATAAGGGTATTGCTTTGTGCGTAGCCGAGTTCTAGCAAAGTACGATGTGATGTGTTGTGGTAAATTCTTCAATTGGTTTAACCAATACCTCAACATAATTTATGAAGAAATTTAATCGCATGAAAATTTTACTAAATGTTTTATTAAACTTATGATATGGAGATTGTATGCATGCTTCTACATACATTGATTTTGACATCAAAATTTATACCCTTAAAAATTTAAGTCGAATGCTCCTAATTGACGAACACTTGAAATTACTTAGTCATCAAATGAGATTTTTAGATGATGTTTTGATGGAGAGAAAATCGTTTGTAGAATGAGAATTCGTATGATGATTTTACGTTAATCAGATTAGACGACTTAATTAAGTTACTCAGTGAGATCTGGAAACTTAGTGCATTCAGAAGGGATGAAACATGTTTACAATGCAAAACGTTTTTGGCAATGTAAGTCCCTTAAATATCTAGAAATTGAAAATTGTTTGTCAATTGAATTGTTCGAAAAGTCGTTGTGTTGAGTACATTCATTACTAGCAGATCAACTCTTGTAATGGATCTATGTCAATATAGTTCTAGAATTCAAGGAAAATAATATGGTTTTAATACCGGGATAATTTTATTTTCTTGAAAGTATTTTGTTATCAAAAATACTAATATTTGAACTTATTTTTGTAGAAATGGCTCAACCCACCAATAACACGATAAGTTCTGCGTTCAAAGCTTTCTTTGAACGACCTGAACTTACTAGCCCAAACTTCAATGATTGGTACCGTTCGCTAAGAATAGTCTTGAGAGCAGCGGGTACTATCGATATCTTGACTACTCCCTATCCGGAGGATCTTGCTGAAGGAGCATCTGATGCGCAAAGGCTTGAACACGCTGCTAATATTAAGAAGCACTCTGAGGTGGCTTGCTTAATGCTAGAAAAAATGGCTCCTGCACTTCAACAGAAGTATGAGCTATTTTTCTCCATAGAGAATGCTTGATGAGCTCAAGGCTATGTTCAAAAAGCCGCAAGCTATGGAGATCTACGACTTAGTAGATGCTTTGCATAGGTGCAAGAAAGCTCTAGGAAAGTCTGTAAGTCCCTATTATTTGGAGATGAGGGGTTATATGGAATAGCTCATTGCACTAGGACAACCCTATGATCATAATATGGCTATCAACTTGATCAATAGATCCCTTAACAAGGACTTCAATGATTTCGTTAGAAACTGTAATATGCATCACGGGGAAGACAGTTAATGATTTGCATGCAATGCTCATTAACTATGAAAAGGGGTTGAAAGACAAGGCATCTACCGCTACGCCTTCTGTACTAACCATACAAAAGGGTAGAGTGATTAAGCCAAAACCGCAATCGAATAAGAAGAAAGGCAAAGGCAAGGGTAATAAGGGTAAACAAGTTGCGACTTATTCGAAACCCAAGCAGAACTTTGTTAAGAGGAGTCAATCTCAAAAGGATGAGATTTGTCACCATTTTAAGGCAAGTGGTTACTGGAAGAGGAATTGCCCTCTTTACCTCGAAGAATTGCGAGAAATAAAGATGAAGTCTGAGCAGAGTGCTGCAGCTTCAGGTACTTTATTTATGATTGAATTGTTCAATTTAACATACAAATTAAATTCCTGGGTATATGATACGGGATGCGGTATTAACATTTGTAATACGCTACAGGGATTTATTCTAGAAAGGAAGATTTCCTATGGGGAACAATATCTGCATGTGGGCAATGGCGCACAAGCAGCGTTTGAAGCTATATGAATTTTGATCTAGTTTTACCTTCGGGTTTAGTACTGAGATTAAATGATTTTCATTATGCACCTACAATTGTTAGGGGTGGTATTTACTTTTCTTGTTTGTTAAATAATAGATTCGTTCACACGATTGATAATAATAGAATTTCTGTTTGGAAAATGGTATTTTCTATTTTAATTCAATTTCTGTGAATGGTGTGTTTGAATTAGACATGCATGATAATGAATCCAATAACGTTAAATCTGTATTTAGCATGAGTAAGAAGAGAATGTTTGACAAGAACTCTTCTTATCTTTGGCATTGTAGACTTGCCCATATTGGGAATACTCATATACAAAAGCTTCAACGTGAAGGTCTTTTGGAAAATATCAATGATGAATCATTTGATAAATGTGAGTCTTGTATCTCTGGAAAGATGACCAAGAAACCTTTTAATAGCAATATTGAAAGGGATACTGATCTACTTGGACTTATACATACTGATGTGTGTGGACCACTTAGACATAGTAAAGGAAAGGTGCTAGCTACTTCTTAACATTTACGGATGATTATAGCCGTTATGGTTATGTTTATTTACTTAAGCATAAACATGAGGTATTTGAAACATTCAATGTGTTTAAAGCAGAAGTAGAACTACAATTAGGGAAGAAGATTAGAGCTCTTTGTTCTGATAGAGGTTGTGAATATTTAAGTCAAGAGTTATAGATTATCTAAGTGAGAATGGAATTTTTTAGCATCTTACTTCTCCCGATACTCCACAACAAAATGGTGTATCTGAAAGGAGAAATCGTACATTATTGGATATGATACGATCTATGTTTAATCTTACAACTTTACCTGTATCCATTTGGGATTATGCTCTAGAATCTGTTGTTCGCATATTAAATATGGTTCCCACAAAGAAGGTCGATAAGACACCATATGAACTATGGCACGGCAAGAAGCCATATTTGTCTTATTTAAAGTTTTGGGGTTGCGAGGCGTATGTGAAACGTGACTCGGGTGACAAACTCCAACAACGATCTATAAAATGTATCTTTGTAGGATACCTAAGGAAACTATGGGTTACTACTTTTATTATCCACCTGAGAACAAAGTAATTGATGCTAGGTATGGAGACTTCCTTGAATCTGATCTTGTAAATCAAGAATTGAGTGGGAGAAACTATGATCTTGAGGAGAGTCATATAGATACATTACCTTCTGAAAACACTAGCGATGTAATTCTTGTAGAACCAGAAAGTCTGGCGGTTCCACCAGAATTAGTTCCTCTGCGTAGATCCGCAAGGATTAAAAACGCAAATAGAAATATGTGTCTTAACATAGAGGATGATGATGAGTTAGGGGATCTTGGTGAACCCGCTAATTATAAATCCGCCATACTTGATCCTGAGAAGGATAAGTGGATGGTTGCTATGGATGAGGAAATGAAATCCATGAAAGTAAATGATGTTTGGATTCTTGTAGAACCACCACCGAATGCTAAATTAGTGAGACATAAGTGGATATAAAAGAAGAAAACCGACATGGACGGAAAAGTACAATCCTATAAAGCTCGTTTAGTAGCTAAAGGTTTTACTTAAACTTTTGGCGTATACTACGAGGAGACATTTTCTCCTTTAGCAGACTTAAGAGCTACTAGGATTCTCATATCTATAGCAGTATACTATGACTATGAGGTATGGCAAATGGATGTTAAAACTGTCTTCTTGAATGGTCTCTTAGATGAAGACATTTATGTGCAGCAACCAGAAGGGTATGTTGATCCTGAGAATCCAGGACATGTGTGCAAACTTCAAAGATCAATTTATGGTTTGAAGCAAGCATAAAGTCAATGGAATAAAAGATTTGACGAAGAAATCAAAAAGATTGGATTTATTCAGAATCATGATGAGCCATGTGTATATCGCAAGCTAGTGGGAATGATGTAGTATTCCTAGTCCTGTATGTTGATGACATATTAATCATGGGAAGTAACATTCCAAGACTTAAAGCTGTTAAGGATTATCATGGTAAATGTTTTTCTATGAAGGATTTAGGAGAAGCTGCATACATTCTAGGAATTAAGATCTATCGGGATAGGAAAAGACGGTTAATTGGTCTATGTCAAGATGCTTATATAGATAAGATTTTGAAGAAGTATAATATGCATAATTCCAAGAAAGGTTTTCAACCTATGGAAGTTAAGCATAATCCGAGTCATGAGAAGCTGCCTTATGCTTCGGCTGTAGGATCTATAATACAGAAGCATAATCTGAGTCATGGATGCATCAACTCTTGAAGAAGAGGTATACATGCAGAAGCTGCCTTATGCTTCGGCTGTAGGATCTATAATGTATGATGTTAGATGCACAAGGCATGATGTGACGTTTGCTTAGAATTTGGTCTGTAGATACCAACAGAATCCAGGGAAGCTCCACTGGACTGTTGTTAAACATATTCTAAAGTATTTGAGGAGTACGAAAGATATGTTTTTGGTATATGGTGGAAAACCAGACACATAACTGAATGTTACAGGTTTCTATGATGCATCCTGGCAATGTGATAAAGACGATACAAAGTCTCAGACGGTTTACGTTTTTGTTATCAATGGAGGAGCAGTTGACTGGAAGAGCAAGAAACAAACGACGATTGTAATGCATGCTACTCAATCTGAGTACATGCCTGTTGTCCCATATTTGTGATGATTAAGCAAGGAAGAAAGAAATAAAATAGATGAAGTAGATGAATTCTAGAGAGAGAAAGTAGTGAGAGAAAGTAGAGAGAAGTGTGTAAAACTTTTGGAAGATTAGATTAAGAAATGAAACAACCAACACCCTTCCTAACATGCTAGGAAGGGTATTTATAGCCTAGCCTACATGTGGCTTAATGGGCTATATGTTTGATTGGGCCGGGCTTGAATAAAATGATTAGTACCTTGAAAGAGGCCTTTTAAGCTAGCCATAAAGCCCGTAATGTCACGACTATTTTAACTAACTATTACAACGTTCTAATAAATGTTACAATATAAACCTATGACCAAACATTCTTGTTTGACTCAATATTTCGAGGCTAACAATCTCCCCCAATGTGAAGTCATTCCTCTTCGATATTTGGAGATCAATGGAGATTACGAATTTCGTCATAAATGAGTCTTTAACGTGTAATAGTAGTCTTGTTACTTCATGCTATGATCTTTGAGCCTCTGTCGTTGTCTTTCGACTTTGTCTTTAAACTTGAGATCTTTAAATCATTCTTGACTTGTGTTTGCCATCTTTCGATCTTGTGTCTTCATCCACATGCTCATACTTTGCACAATCTTGAATGCTTGCTAACAATCTCTTTTGAAGTGAGATCATTCCTCTACATTAATTGATAAGGAAGATTTTGATAATCAGAGTTGCGGAAGTCTTTGGCTTTCTTGATTATTGAATGTCTTTGGGCATGAGAACGTGGTTTTGAATCTTTGACTTTGCTGAGTACACCGTGACGTCACCTTCTCGAGACAAAACTTAAACACGGACTGAATGGCTTTGACATTCGTCCTAAATCGGTAGCGTTTTACCTCCGGTCGGTGAAGACCGTTACACGATATTAAATATCGTACCTATGATAGGTAGATTCAATTAAGAACCTCCTTGACAGGGTTTCGCGGCTGTACTAGCCGTTCTCTTTACTCGACCGTCTCAAAGCAAGACTGCAAACATAAAGAGTGAATCAATTGGATAAATATCCTCTTGATTAAAGTCGTCAATTCAAATTCCTGGAACAAGTTTGATTCATTAAGAATCTTACCATTGTTGCTTTCCAGCTGACACAAACTTGATTCATAAAGAATCTCGCAAGTTACCTACCGTAACGCTGTTTGATGTTGACGCTAGAAGGATTTCCATTCGTTATTGTGAATATTAACGAATATCACTCTGAATGTTCTGGCAAGACCATAAAGATATTGCGTAGAAACCTGAAACGAGTTTGAATAAATTCAGAATCAAACCACTGTTTCTTTTCAGTTCACACATGTTCAATTCTAAAATAATCTTACACATGACCTACCGCAGTGCTGTTTGATGTTAACACTAGAAGGATTTCCACTCATCATTGTGAATACTAAGTAGTATCACTATGAGTGTTCTAACAATATCGTAAGGATATAGCGTAGGACTCTCTTGATCGTCATTCGTGTGTCCTAACGAGATTTGATTGATCTCTTGGCTCTAGACTCGATTTGTGCACTTTTAGTGGTCGGAGGCTGGAGCAGATGCCACCTATTCAATATTAACTATCTTGGAGTGAGAAATTCAATAGAAGTCGTGTTGTTCTCCGTGACAATAAAACCAACTTCTTTTAAGAGAAGCCTGAGTCAGCTGGGGAGGGGTTGTGCATTACATCATTGGGTCCATGATGCGTTGTCTTCATGATGTGTTGACCCGGTTTCTGCCTATGTTGTATGGAGGGCTAATTTCTTTACACCCTTTATCCTTAGATTTCTTTTTCATTCTTCAACCCCTTCAATGCTTACCAAGACATCATTAATAGCACCTTGTTGTGATTGTTCCAGTGCTATCATCAGTACTTAGTCGGCATTCAGCTACGTTCACATTCTACTCCATCTTTCCTAAGGACTTCTAATAATCTATTGCATTGTCCCTGGGAAGATCCCGCTGGTTTTGGTTGGATCATAGGACTTAAACCTAACCACCCTTTTGTCACCAATAACGTCGTGAATTAAAGATGTTGTGGGTATTTGATCGTAACCATGAGTATCGTAACCATGAGTGCTTGAGTCTTTAGATCAAATTTTAATCACATTTTCTCCCCATATCTCTAATATATAAAATCGTTGGATATTATAGATACCAAATTTGATTAAAATATATCAGGAAAAATAGTCTTGAAAATCTTCGGGAGAAGAATGTGTTAAACTTGCATGAAATTGTTTGGAACGCTCCCCTTAAAAATTGATCCAATTGAATTGTCATTATGAGGATGCGATCCATATATCGCTTTTTAAGGATGGGAGTTATTGAACACACAATTTTTGAAAGATTTTGAATAATCATTGAGAAATTCTTGAAAAAATTGTGGTCAACGTTTTTTGAAAAACTCTATTTCTTTTTGGCGAAAAAGTTTTTCTAAAGCATAAACTTGAGTTCATAGACTTTGGATGTCTTGACGCATCCACTCAAGTGTAAGAAGATTTCTCTTCTTTTGCTGAGGGTAAGGGCACTAAAGCGTACACTTCCCCGTGAATAGTTCCGGGTTGCAATTTAAAAGTGATTACAAGACATTGTGTTGAGCTCAAAACGTTGAATGTTTTGTGACAAGCTCAACCCAAGATAGATTGCTCTACCCGTTGTTGGAAAATTGTCCAAAATAGACATTTTCCTTTAAAAATAGAAATGACATGTTTTGAAAAAATATTTAAAACTTTCATTCGAGCTTTATGTACACACCCATGTCGTTATTGAGCAACATTTCTAGGTACGTCCATATTATTGATACTAAAATACATGTGGAGAAGAATAGTTTTTAGATTTTGAAAGATTTTTAATTTTTGTATTTTGCTTTTTCATTAATATTTACAAGTAGATGTTTGATAGATGAATCAAGCAGGCTTCTTTGCCTGAATCTCCAGTTCTGCTGGAGTCAAACATCTCATACCAATTTGCCTAACTAGATACGCAAACCTCTCTTTCGAAAGAGCTTTTGTAAACAAGTCAGCTAAATGGTAATCAGTTCCAACAAAGTATAGTTCAACGATACCCCTTTAAACTTGTTCCTTAATGAAGTGATATCTGACATCAATGTGCTTCGTGCGGGAATGTTGTACCAGATTGCAGGAGATGGCTATGGTGGACTTTGAGTCACAGTACATAGGTACTTTATCAAAGTGGAAGCCATAATCCGTGAGTTGTGTTCTCATCCATAGAACTTGAGCACAACACGCAGATAGAGACAGATACTCCGCTTCGGCTAATGACAGGGACGTGCAATCCTGCTTCTTGGAAGACCTTCCCACAAGCTTAACTTGACCTAGAAATTGTGCACCACCAGAAGTACTTTTTCGTGTATCAAGACACCCTGCATGATAAGAATCTAAATAGGCCGTTAGAAAGAAACCGGTTTCCCTCGGATACCATAGTCCCAAATAAATGGTATTCTTTAGGTACCGAAAGATCCGTTTAACCTCCTTGAGGTGCTTTTCAGTGGGTCGTTCTTGATATCGTGCATAATAACACGTAGCATGTGATACATCTAGTCAACTTGCTGTTAAGTACATGAGGGAGCCGATCATTGAACGATATTTCGTTTGATCTATGGCATCTCCCTCCAAATCAGCATTTAGGGATGTGGTTGATAATGGTGTCCCAACGGGGTCACATGAGGTCATACCATGCTTTTTGATTATCTCTTAACAATACTTAGCTTGGTTGATAAAGATACCACTTGGGGATTGGTGAACTTGAATTCCTAGAAAGAATTTTAGTTCGCCCATCATTGACATTTCAAATTTGTTGTGCATGACTTTTTCAAACCGTTTTGAAAGTTTTGTGTTTGTAGACCCGAAAATAAATGTCATCAACATAAATCTACACAAGCAAAATGTCATCCCCGTATTAATAAGTGAACAAAGTTAGATCAATTGAACCTTTTGAGAAACCTTTGGATACCAGAAATTTCGAGAGCTCATCGTACCACGCCCTTAGAGCTTGCTTGAGTCCATAAAGTGCTTTGTGGAGACGATACACCTTGTCAGGATAATGATGATTGACGAATCCTTCCGGTTGCGTGACATAGACTTATTCCTTAAAAGGATCGTTAAGAAATGCCGTCTTTACGTCCATTTGATAGACAGTGAATCCCTTATGTGCAGCATAAGCAAGGAAAATCCTGACCGCTTCCAAGCGAGCTACTGGTGCAAATGATTTTTTGAAATCAATACCCTCTTTCTTGCCATACCCTTTAGCCACTAGCCTAGCTTTGTTCTTGATGATTGTGTTTTCTTCATCCATCTTGTTTTTCCAGACCCATCAAAGATTTAATGGAATTACATCGTATGGTCTATTAACAAGTTCCCAGACTTTAAATCTTTCAAATTAGAGAAGTTCATCTTGCATTGATTCAATCCAAGCATGATCAGCCAAGGCTTATTTGATATTAGTTGGTTCAGCTGTACTCACGGCAAGTGCGAACATACAAACATCACCATCGGTGTTAAGTTGTCGTCTTGTACGAACGGGCTGTAAAGGGTTTCCAATTACTTGAACCAAAGGATGATCTCGGGTCCAATGATATGTTGATGAATGTCGTTGATACAATGTATGCATATTTGATGGATCAACATGGCGAGTAGAAGACTCTCCAGATTCGTGTACCGGTGTACCGAATGGGTTGATAAATTCGTCTTAGTCATTTAATGCATTGTCTGCTTGATTTGTGTTCTCTGGAGCAATGACAGTAGTTGTGGATGTTGTAGGAGCTGTTGTTGATGTGATATTCTGAGGAGGTAAATCTGCAGCAAACCGTGTTGAAGTAGATGAAGTTGTATCCTTTTGTTGACGATGATCGGTATCATCATTCTTATCATGAGTGACAGCGGAAGACTTCGAGACAACTTGTTTCTCCCCCGTGAAATATTCATCATACATTGGTCCATACAATATTTCCAACTCTTCAAGTGTCGTGTTGACTGTCATATCTACTCTTGGAACATTTTCTTGAACCAGCGTTGAACTTGACGTTTCATTGCTGTGGTCTTGAGTTCCGAGTTCCGTGGGGTTGTGAACGGAAGTCGTTTGTCGTTGTGGATCGGGACTTAAACTATTTTGTTCAAGTGCCAATTCTTGCAATTCATCCAATCTGATATGAATAGTCTCGACTATCAATTTTGTTCTCTTGTTGTAAACTCTATATCCCTTAAAATGAGTTGCATATCCCACAAGAATGCATGCATCACCTTTCTCTTTCATCTTGTCCAGATTTTCACCATCTCGAATAATGTAACACGTACATACAAAAATGTGAAGGTGTTTGAGTGAAGGTTTTCGATCATGAATTATGTGATATGGTGTCTTTTCGTGTCTAGGAATAATTAGGGATCGGTTTTGTGTGTAGCATGCGGTTGACACGGCTTTGGCCCACAAGTATAATGGTAGTTTTGAAGCGGATAATAGTGTTCGAGCAGCCTTGACTAAAGTACAGTTTCGTCTTTCAACAACACCGTGTTGTTCGGGTGTTCGAGCAATAGATGTTTCATGTTCAATCCCCTCGGCTTCAAAATAATTCTTTAGAGTTGAATTCAAGAATTTTGTGCCTCTGTCAATACGTACCACTATTACTTGAGCTTGAAGACCACGTTGTATCAACTTAAGGAAGTTAATGAGAACCTCAGGTGTTTCATCCTTGGACCTCAAGAAGTGAGTCCATGTGTACCTTGAGTAGTCATCGACAATTACCATAACGTATTTCTTCCCATTGATGCTTTTAACACGCATTGGTCGAAACAAATCGATATGAAGAAGATCTAACCGTCCTTTTGAGCTTGGTGTAGTCTTTGTCTTGAAACTACTCCATTTAGCTTTGCAAAGCTCACAAGAAGAACAAAGATGATCCTTGATGAATTTCATGTTTGGAAGGCCTCTCACAATATCTTTCTTGGAAAGCTAGTTGATGGTATCAAAATTGAGATGAGATAAACGTTGATGCCATAACCATGCTTGAGTCGTTGAAGCTTTAGCCATGAAGAAAACTAGAGTTGAGGAAGTTGTGTCTTGAAGTGAAATTGTGTAAAGTCAGTACCCCGCGAACCGGTAAGTAAGTCATTCCCATTATAATCATGAACAAAACATGTCTTTTTTCTAAAGAAACCTCCAAATCTGCATCACAGAATTGACCAACCGAGAAAAGATGGTGATTAAGCCCTTCGACGTAGTATACCCTTTTTATTGTGATATTCCCCTGAACCAAATTTCCATATCCTAGGATCGGTGCAAATTGATCATTTCCGAATCGGACCGTACCCAGGAACTTCTCCACGAAGTTAATTAGAAGCTTGAAGAGAATTATATTTATCATCTGCAGAAGAATTAGAACACGATGGAGCATTTGCTAAATTGGATACCACGTTAGTTGTGATTTCAGAATCATTAGTGTCCTTAGAAACATTTAAAGGCATACTAACACTAGTTGTCACATTTTCAGTCCTAACTTTAGGCATCCATTTATATCCTAGAGGACATTAATTAGCAAACCACCATTTCCGAGACTTGCTAGAAGACTTATATAATTCCCTAATTCTGCTTCTAGGGTTCTTAGTGGTGGAGTCTGATGCATTACTTTTCTTAGTGGGGGTTACACCAGAATGGTTCACTTTGCGTTTGGGTTTACTAGCACTAATAGGCATCGCAACTTGCTTCTTAGTTCTAGTATCTACGCCTTTGACATTATTCATAGCACACATAGAATGATTAGCATTAGCACATTTTCCACATTTGACACAAACAAATTTAACATTTAAAGCATTCAAATCATTCAAAGCATCCAAATCATCATTACACGCGATAACAGACTTTTTATTCTTAAAAACATTCAAATTCCTAGGGTGTTCTTCTACTTCCTTCATCTTCCCTTGACTCTTGTGTTTCCAGACCTTATCATTCACTTGAGTTCTCTTAAGCCGAGGCCGACTAACACTAGCAGTGGAGACTACTCCTGTAGTAGAAGACACACGAGTATTAGTGTTTCTATAACTTTGAGGCGATTGACTAACTTTGTTTGTGGGTTTAGTGGTTATTCTATACATTCCTGGTTTAATCACATTATTGTGTTTAACGCTTGGTGCTACAATATTCCTTATGGGTTGAGTATGTGGTAACCTTTCCTTGCCATCCATCTTGGGGGCAAACACAGGTTTTGCAAACGAGGAATTTAAGAAAGCAGATGGTTTACCCAAGATAGAGGATTTAATCACTTTAGAGGCATTGGGTTATCTAACAACAGGTTACTTAACGCTAAGTTCCACAACTTTCCCACCCATCTTAGCAACGAGTTTCTTCAACTCTGCTATCGCGATGTCTTTTTCTTGTAACTGAGCTTTCAAATCCGAAATATCAAGACTTTTTTCGTTTAGTAATCGACATGACTCAGATAATTTTACTTCCAAAGGTGTAACATTTGAAAAACTGCCAACTTTCTTTTGCAAAGCAAGTTCAAGTGAATTACAATGTTTTTGAAGATAATCATATCTATGTTGAAGTAACGAAAACTCTTTTTTGTCAACTTTATTCAAAAGCTCAGTTTCAAGACGTTCACACTCTTTTACTTGATCAAGATATTTGCATTCAACATCAGAATATTCATCAATATCAGCACAAGGTGTAACATAAACACACATAATATCTTTTGAGAGACAATCCTGTAAGAGTAGATCATATCCTGTAGAAAAATCGTCTCTTTCAGGTTGATGGTCATTCACTTCTTGTTCAAGAGATTCCACGTATCTCAAATCATCAAACATTTCTTGTTTAATTAGTGTTTCAAATTCCAAAATATATTTTTACGTTCTTTCCGCAAGCGGAATCAAAATACTTTTCACAAGCACAGTTATATCGTGAGGAATTTCTGTATCTCCTTTCGAAATTTCACGTTTTTTCTAGTCATCATCAACAACCTTTTTGAAATTTTCATTGTTACTCTTGAGAATACTAAGTGCTTGCTTACTCTTGCTTACAGAAGCTTTAAATAGAAAGTATTCAACAAATTTTGAAACATTAGTTTTCTTAGTGGCAAAAGCTTGTCTCCATTTAATTCTTACTTGTTCACATTTGAAAAATATTTGCTCACGAGTTTTCTATGTTTGCGGTTTGAAAAGACCATAAAGACTGTTTTCATAAGCATAAATATATGGTTTAACAAATTCTTTATTAACTTTTGGTCTACTCTCTTCTTCTAAATCGTTTGTCTCTTCACTATCGGGCCTAACAACAAGGCAATCAAGATCGGTTCATTGGGACTCATCAAGATATAAGTGTTGATTCTCAGATTGAGCTTGCTCAAGGTACTTAGGATTTGCAAAACTAGGTATCATTGAAACAAAAACGAGGTGCCAACATTCTCATGGTTTGAATTGATTGATTTGTTTTGTAAACAATTTTCTTGTAAAAATCAATTTGAGTTTCAAGGTCTAGCATTTTGTCAATGTCATTCGCTTGTTTAGTTTTGAAATCCTTTTCCATCTTTTCAACCACAGATTTCTTTTCATTAACACGTTTAGTTTTATCCTCTTGAAAAAAACCATTTACTTGAGTTAGCTCATTGACTTTAGTGGTAGCAAGATACGTTTTGTGACGTTCAATACTCAAAGAGGTGTTATAATTACGTTTCTCTTGTTCTAGAGGCTTAAGAGTTTAGTTATATTTCTTTTGAAAATCGTCCTTTTTGACATTAATTAAACACCCTTTGTATCCCTAAATCTCATTAGTCTTTTGAAGAAGCTGAGCTCTATAGCTATCAATGGTCTCACTAGATTTAATTAGAGTAGCTTTGCATTCTTCAAAATTTTGAGTGAGCGTAGCGTTTGCCTTCTTTAATTGCTTTTGACTCTTTCTAGTTTCTTTAACATCTTTTTGTAAAGAAGCAATTAAGTTAGTAGGCGCAATACACTCCTTGTCATCATCATACTCATTTGCATGTTGATCATCCTCAGACTCATTATTGCACATGTCTGATAAATCGGGTGTGGTATAGCTATCAACCGTTTCCATCATACATGTGTCATTAATGGCTTTGGGTAGCTCAAAATGCTACTGAATATTACCAAACACATTATATTCCTCTTCAATGTGTACCTTATCGATTGGATCAGTATCAATGATAGGACCATTGTCATCTTCAGTGACATTGAGAAATTCTTCAACCTTTACCATGTACGAGTAATGTGCTTCAAGTTCTTGGTCGGAGGCTTCATCATCAGTATCATCAAGCATTGTGTAACACTCTCAAATTTCGTATCGGTACAGCGGAAGGGTCTTTTAGAGTGTTACAGGATAGCACAATAACTCCAATCATAGAAAACACATAAAAATGGTTGTACAAGGTTTAACATACATTCATTCGATAAAAAGTTTTAAAGTGTACAACAGGTCCCAAATTATACAGGTCATTAAGTTTACAAAACATAGATCGAATGAACGTTTTTATTATTATGTGGGCGATCAGAGTCGATCTCCATCCGGATTACCTTCAAGCACCTGAGATAAAAACATGCAAAAATCATATCAGCGAATGCCGAGTGAATTCATAGAGTTTAATAAAACCGTTATATAAAACAATCATTGAAATCAGAATACAAGTATAATATCAGAAGTAAGTCCTCGTATTGCTAGTCAGGCAATATGTAAATCTTCTCATACATAAATTCGCTTACCAATCAATGTGGTACGACGGGGATCAACCGTCAAGGCGCGAACTGGGGTGATCGTCCCCAAATAGTACTATCATATGCATAAGCGTCTACCAAATCCTGGTAGTTCACAATTCATGCTAATGGGAATTTGAGTGACATAACCTAACTACTAATAATTCTTTTTATCTCTTTTATTGGGTCATCGCATCATTCGGGTCCATATCATTAAGCATACCATCGGGACTACTTGTGTTCTATTTTATCAAAAACTAGCATGTTATCTCCCTCGCGGGTTTATAAATTATTTTATAAAACATTTAAAAGAGTGCGAGGCAATGAACTCACGTTGATAATGAAAGGCGGATTATCGGCTACGGGCGTGCTTCGGTCACGGAAACCTATATAAATAATAATCGATCTTAGACTTTTGTCCAATGACTTTATCAAAATAACAAATATCCATATGATGATTTTGTACATATGATGATGATCAAGTGGGTTTATATATTCTTATTTACTCATTTTAGTGTTTATGTATTGGTAACTTTTTACTAGTTTACTTAGTTTTACCTATTTACATATTTTAGGTCCAATAAGCCTATTATAAGTTCATTAACTTGTATTAATCCATTTTATACTTGTATTATCAGTATTTATACTTTACATGTTGGGCCCAAATGGATTAAGACCAATAAGTAAACTTTATAAGTGTTTAACTTATTTAGTTAAATTATTAGTCCAAATATGCTAACTTAGCTCGTTAATATCCGTATGTCATATAGTTCGGGTTTGATCGTCTAAGTTTTAATTGGCGAAAAACGTTAATTTTACGTTAATAGCCGAAAAGTCGTAAAAATCATGTTTATAGTTTTTATAACTTATAAAACTTACCATACTACCATTTTTATAAAATGTTCATTTATTTAACCTTATACATATTTATATAAATGAAATTTATAAGTTAGTGGGTTTTAATTCACATTTTATACTATATTAGTTTGAGTGCTTATATAATACTATTAAACATTAATTTCTCAAAATCTGATTTTTAGTTTCATCTTCACCATTTTTATCATATCTTGAGTTCTATAGGGAGATAGAAGCTCATTTTTGGATGTCATAAACTTCATATTATGTGCTACAAATAAGTTAGTTATAGCTACTGATCAATCCATTTCTAAGTATCCTTAACAGTCTCTACAAAACAGACTATTCAGATTGCCACACTAATCTTGTTTTGATCATATCTCACTCATGTTGATGATTCAATTGCATGGCCAACTCTCATATGTGTATGACATCTAACACTTACTGAAAATGGATTCCACCATGCAATTTTATCAGTTTATAACTTGGTTACTTACTGTTTTTATACAGCCAACATTTTAAGCATGATTTTAGCATTGTTACTTATGGTTTTTCATCTTTTTAATCATATCTATCAACACTTGATCCCCACACAACATTTTTATCATCATATATTCATAATATACATACACAATAAGAAATAAAATACATTTGATATTTACAAAAATAACAAGAGAAATGGAAAGGATGATCTTCTTTACCAATCAAGATTATATCTTGTTTTTGGATGACAATAACTTGATGAACACCAAATATATCTCCAAGATCATCAACCACCAAGATTGTTTGTTGAGAAATTAGCCCTAGGACACAAGAAAATCACCTTCTTTGTTGTTAATATGGCCACCAATCAATCAAGGCTTCAAGGTTTCTCCATAATATGAATAGATAACATAAGATTTGTGGCTAGAATTGATCAAATGGGGTGTTTGAGGGTGGTTATGGGACGGAAAAGGGAGGTGGGGTGAGAGAGCTTTTAGTTGTTTTGCATGTGCGAAATGGAAGCAAATGGTAAGTTAAGTGGTTTTGTGGTTTGTGGAAAATTGTGGCTTACTTGTTAAGCTAAGCTTAACAAGTGTAAGCTACTTGTTATAAGGGTGTTACATCAAGTGATGTGGTTTACCTCTTGGCCGTCCCTTTTGTTAGTGGGGTGGGATAAACTTGTTTTGTCCCATCCCGCTAATTTACGGGTAGTCCTTGATTCTAGTTTCCTCGATTTGCGTGCCCTCGGGTCGTTTTATGAAAAACGTTTTTATAAATTATAAATCAACGGCACAAAACGAATCTAATAAAAATTGTCTCATCAAAAACGGAGTTCAAAAACGTAAATACGTAATCCTAAGGTTTCCCGTTTAGTCGTAAAGGACGCTAAATTATGCACGTAAGCACAAATTTAAATCCGTAAATTGTGTGTTCATCAACCAACAAAAGAATAAGTTTCAAAATAATATACGAGAAAATAATTCACTACCTAAAAATGTTAGATTGTCACAGCTTTTCCACCTAAAAAGGATAAACGTCCTCGTGATCCATTTCATTTTGATGTCCGTTTCTTATTGAAATCAAAGAGGTGCGGATATTTCCTCCACATTTCATCCTCTCGTTCCCATGTAAATTCCGGTCCAACCTTTGAATTCCGTCGGATCTTGACAATAGGTATCCGACTTTGTTTCAGTTGCTTTACCTCACGATCCATAACCTCTACGGGTTCTTCGATAAAATGCAACTTCCCATCTATTCAAACCTTACCCAAAGAAATTTTCTCATCACCCACTGCTAGACATTTCTTCAGATTAGATACATGGAATGTTTTGTGAACACCATGAAGTTCTGGGGGTAACTCTAGTTTATAAGCCACCGGACCTACTCTAGATAAAATCTTAAAGGGTCCAATATAGCGGGGATTCAATTTCCCTCATTTTCCAAATCTTATAACGCTTTTCCATGGCGATACTTTCAACATTACTTGGTCACCCACTTTAAACTCCATCAGCTTCCGCCGCACATCCGCGTAACTTTTCTGTCTACTACGGACAGTCAACAACCTATTCTTAATCTGAACTATCATCTCCGTAGTCTCCCGGATCAATTCCGGTCCCGTGAGCTGGGTATCCCCAACTTCAATCCAACATACAGGAGATCTACACTTCCTACCATACAAAGCTTCAAACGATGCAGCCTTAATACTAGAATAGTAACTCTTGTTATACGAAAACTCTGCTAACGACAAATGTTTATCCCAATTCTTACCAAAATTTATCACACAAGCTCTCAACATATCTTCCAGTGTTTCTATCGTTCTTTCACTTTGCCCATCAGTCTGGGGGTGATAAGCAGTGCTCATGTCGAGATTCGTTCCCAAAGATCTTTGGAGAGATTTCCAAAAATCGATGCGAATCTAGGATCTCGATCTGAAATGATCGATACACGCACTCCATGCTTGCATACAACATTATCAAGGTAAATACAAGTCAACTTCTCCAGTGAGAACTGCTCTTTAACCGGAATGAAGTGTGCTGATTTGGTCAGTCTGTCGAAAATAACCTAAATCGAGTTATTTCCAGATGATGTTCTAGGAAGTTTGGTGATAAAGTCCATCGTAATTCGCTCCCACTTCCATTCAGGAATCTTTGGTTTCTGAAGTAGTCCTGATGGATTTTGATGTTCCGCTTTGACTCTAGCACAAGTCAAGCATTGAAGAACATACATAGCAATATCAGCTTTCATATTCAGCCACCAGTACAACTTCTTCAAATCAGGGTACATCTTATCAGATCCCGGATGAATGGAATACTTAGATTTATAGGATTCTAACATAATCAAATCTCTTAAGCCTCCAAACTTAGGTATCCACATACGACCTCTTAAGCATTTCACTCCATCAGCTCTAACCTCTAAATGATCTCCTTCTCCTCGGAACCCTTCATTAACAAAATTTTCTTTCTTACAGGCTTCTATTTGCGCATTTCTAATTTGCTCAGGCAAATTATTGTGCACGATCAAGACTAGAGAACGTACCCTGATAGGCTCTCTATCTTTTCTTCTTAACGCATCGACAACAACATTGGCTTTTGCTGGGTGATATTTTATATCACAATCATAATCACTTAACAACTCTATCCATCTTCGTTGCCTAATGTTCAATTCCTTCTGATCGAGAATATACTGTAGGCTTTTGTGATCGGTGAATATCGTACACTTGGTGCCATACAGATAATGTCTCCACAACCTAAGAGCAAAGACTACAGCTCCTAACTCAAGATCATGAGTAGTATAATTTTCCTCATTCTTCCTTAATTGCCTAGAAGCATAAGCTATCACTTTTTCTCGCTGCATCAAAACAGCTCCATAACCTCTAAGAGATGCATCACAATACACTACAAAATCTTCACTCCCGTCGGGTAATGATAAAATTGGCGCACTACATAATTTTTGCTTCAATGTCTGAAATGCTCCATCTTCATCACTTCCCCAAACGAAAGGTTTATTCTTCTGGGTAAGCTTAGTCAAGGGTTTAGCTATTAAAGAAAATTATTTAATGAATCGCCTATAATAGCCAGCCAATCCTAAGAACTGTCACACTTCCGTTGGCGTTTTCGGTGCAGACCAATTCTTAATGGCTTCAACCTTTGCAGGATCAACATGAATTCCATCCTTGTTAATCACAGGACCAAGAAATTGCACAGAATCTAACCAAAAATCACATTTCTAAAACTTAGCATACATCCTTTCATCCTTTAACAAATTCAAAATAATCCTTAAATGTTCTCTATGTTCATCTTCATTCTTAGAATAGATTAGAATATCGTTAACAAACACAATCACAAATTTATCCAAGTAGGGCTTGCACACTCGATTCATTAAATCCATGAAAACCGCAGGTGCGTTAGTTAACCCAAATGGCATTACTTGAAATTCATAGTGTCCATAACGAGTTCTAAATGCAGTTATAGGAATATCTTCTTCACGGACGCGAAGTTGGTGATATCCAGACCGCAAATCTATCTTAGAATACACACTAGATCCTTATAGTTGATCAAACAAATCATCAATCCTTGGTAAAGGATATTGATTTTTAATTGTCAACTTATTCAGTTCCCTATAATCAATGCACATACGGAAAGATCCATCCTTGGTAAAGGATATTGGAACTCCCCAAGGCGACGAGCTTGGTCGAATAAAACCTTTATCAGACAACTCCTTAAGTTGTTTAGATAACTCCTTTAATTCAGAAGGGGCTAATCGGTATGGCGCACGTGCCACCGGTGCAGCACCAGGAATTAAATCGATTCGAAACTCTACTTGCCTTATCGGTGGAAGTCCGGGTAAATCATTAGGAAATACCTCAGAAAATTCACAAATAATAGGTACATCTTCCAATCGTTTCTCCTTAAACTCATTCCCGGTCACTTGAGCTAAGAATAACTCGCAACCGTTCCTGATGTACTTATGGACTTTAATACATGAAACGATTTTCAAACGGGATTCACCTCGATTACCATCAATTACTAGTCATATTCCTAAGAGGAATCTTAACCTTCTTCTCTCCACATAAAATAGTAGCATTATTCAACGACAACCAATCCATACCAATAATAATATCAAAACTACCTAATTCTATCAACATCAACTCAATCGGAAAGGAATAGTTCAAGAGATTTAGAGAGCATCCTTCTAATAGCTTATTAGTTTTCACTAATTTACCATCAGCCAATTCCACCTCGTAACTAGTATTTACCTCAACAGGATCAATGTCAATCATCAACCACCAAGATTGTTTGTTGAGAAATTAGCCCTAGGACACAAGAAAATCACCTTCTTTGTTGTTAATATGGCCACCAATCAATCAAGGCTTCAAGGTTTCTCCATAATATGAATAGATAACATAAGATTTGTGGCTAGAATTGATCAAATGGGGTGTTTGATGGTGGTTATGGGACGGCAAAGGGAGGTGGGGTGAGAGAGTTTTTAGTTATTTTGCATGTCTGAAATGGAAGCAAATAGTAAGTTAAGTGGTTTTTTGGTTTGTGGAAAGTTGCGGCTTACTTGTTAAGCTAAGCTTAACAAGTGTAAGCTACTTGTTATAAGGGTGCCACATCAAGTGATGTGGTGTCCCTCTTGGACGTCCCTTTTGTTAGTGGGGTGGGATAAACTTATTTTGTCCCATCCCGCTAATTTACGAGTATTCCTTGATTCTAGTTTCCTCGATTTGCGTGCCCTTGGGTCGTTTTACGAAAAACGTTTTTATAAATTATAAATCAACGGCACAAAACGAATCTAATAAAAATTGTCTCATCAAAAACGGAGTTCAAAAACGTAAATACGTAATCCTAAGGTTTCCGGTTTAGTCGTAAAGGACACTAAATTATGCACGTAAGCCCAAATTTAAATCCGTAAATTGTGAGTTCATCAACCAACACAAAAATAAGTTTCAAAATAATATACGAGAAAATAATTCACTACCTGAAAATGTTAGATTGTCACACATTGCTCCTTCCCCAGCCGACAGTTTAACCCCAGCTTCCATTTTCTTGCAAAGCAGCATCTTTTCCTTATGATAGCCAGAGTCCCTAACCCATTTCGGCTTCCTACATTCCTTTGCCATATGCCCATTGCCTTGAAAATTAAAGCATTGAATCCCACTTTGGTGAACCACTTGAGTACCAACAGTTTCCCTATTCCCAGCAGCAGTAGAAATCCTTTGAGTATCATACATAGCAGTTTGTCGATCATACCGTGCAGAACCCTCAACATGTGTTGGATTACGTCGATCATACCTAGGAGGACTTTCATCACGTTGACGTGTGTCATACCTTCGAGGACTCTCAACATATTGGTTCCTTGTATTTGATGATGTTCGAAGATTGTTGTTGGTGGGTTTGAAGATTTTCTTGTAGGTCTTCATAATGAAAGAAATTTGTTGCTTCATCTCCCTATCCTTCTGAGCTAGTTCTTCATCACTGTCCTCTTCAGATGATGGCTCATGTGATGGTGATGGGTCTCTTGGTTCTTTGTCTCGTGATCTTGTGGGAACTAAATACTTAGATGAAGTGGAGTATCTTGGTGAAGAGGATGTGGTGGAGTATCTTGGTGATGAGGATGTAGTGGAGTATGACTTTGGAGCACGAGAGCTACGAGCTTGAACGTGTTGAGTGGTAGACACCAAAGCAAGTGGATTAGTAGTCTTTGATATCCTTTCAGCTCGAAGTTCATTCGCCTCATTTTGAAATTGTTTCAAAATGTCAAAGAGCGTGTGATAGTTGACCTCGTCTAACTTACTATGTTGTTTCACCAAGGTTACGAACCGTATCCACTCTGGTTGAAGTTGCTGTAGAAATTGCACATTGACTTGCATAGTGGAGACTTTCAAATTGTTTCTTGTCATGTCATTCATCATCTTGTAGAACCTTGAGTAATATGAATCAATTGATTCCCCATCCAATGAAGTAAACTTGCCAAAGTTCCAGAACAAGTTAGTTTTGACATCTTGCTTGTTAAGTGATTCTCCTTGTTACAAGCATTCAATGGCAAACCACATTTCTTTTGCAGTAGAGCATGCATCAACTGCTGAGTAAATATCATCCCCAATTCCACTGAGAATCAAATAGATTACTTCTTTCTCTGCATCAATCCAAGCACGTTTTTCTTTCGAAGTGTTCTCATATGTTTCCCCAATAGTTTGCTCATCAGAACCGGTCGTCGAGTCGGTTGCTGGAATTGCAGGAATGGTTATGTTAGTGAGATTATAAGGTCCTTCTTTGTGCATCGTCGGAGAAGATCACCATTTGGTTTAATATCAAGATATCGAATAAAACGGGATTGCCATTGTGCATATAGATCGGTCACAAGCATTGGTGGTCTCTCTTTATTTCCCGCCACCATGATGTTGTTGTTCGTCACACGATACTCTGTAGTAGAATCCATCTGATAAGCTTTAAAATGTTAAAGTGAAAAAGGATCTTAAGTAGATGTGTTGTGATTTTTGTTGTGGTTTAAATTCCGAAAATTTGCAATTTTTCTTCAGTCCGACAATAAATTCCCCAGTTCGATAAAACGGTAGACCAAAAAATTTTGTAATCGTGAAATTTTGAAATCGAGCTAGAAATGTCCTAAAACTAGTATGGAAAAAAATTGAATTTACTTGACGGGAAAATAGTCTAGATAGTGGCTAAGTCTAAAAAATACTCGAACAAAAATTTAGCGAAACATATCATCGGAATGTCCATCAGAAAGTGCTATCGGAATGTTGTTGGAATGCAATATCAGAATGCTGTCGGAATGCTGTCGGAATGTAGTATCGGAATGCTGTCGGAATGTATAACTGTCGGAATATTATCTGTCTGAATCACTGTCGGAATAAGAACTATCGGAATCCCTGTCAGAATCACTGTCGGAATAACGGTCGGAATAATAAACCCTTTTCCGATGGAATTCCGTCGGAATAACTGTCGGAATGTAAAGCCCTTTTCCGATGGAATTCTGTCAGAATAATTGTGCAATTCCGAAACTTTAGGTAAAAAGTGAGATTTTTGACAAGAAAAACCGTGATTTTAACCAACCAAAAGCAACCAAATCCCTACCACAACTATGTATGAGATGAATACCAAGATTTAGAGCACGAAAAATACAAAAAGATTTGAATTCGAGATGATGTAATAAGGATCAAATCATACGAATCAAATGAAAACACAACCAATCACAAAGCTACCCCATGGTGATTGATACCAATTGTTGTCCCATATTTGTGACGATTAAGCAAGGAAAAAAGAAAGAAAATAGATGAAGTAGATGATCTCTAGAGTGAGAAAGTAGTGAGAGAAAGTAAAGAGAAGTGTGTGAAACTTTTAGAAGATTAGATTAAGAAATGAAACAACCAACACCCTTCCTAACACGCTAGGAAGGGTATTTATAGCCTAGCCTACATGTGGCTTAATGGGCTATATATTGATTGGGCCGGGCTTGAATAAAATGCTTAGTACCTTGAAAGAGGCCTTTTAAGCTAGCCATCAAGCCCGTAATGTCACGACTATTTTAACTAACTATTACAACGTTCTAATAAATGTTACAATATAAACCTATGACCAAAAATTATTGTTTGACTCAATATTTTGAGGCTAACAATGGCTGCTTCAGAAGCTGCAATGGAAGCTGTTTGGATTAGGAAGTTTATTCAATATCTTGGAGTGATGCCTTCAATTAAAGAACCTATTGATATGTATTGTGACAATTCTCCCGCAACAGTATTTGCCAATGACCCTGGAGTCATGAAAGGCGCCAGACACTTTATGTGTAGACATCACTACGTCCGAGAACAAGTTGAAGCTCGGGAAATCAAATTGATAAAAGTTCACACAGATGATAACGTAGCAGATCCTTTGACTAAGGCATTGCCTAGACCAAAGGTAGTTAAGCATGCGAAGTCGATTGGGCTGCAACTAGCTAGCGAACTCATGCAATAAATCTGTGATTAGTATTTGGATAAAGGATGTTATGAAATTAATATATAATAAAATAAAGATTGGGTTTCGTTTATTTTTATTATTTAATAAGTGTATCCTAATTTACATGTTTTAATCCATGAATAAATGTTATGCTAAATGTCCGTTGTCGATTAATAATATGGGAGTATTATTAAACCAAGACAAATCAGAATAGTGACAGAGTATACTTGAAAGTATATTGATCGATTTTGGATGATATTCGATGAATCGAATATAGGACTTATCCCAACTATATGTTATTACTTTATGGATCTTTGTCATTAAGTAAAACATAAAAGTTATACTTAGACTTGAGATATCAGGAAACTGTTATGAATCTAGTACATCTCTGTAGAATAATCTAAGTATCTAACGCTAAACGTAACTGGTAGCTATAAGGATTATTTTCGGAAGTGTTGAAAAATTCATAAGTTTTGCTCGTAGTCAATATGGAATTTATTTCCTCCATTTTCATTTTGGAGTTTAATACAACTGGGCCCCTCGTGGGATTAGTAAGATGTTTGTGTGGCCACACCCAAATTTGTTTTGATAATCTTGCTGAATCAGTGAACAAGAAATAGAATGGTTAATGAAAGGAATGACTGAGATCCATATCCTTATTAACGTTGTATTAGAAATAAAAGGATAATAATAACGATGCATAATCGTTAAAAGGTTTTGTCCAGGAGACCTTACTCGAGTTGTACTAGAGGCATTGCTATATGTAACTAGACGCTAGTAAATGTAATCACGATATTCGAAATATGTCCAAGTGGGAGCTGTAAGTTTATGGACTTATATTTAATAGTCATGTGATAAGATCGAACTCGAGATTACGAGATTGCACACAATACGTAAAGAGTTAATTTAATTAATAAATATATTTATTGTATTTATTAATTTATTTAATAAATATATTTACGTATTTATTAATTTAACCGAGCAAGTAACTATATGACTTCAACGATCGTTAAATAATTAATAGTTAAGTTATAACGAACATTAAATAAATATATAGTATATATAAACAAAGGAAAGAAGTTTGGAAGATCTGGAACACCCCTAAGGGGTGTTAGTTCGTCGGTTTTGGGCTCCAAGGGGGGGGGAGGGGGGGCAATTGTTGCCTTTTATTTATCTTCGGCTATAAGGGTTTAGGCCTATAAATACACCTCCTAATCCCTCATAATTCAAATAAGATAAATCTTTTCCCTTCTCTTTCTTTTGGGTCGATCGCAAGCTACACCACAAAGGGGTGTTTGGTTGGTTTTCTTGGTTGATCGATTGTATACGTAATCTAGTCCTAGCCCCTCTCTAAGGTTGTTGGCTAGATTATTTACAAGCGTTGTAGCTCGGTTTTCACGTAGAATCATGGTTAGCTTGTTGTATTATGTGTGTACAAGAACGTAATATAGCCTTACATTAGACTATATCTTGGTATATACGGTATAAAACTGAATTGGTGATTCGTTCTTCGTCTTGTGGAATTGCTTTAGCGTAAAGGTATGTAACCCTAATCCGATTAATTATAATTGTGTTATTAATTATGATCTTGTTAAATCGCTTCCGCTATATGTTCTTTGATCTCGTTTAGGGTTTTATATAATTGTTATGATACTAATAAACCTTCAGGTATCAACTGGCATGAATACATAGAGGGGTGACCACATCATGCATAAGAAGGGTGACCTCTAATTATACTGGTCTGGGTAGGAGGGATCAAATCCTTGTGAAGGATGTAGAGCACATACCACATTCACCTGATAACTGAAAGCTGTAAACTAGGATGCACCTATACGCCCCACATGATAATACTGATTGTTAGCCCTATATTTTATATAGTCGAACAAGAATGTAATAGGTCATCTTAGTCGTAAATGGTCTTGTATTGTAATAGGATAGTCGGGAAAACCGAGCTTGGACTTTAAGCTAATATTGTATAAGTTAGGGGCTTTAAGCCAAAGACAAGCCAACCCGACCCATGGAAACAAACCCACGGCCCATGGAAAGCCCATGTGGTTCGTGGGTATATATACCCTCTTCTATGTGTGGAAGTGGGTGTTGGTTACATTTACTTTCTCTCTCTAATAGTAAAAACCTTCCACCATCTCTTTAGTTTCTCTCTCTACTTTTCTTCTCTTTCTCTCTCTAAATATTGTGTTATGGATTGAAGTGGGTTTAACATTTGGTATCAGAGCCTGTAGTGGATAGGTGATTGAAGATTCGTGTTTGTGTTCTTGATTTTCGTGCCTATTTTGATCCAAATCATTCGAACCAATTTTTTTTTGTGTTTTTTATGGGTTTTTCTTGATACAAATCTTCTACATAGTTGTGGTAGAGATTTGGTATATTCACTTTGGTTAAAAACACAAATTTTTTGGGTGTTTTGATCATTTTTTGGCTTAAAATTTCGAATTGGTAGGTTTTGTCCGAGATAAGTGGGAATTTGGTACTATTCCGACAGGTTTCATCGGAAAAGGGTTTTACTTTTCGATAGATATTCCGATATCTTCCATCGAAAAAGGGTTTACATATTCCGATCATTATTCCGATCAGTATTCTGATAGGTTTGGTGAACAGATATTCTGATAGAACTTTCCGACAGACATTCCGATAGTACTTTCCGACAGGTATTCCGATAGTACTTTCCGACAGGTATTTCGATAGAACTTTCCGACAGACATTTCAACAGGTATTCCGATAGCACATTCCGACAGGTATTCCGATAGAACATTTCGACAGGTATTCCGATGGACATTCCGGTGAATATTTTGTTCGAGTACTTTTTAGACTTAGCCACTATCTAGACTAGTACCGGAACATAGTTTACACGAAGATTAAAAAAAAGATTTAAATTTTTTAGCTCAAGTAAAATCAATTTTTTTCCCTAGTAGTTTTTGGCTATTTCTAACTCATTTTTAAAATTTGGTGATACGAAATTTTTCGGCTTACCGTTTTGTAGGACTGAGTAATTTATTGTCGGACTAAAAAAATTTGGAATTTACGGAATTTCAGTCACAATCAAATCACAACACATCCACTAAGATCCTCATCCATTCACAAGTATTCACCATGTCTAACAACAACATCAACATTGCGACTGCGAATCAAATTCGTTTAGAACTAGGTGGCAATGGTAATCCACCTGTGCTGACAGCCGGTTGCTACGTTCAGTGGAGATCTCGTTTCCTGAGTTTTCTAGATGGAAAAGAGAACCGAACCGCTCTTCGTCATTGCCTTGAGAATCCACCTCCAGCTTTTTAATTCAGACTCATTACCACACAAGCAAAAGATGGTACTTCATCAACTACACGAGCTATGGAGGATTTCGACACATGTCCTGCTGAGAAAAAGAAACTCCTCCAAGCTGAAGTTGATGCTGTTAACTACATACTTACTGGAATTGACAACGATATCTATTCCACGGTTGATGCATGTCCTAATGCTATGGAAATGTGGAATGTAATTCATCGATTGAAGCAAGGTGAGTCGATCAATGTTCAAGATCTCGAGACTAATCTACTTTCGGAGTTTGGAAAATTCACATCCGAAGATGGTGAATAGATTGACTCATATTACTCGAGATTCTACAAAATGATGAATGAGCTTGTCAGAAATCAGTGCACCATCTCCAATCATCATGCCAATGATTAGTTTCTACTTCAACTCAAACCGGAATGGCAAAGCTTTGTGACTTTGGTCAAACAAAGGGAGGATATCAAGACTATATCTTACCATAAACTTTATGATATATTGAAACAACATCATAATGAAGTGAATGAACTTAGGGCTGAAAAGGCAGAACAATCTGTGAACTCTATTGCTTTTGTGGCTGCTATTTCAACAAAACCCGTTCCCCATTAACAACCACCTCACATTCCTCAAGGTTATCAAGCTCATCCACCAAAACTCTAGCTACTGCTAGAAACAAAGCAAAAGCAATTGTCCCCACTACACCCCTAAAGTATGATACCGAGTCAGATAGAGACAGTGATGATGAACAAACTTCAAGGGACAAGAAGATTGAAGAACTCATGTCTTTACTCACCACAACTTATAAGAAGATCTACAAACCTACCAACAACAACCTTAGATCATCATCTAATGCTAGATATAAGGAAGTTGATCATGCACCTAGGTATGATCGTGATGCTAGGTATGATAATCAGAGGATGCCGAATCAAGTTGGGGCTAGAGATACTGTAGGCACTCCGGTTGTGCAGAAGACTGGGATTCAATTCTTCAACTACAAGGGATTTGGGCACATGGCTAGGGAATGCAAGAAGCCAAAACGGGTTAAGGATTCAGGATATCACAAGGAAAATATGCTACTGTGTAACAAAGAAGAAGCAGGGATTCCACTCACAGCAGATGAAGTTGACTGGCGTGACTATACTGATGATGAAGCCGATGATCAAGAGTTGGAGGCACATTATGTGTACATGGCAAAGATTCAAGAAGTGATTCCAGAGACTGCTGAAAATAATGGACATATCTTTGATACCGAGCCAATTGAAAAGGTACCATAAAATGATAACTATAATGTGTTTGCTAATGAACGACGGCATCCTGAGCAACCCAAAAGCATCAATGACACATATGTAATGGACACGGAGGATAGCAATATCTCTACGGATTCACAACATATGTGTAATGATGACGGAAATGCTACTCAGGATACTTACTCAGAAGAGGACTTTGATTTGCTTGCGTCTATTATTGATTCTTTAAAACATGAAATTAATGAAAACAAAGAGGCTAATAAACGTCTGAAGCAAGCAAACACATCCTTAGCCGAGGAGATAGACAGGCTTAAAGTGTGTGATTATGTAAATTAAGGTTATCGACGAGTTGCAATAGCAAATGGTTTGGTAGAACGTCAGGTGCTCAATGAACAATATTGTTCTGAAGTAACACACGAAATTCATATTTCAAAACAAAAGATATCGGAACTTAAAGAACAACTGCTGCTACATAAACTCCAGATTACTGAGTTAGAATCGGTTAACAAAGAACAAACGGATCTTTATAAAACTCGTGAAGAAAAGGATATTGAAAAAAATTCTTGATTTGGAAATGAAAGGCATCAAAAACCCACCATGGTTCGGGTGGTCGGGGATGATCAAAGAACATATATGTCATTGTTGTTCTTAGAGAGAGAAAGTTAGAGAGAGGTGAAGAATGTTATGTGTTTTTATTCCAAGTGAAATGAAAACAAGAAAAATAAAACAAACTTCCACACCCCCATGGAGAGTCATGGGGGTATTTATAGGCCTAACATGTCTAAACTATACATACTTTACACATTAAGTCCCTACGTGAAGCAAAGTATGTAAATCTAGTCCAACTCACGTGAAAGGCGCCAGCTTACCAAAAAGTAAGTCTAACAATCTCCCTCCAAGATGTTGACTCACGTGAGTTGGTTACAATGATTCCTACAAGCAAAAATAAAGAAAAATGATAAGCTTGAATTCCAGCATTCTTTGAGACAGTCTTCAGCGACCTTCATCTTCTTGAATACTCCAGCTCTATTTCTTCAGCTTTGTAGAATCTAGTTGAGTTTTACTCCCTCCCAACTAGAAGGCCTTTCATAAAACAAGCAGTAAAGACTGCTCCCTCCCAAACAGATCATACAGAGGATATCTGTGGGAGGTGATAACGTCATCAACATTTTCTCACAAATTGAAGCAATCCCAGTTTTGATTCTATGATAGAATACCAGAAGTACACACTCTATCCCGAACAAGAAGTAAAACTGTAGCACTAGAGTCAATTAAGTCCCGGAAATGCACATTTCTCCTGACAGGACAGTGATGATAAAAAGTTGCCACATCAAAGTCAATTAAGTCCCGAATGTAGTCAACTTATCCCTCTATGTAGAAACGGTAACACCAAAGTCAAGTGACCCCGCATGTACACATTTCTCCCTCCAGGATGATACCTATTAAGGGAATCATCCTTCATGTGTGTACGTGGTATGTCAAATGGAACCGCTTACTTAGTAGCCATTACTATGTGAGAAGATGTGAATAATATCTCTCTAAACAAAATTCTCTCAAGATCACCCCGAACTGAATCCCCTTATCAATTCTGTTGGCTATTGATAGTGACCACTGATGAAGATAACCCGATAATCCAAACTTGAAACTGAAGTAGAATTCCCCAAACTTGATCTTAAGCTTGCACTATAGTAGAATGAAGAACGATGCAGAAAAGTCTTAAACGTACCCCATACCAAAGGGCGGTATTAAAAAAGATACAACCTCTCTAAAGTACCCTATACCAAAACAGGCGGTATATGAAAAGATACTACATCTCTTGAAGAAATCCACAACTACAAGTGCGTGTGACACTGAGAACCGCAACGAAGCTCCCAAAAAATGATAGTTATCCATGTCGTCGTCCATCCTCCCCTTGACAATGGAAACTAGATACTTCAAGTCTTATTCATAACCGTATATGCTCGAACAAGTTATCTTAGAAAGTCGTAAGTACTCCTTTCAAGACAAAATAAGAACGCCTCTGAAAAATCTCACTTCAACCTCAAATAAGTAGCATCGAATCATCTTCGTAATCACATGAACCGTAATAGCCATTAGGAATTTAGGTGAATTTTTTGATAAGGATCGTTTTAGTGTAATGTATCGTGTTGTTGTGATTGTTGTGTTTGTTGTTCGTGAAAAAATGATATGATCGAAAACGGATATCCGGCCAGAATGTCACTGTTTAAATGGCCTGCCAAAATAATAAAATCTTGTCCCATAAGCCTATAACTCGACAACAATTTTATCACTAGGTTCTTTCGAAAATACCCGGCTCAATCCAATAACCCCGTAACTCAATTTCGACATGATTAATTTTTGCAACATTCGGATATTTAGTCGGTCATCCCGAATTAAATTGCAGAAATAAATCAGCCCACTACATACATTCGGTTAGAGTAGTGAGCGGCCATTTACATAGTACCATACTCGAATATGAACATTTGACATATGTATAAACATAGCCAAATGTAAATACGGACCTTCCCAATGACATGATATCAATCACCATAATAATTGTACCATATATGAATATAATATATCCCGTATAATAGCAATGCACAATGTCCCATTTGCATAGACACGTGATACACCACTTTGACACCGAAACCCACGTGTACTAACATCAAATGAATCGGTCCACCCAACATAAAATAGGCCGATCCAGTAACCGAGCATTTAGAAATACAAAAGATACTCAATTCCAAGTATCTTCTCATAATCCAAAGCACACCCACATTGGAAGATCCGCCCATATGGCCACGTGGTTTCCACTTACCATTTGAAAATCTAATCCAGACACGTAACCCGTCCAAAATATGATATAATAACCACTCAACCTTAAAAATCTCATACCTAATCTCATCAAACCCCACTCTCCTTTCTCATTACCTCCGCCCCCATGAACAACATTTATCTCTTCACAATCTCACTTCATCTTGGTTTCTCCGTCTCCACATTTACACAAGAATCTCATCCCATCAATTACTTCCAAAGCACCATCTGCTATTATCACTCTTATCTCAAAACAAACCCACATATTACTCGTAACCTCCGCCCCCCCCCCATTCTCATCAGATCATCAATCTCATATTTGTCTCCCGTGAAAAATGAAGAAGAAGATGCGGCGTCTAGATCAAATAGAATGGTCTCGGGTAGGTGAAAGTTATGCATGTCGGTGTTTGATTTAAACGAGTCATAGAACTGTGATGGTTAGTTGATAAAATGAAAAAAATCTTTTTACAGATTAAAAAAAAACATTTTAACAAACTGAGATCAATGATAGAGTGAAATCGAGGCAATGATTTTCGTGTGAATAAATATAGATCGAGTCTAGGTGATTTTGGTGTGAAGAGAGAGAGAGTTAACAGATGGTTTTAAAAAGAGACGGTATTCGTAGTTAACAGAGAGAGAGAGTATAGATGATTTTGGTGTGAGAAAAAAATTGGTTTGGGTTACAGGTTTAGATAGGAGATGGGTTTGCAAGACAGTGAGATGAGGGAAAATTGATGGTTGTTAAAAAAAACTCGAGTCTAAATCTGATTTGTAAAATTAATTGATTTAAACTCATCGCAATGATTTTGATTTCAGTCCATCGTAATATGATTGTTTTTTTTTTCGGTCCATCGCAGTGACATGTTCTTCCATCGCAATATTACACAAATACCCATCGCAATAAACATGATCCATCGCAATGACATCGGGAAAATTTGGGCAGCGTGACGACTTGGCTACCATTGCGATAAATCAAGCCGCCCATCGCAATGTGGACAGCCCAACCCATCGGAATGTGTAAAAACCCCATCGGAATACATCCGAGAAATGAAGAAGCCATCGCAATGTCATCATCTGAATATCCATCGCAATAGTACCATACCATCGCAAGAGGGTTTTGACCTGTGCTTTTGTGACCCCGAAAAAAAATGGAACTAGACCATAAAACTGTTTTGTCCTTATCCCCATAAATAGGAATAGATGAATACAGGGACAAATAACAAAAAGAAACGGGTACAAAAAAAAAACTGGACAAAAATTGTGTGACGAGGCTAAGATGAATCATGGACAAAAGATGATGGAACAATATGGTACACACAATTCTAAACATGGATAGATTAGGAAATCGAGACTTGAATGGGTAATAACTATAATATCAAGACACGAATATACTAACCATGACCCAGAATGATACGAACCGATAATCTGAAAACACCACCACACGAATCTAAATACACAACACAAACACACGGATACAAGACACCCCCGGTTAGCTCTGATACCACTTGAAAGGCATCAAAAACCCACCATGGTTCGGGTGGTCGGGGATGATCAAAGAACATATATGTCATTGTTGTTCTTAGAGAGAGAAAGTTAGAGAGAGGTGAAGAATGTTATGTGTTTTTATTCCAAGTGAAATGAAAACAAGAAAAATAAAACAAACTTCCACACCCCCATGGAGAGTCATGGGGGTATTTATAGGCCTAACATGTCTAAACTATACATACTTTACACATTAAGTCCCTACGTGAAGCAAAGTATGTAAATCTAGTCCAACTCACGTGAAAGGCGCCAGCTTACCAAAAAGTAAGTCTAACAGGAAAAGAGAGTCGAAACGTTAAACAACAATGTTTACAAAACGGGTCAATCTATTCAAACTATGAATATGCTCAATAGAAATATGAAAACGAGTTTTGTTAAGCCTGAATATCTCAAGAACGTTCAATCTATAAAGCCTGGTCTTTATGATATCGGTTGTTATGTTGATAATCTTGCTCTTATGCTTTCCCCTAACTGCGACGAAACCCTTCGTCATCAAGAAGAAATTCGATCGAAATTAAGTGATTTGATAAACCTTTCTGATTTTAACAATCATATTAAGTTTGTCCCTCAAAAATAACTTTCAAAAGAACAAAAGATGTATAATAGTGTTCCACCACCAAGTGATGAACCACAAAAGAAAGTTTCTTTAAAAAGGAGTTTCAAAAAACAATCAATTTTGTTAGAAAAGCGAATTTTGGATGAAAAACGTAAATGGGATGAGAAAAGCAAAAGTGTTCATCAATTTGAGTTTATAAAACAAGGGGTTTTAAATTTGTACAAAGGTGTCGTCGACTATGAAAAAGTTTCTAGGGATACCGTTAGGAATATTAAACCTAACCCACAGGTAGAAGTCGTCATTCAACAATGCATTGTTCCAACCATTGATGATCTTTCAAAAAATGTGGAAATGTTTTATAACGCTCTCACTGAGGAAATGTTAACTGATTTAAGTTATGTTAAATCTCTTGAAGATGAAGTTGATTTTCTTCAAACTAAATTAAAGACACAAGAACACCAACTTTCTAACAAAATTGATCGACTTTCGAAGGAATATTTTCATGCTGACCATATGAATGCTATACTTGGTTTGTATACCGATCTTGATCAGTATTGTCATGTAGCATGTCTAGTGTCAGAAACGGACAAGAAATGTCACAATCTTCAAGTTGAGCTTTGGAAAAAATTTAGTCATATAACAAACTTTCGAAAAGTTTTTCCCAACTTGAGAAACACTCCATTTATCTTGAACTTGCTTTACAAAAAGGTGATAAATCTCATAATAATAAAAACTGTCAAGAACTGGCAGCTTCTTCGATTCGTCAATTAAATGAAAAAGGTTTCGAAATAAATGATTTGAAAGCTCAGCTACAAGAAAGGGACATAGCCATTAGTGAGTTACAGAAACTCATTGAGAAAATGAAAGGAAAGTCTGTTTTGGGTAAACCATCCGCCGTTCGTCAACCGAATGCGGTTAAATGCCCTAAATCATCTATTTTGGGACAATCCCCACAGACTTTGCCTAAGATAGGAAATGATAAGAGTACAAATGTGATAGTACCAGGAATGTATAAGATGAAGACTAAGCCCACTCAAACTAGAACATCGAGGTTACCTCAGAATATTAAGAAAACTAATCAACGTGTGTCTTCTTCTATAGGAGTAATCCCCACTACTAGCGTTAGTGGACCACAGATTAAGAGCACTAGAATGCAAGATAAGGTCATGCCTAACAATAGTCAAGGAAAGAAGTTGGAAGTAGAAGACCACCGTAGGAATTTTAAGTTTTCTAAGAATAAAACGTCTGTAACTACATGTAATGACGGTTTAAATGCTAAGTCCTCGAATGTTGAATTTGTTTGTGTTGAATGTGGAAAATGTGTTCGTACTTTCAATCATGATGCTTGTGCTCTTAATCATAATGGCGTGAATACTAGAACAAGTAAGCTTATTCTTGTGCCCACTAGTACTAGAGAATCTACAAGAACTTTGAACCAATCCACTGATCAACCACTTAAGAAACTAAGTGCGTTAGACTCCACTACTCTGCGTAAACAAAACACATTAAAGAAGATATATAAGAACATGATTAGAACATGTACTCGGGGGTATTCGAGATTTACACCACCCGGATACAAATGGGTACCTAAGTTAGCCACTTTAGTGATTGGGTCTAGGAATATCAGCTTGCCTCTAGACTTTGCATCTAGGCCCACTACTATTTTGGAACCCGTTTCTATCAAGGGCTCCCATTTGTCAAATGCTACATTGTCTTCTAATTCTTCTGCAGCTCGTCGAAATCATCCTATTCATAATGGACTCTGGGTGCACAATGCACATGAAGCTTCTCATTAACTTCGTGGAGAAGTTTCTGGGTTCGGTGCGGTTTGGAAATGACCAGTTTGCACCAATACTTAGATATGGTGATTTGTTTCAAGGAAATCTCACTATCAAATGGGTTTATTACGTCGAGGGACTGAATCATGATTTATTCTCGGTTGGTTAATTTTGTGATGCGGATTTGGAAGTGGATTTTCAGAAATCTACTTGCTATGTTAGAGATTACGATGGGAATGACCTTCTTACAGGTTCTCGTGGTTTTGATCTCTACACAGTGACTCTTCAAGACACATCTTCAACAAATCCAATTTGCTTAATGGCTAAAGCTTCATCATCTCAAGCATGGTTATGGCATCAACGATTGTCACATCTCAACTTTGACACCATCAACTTGCTTTCGAAGAATGATATTGTGACCGGTCTTCCTAAGCTAAAATTCGTCAAAGACCATCTTTATTCTTCTTGTGAGTTGGGGAAAGCAAAACGAAAGTCTTTTAAAACAAAGACTACCCCAAGCTCAAAAGGACGATTAGAACTTCTACACATGGTTTTATGTGGTCCCATGCATGTAGAGAGTATTAACGGGAAAAAGTATATTCTCGTGATTGTTGATGATTACTCTAGATACACATGGACTTTCTTCTTAAGTTCCAAAGATGAAATACCAGAGGTTCTCAAAAACTTTCTCAAGATGATATAGCGCAATATTCAAGCTCAAGTCTTAACCATAAGAACGGATAGGGGTACTGAGTTTTTGAACAAGACTGTAACACTCTCAAATTTCGTACCAGGTCAGAGGAAGGGTCAGTAGAGTGTTACGGGATAGCACAATAACTCAAATCATAGACAACGCATAAAAATGGTTGTACAAGGTTTAACATACATTCATTCGAATAAAAGTTTTATGTTTACAGAAGGTCCCCAAATTTCACAGTCATAAAGTTTACAAAACATAGATCGAATGAATAATTTTATTATGTGGGCCATCAGAGTCGATCTCCATCCAAGTTACCTTCAAGGATCTGAGATAAAACATGCAAAAATTTTATCAGCGAATTCCGAGTGAATTCATAGATTTTAATAAAACCGTTACATAAAACAGTTATAGAAATCAGAACACAAATATAATATCAAAAGTGAGTCCTCGTATTGCTAGTCAGGCAATATACATAAATCAAGCCATACATCTTAAACCGTCCATGAGACTGTAGTCTCAATATTACCATTATAGGTAAAATTATTATCGTTATTTGTGTTATTATTTGGATTTCGTTGGTATTTGGATTATTACTAGCCACATGACATTGCTACCTTACTATAACAAACAACGGGCCGCGAAACCGACAAACAATTTGCCCATCTAAATTAGCGTTTCGTCACAAAAATCACGCTATGTAATCTTCTCATACATAAATTCGCTTAACAATCAATGTGGCACGACGGGGATCAACCGTGAAGGCGCGAACTGTGGTGATCTTCCCCAAATAGTACTATTATATGCATAAGCGTCTACCAAACCCCGGTAATTCACAACTAATACTAATGTGACTTTAAGTGACATAACCTAACTACTAATAATCCATTTCATCTCATTCATTGGGTCATAGCATCATTCGGGTCCATATTAATAAGCATACCATCCAGACTACTTGTGTTATATTTTTATCAAAACTAGCATGTTATCTCCCTCGCGGGTTTACAAAATATTTTATAAAACATTTAAAGAGTGTGGGGCTATGAACTCACGTTGATTAAGAAATGCGGGTTATCGGCGATGGTGTGTGCTTCAATCACGGAAACCTATATAAATAATACTCGTCTTAGACTCTTGTTCAATGACTTTATAAAAATAATGGCTATGTATATGTATGATGATATTATAATTATGATGATGATCAAGTGGGATTTATCTCTTTATTCAACATTATAGTGTTATGTGTTAGTAAATTTTAGACTAGTTACACTAGTTTTAACTTGTTTACATATTAAGGCCCAATAAGCCCATTAAAAACCAATACGTTATATTAGTCCATTTTTACTTTTAATACCAGACCTATACTCATATGTTGGGCCCACGTGGGTTAAGCCCATGAGTAAGTCCATTAGTGCTTAGCCAAACTAGTTGGGCTAATAGTCCAATAAGGCTACTTTGGGCCGTTAATGTCCATAAGTTATAAAGCTCGGGTTTATTGGTTTTTTCAAATGTACTTATATATCATTAGATGAGTTATAAAAATGTTACATTAGACGGGTCCGACCGTCTAAGTTTTATTTGGCGAAAACGTTAGTCTTTCGGTTTTAGCCGAAATGACGTAAAACTTATATATACTTTTATAATTTTAGAAAACATTTGAGTTTTTTAATTTTATAAAATGTCATACTTATTTATCATAGTATACAACTTATTTTATAAGTATTATTATAATTTAGTGGGTTTTATATATGTATTTTATAATCATATTACATGAGTGCTCATTTTATATTATATACTTTTATTTCCAAATCTAATTATCAAAGTCACTTTCACCATTTTTACCATATCTTGAGTTCTACAAGGAGATAGAAGCTCAAATTTGGGCAGCACAAACTACATAATATGTGCTACAAACAACTCCTTTTAGCTACTTCTCAATCGTCCTCTAAGTATCCCTAATAATTCGTCCAAAATAGACTATACAGATTTGAACCTTAATAGTATTTTGATCATATATTGCTCATTTTATTGATTCCATTGAGTGGTCAAGTCACCACATATGTAAAATCATATATCTAACTGTATATTCAATAATCCAATCCATTTTACCAAGTTATGATACGGTTACTTACTGTTTTATACAGCCTATAAATTTAACCATGATTTTAACATCTTTACATGTAGATTTTAGTCATTTTAACCAAATCTATTAACACAAGATCCCCACATAATACTTTGATCATCATTTATCATCATATACATATATATTTATAAAGAAAATACAAGATTACATTTACAAAATAACAAGATGATGGAAGAAATGATCTTGTTACCAACCAATATAGTGAAAAGTTAAGATCAAGACTTGGTTTTTGATAACCAATCTTACGAAATATGAAGACCACCTTCAAGATCACCAAATATATGAACACCTTAAGAAAAATTAGCCCTAGACTCCAAGGAAAACTTCTTTGTATATGTTAGGATCACCTCAAATCAACATGTCTTCAAAGGGTTTTCATCTTGTGCAAGTTAAACACAAGATTCATGGTAGGATTTTTGATCAAATGGGGTGTTTTGTGGTGGAGTATGGGACTGAAATAGAGGAGAGTTGAGAGAGATTTGGAGTAGTTTGCATGAGACAAATGAGTGCAAATGGTTTGTGTTAGTAGTTTTAAGGTGTAGGTGGTTTTGAGTATAAACTAAGGACAAGTGTCCTTAGTTTTATCTTTAGTTGACACATCAAGGGGTGTGTTGGCTAAGCTTGGCCGCCCCTTAGTGGGGGCGGGGCAAGTGTTAACTTTTCTCATCCCCACTATTTTACGGATACTCCTCGATTCTAGTTTCCTAGATTAGCGTGCCCTCGGGTCGTTTTACGAAAAACGTTTTTATAAATTATGAACCAACGGCACAAAACGAATCTAATAAAAATTTTATCATAAAAAATGGAGTTCAAAAACGTAACTACGTAAACTTAGGGTTTCTGGTTTAGTCGTAAAGGACGTTAAATTATGCACGTAAGCCCTAATTTCAACCCGTAAGTTGTGAGTTCACAAACCAACACAAAAATAAGTTTCAAAATAATATACGTGAAAATAATTTACTACCTGAAAATGTTAGATTGTCACAACATTTCCTCCTAAAAGGGATCAACTTCCTCGTGATCCATTTCATCTTGATGTCCGTTTCTTATTGAAATCTAAGAGGTGTGGGTATTTCTTCCACATTTCATCCTCTCGTTCCCAAGTAAATTATGGTCCATGCTTTGAATTCCACTGGATTATGACGATAGGTATTCGACCTTGTTTAAGTTGCTTTACCTCACGATCCATAACCACTTCGGGTTCTTCTATAAAATTCAACTTCTCATCAATTTGGACCTTATCCAACGAGATTTTCTCATCACACACTACTAAACATTTTTTAGATTAGATACATGGAATGTGTTATGAACACCATAAAGTTCTTGGGGTAACTCTAATTTGTAAGCCACCGGACCTAGTCTAGATGAAATATTAAAGGGTCCAATATAGCGGGGATTTACTTTCCCTGGCTTTCCAAATCTTATGACGCCTTTCCATGGCGACACTTTCAACATTACACGGTCACCCACTTCAAACTCCATCGGTTTCCGCCGCACATTCGCGTAACTTTTCTGTCTACTTAGGGCAGTCAACAACCGATTCTTAATCTGAACTATCATCTCTGTAGTTTCCCGGATCAATTCCGGTCCTATGAGTTGGGTATCCCCAACTTCACTCCAACATATAGGAGATCTACACTTCCTATCATACAAAGCTTCAAACGGTGCAGCCTTAATACTAGCATGATAACTATTGTTATATGAAAATTCTGCTAAAGGCAAATGTTTATCCCAATTCATACCAAAATCTATCACACGAGCTCTCAACATATCTTCCAATATCTGTATCGTCCTTCACTCTGCCCATCAGTTTGGTGGTGATAAGCAATGCTCATGTCGAGATTCATTCCCAAAGATCTTTGGAGGGATTTCCAAAAATTCGATGCGAATCTAGGATCTCGATCCGAAATTATCGATACAGGCACTCCATGCTTACATACAACATTCTCAAGATAAATACGAGTCAGCCTCTCTAATGAGAACTGCTCTTTAACAGGAATTAAGTGAGCTGATTTGGTCAGTCTTTCAACAATGACCCAAGTCGAGTTATCTCCAGAAGATGTTCTAGGAAGCTTAGTGATAAAGTCCATCGTGATTCGCTCCCACTTCCATTCAGGAATCTCCGGTTGTTGAAGTAGTCCCGACGGCTTTTGATGTTCAGTTTTGACTCTTGCACAATTCAAACACTGAAGAACATACATAGCGATATCAGCTTTCAAATTCGGCCACCGGTACAACTTCTTCAAATCATGGTACATTATATCAGATCAAGGATGAACGGAATATTTAGATTTATGGGATTGCAACATGATTAAATCTCTTAAGCCTCTAAACTTAGGTATCCACATACGACCTCTTAAGCATTTCACTCCATCAGCTCTAACCTCTAAAGGATCTTTTTCACCTCGAAACCCTTCATTATCAAAATTTTCTTTCTTACAGGCTTCTATTTGCGCATTTCTAATTTTCTCAGGCAAATTATTGTGCACAGAAAAGACTAGAGAACGTACCATGATAGGCTCTCTATCATTTCTACTTAATGCATCGGAAACAACATTTGCTTTTCCCGGGTGATATTTTATATCACAATCATAATCACTTAACAGTTCTATCCATCTTCGTTGCCCATATTTAATTCCTTTTGATCGAGAATATACTTAGGCTTTTATGGTAGGTGAATACCGTACACTTGGTGCCATACAGATAATGTATCCACAACCTAAGAGCTAAAAATACAGCTCCTAAGTCAAGATCATGAGTTGTATTACTCTCCTCATTCTTCCTTAATTGCCTAGAATCATAAGCTATCACCTTTTCTCGCTGCATCAAGACAGCTCCATAACCTCTAAGAGATGCATCACAAAATACTACAAAATCTTCACTTCCGTCGGGTAATGATAGAATTGGTGCACTACATAATTTTTGCTTCAATATCTGAAATGCTCCATCTTCTTCACTTCCCCAGACGAAAGGTTTATTTTTCTGAGTTAGCTTGGTCAGGGGTTTAGCTACTAAAGAAAAGTCTTTAATGAATCGTCTATAATAGCAAGCCAAATCTAAGAACTGTCGCACCTCCGTTGGTGTTGTCGGTGCCGACCAATTCTTAATGTCTTCAACCTTTGTAGGATCAACATGAATTCCATCTTTTTTAATCACATGACCAAAAAATTGCACAGAGTCCAACCAAAAATCACATTTCAAAAACTTAGCATACAACTTTTCATCCTTTAACAAGCTCAAGATAATCCTTAAGTGTTCTCCATGTTCCTTTTTTATTCTTAGAATAGATTGGAATATCGTCAATAAACACGATCACATATTTATCCCAATAGGGTTTGCACACTCGATTCATTAGATCCATGAAGACCGCAGGTGCGTTAGTTAACCCAAATGGCATTACTTGAAATTCATAGTGTCCATAACGAGTTATAAATGCAGTGATTGGAATATCTTCTTCACGGACGCGAAGTTGGTGATATCCAGACCGCAAATCTATCTTAGAATACACACTAGAGCCTTGTAGTTGATCAAATAAATCATCAATCCTTGGTAAAGGATATCGATTTTTAATCGTCAACTTATTCAGCTCCCGGTAGTCGATGCATATACGGAAAGATCAATCCTTCTTCTTAACGAACAAGACTGGAGCTCCCTAAGGCGACGAGCTCGGTCGAATAAAACCTTTATCAGACAACTCCTTATGTTGTTCGGATAATTCCTTTAATTCAGAAGGTGCTAATCGGTAAGGCGCACGTGCCACCGGTGCAGCACCAAGAATTAGATCGATTCGAAACTCGACTTGCCTTATCGGTGGAAGTCCGGGTAAATCATTTGGAAATACCTCAGGAAATTCATAGATAATAGGTACATCTTCCAACCTTTCTCCTTAGACTCATTCCCGGTCACTTGAGCTAACAATAGGTCACAACCGTTCCTGATGTACTTTTGGACTTTAGTACATGAAACGATTTTCAAACGGGATTCACCTCGATTACCATCAATTACTAATGTCCTATTCCTAAGATGAATCTTAACCTTCTTTTCTCCACATAAAATTGTAGCATTATTCAAGGATAACCAATCTATACCAATAATAATATCAAAACTACCTAGTTCTATCAACATCAAATCAATCGGAAAAGAATGGTTTAAGAGATTTAGAGAGCATCCTTTTAACAACTTATTAGTTTTTACCAATTTACCATCAGCCAATTCCACTTCGTAACTGGTATTTATCTCAACAGGTTCAATGTCAATAAGGGCACTAAATTTAGAGAATACAAAGCTCCTATCAGCCCCCGAATCAAATAAAGCAATAACATAATGATTGTTGAGTAAAAACGTACCAGTAACGACATTTGGATCCTCTTTCTTAACCTCAACAGTTCCAAGCTGATAAGCACCACCCTGGGGGTTTCTTCCAGGTCCAATCCTTTTCAACTTGGGGTAATCCGATTTCTTATGACCTTCTTCATTATAGTTGAAGCAAATAACTCCCCTCTTACACTTTTCCACTTTGTGTCCTAGCTTCCGCAATTTCGGCACTTCCAGCAGTCGCCAGCATTCCTCTTATTACCACCCTTAGGACACTTTTCATCATTGCACGGTGTGTTGTTGGTAAGAGCATTTGCATTCCCCCTTCTTTGGGTTTGACTGCGATTAAAATTCTGCCTATTATCACCTCGACCTCTACGATCGCCATCACCCTTTCTTTTCTCACCAGTATGTGCTTCATCCTCCTTGTCCTGAATTATTTGCCCAATGAGTTGGTAAGCCATTCGAACAGCATCATCAATGGTCAATGGTTTTGATGATGTCACATCCCCTCGTATATTCATGGTCAACCCTTTAATGTATTGTTCAATTAGGATCTCTTCGGGTTCCACCGATCGAGGACATAGCAAGGCCAACTCATGGAATCGGTTTGTGTAGCTATCAATGTCCATACCTTTCATTCTTAGATGAATCAACTTTTGTTCCAACCTAATGATCACACTACGGGGACAGAACTCCAGATTCATCCACTTTTTAATTTCAGCCCAAGGAGTAGTATTAGCAACATCAATACCCATAAAAGCAATTCTCCCATTCCACCAAGTCAACGCACGATCTCTAAGAGTAGCCATAGAAAAAGTCACTTTATCCTCATCCTTACACTTACTAATCCGAAACACCGACTCAATCTTTTCAATCCACTGGCTTAATCCTACAGCACCTTCAGTTCCATTAAAAGGGAGAGGTTCACACTTCATGAACGTCACATAAGTACAACCACCAACTTCGGGCGCATTAAGTCCAAGTCCTCCTACAATTCCTCCAGCATTAACATTCACATTATTAGCATTCACATTCACATTAGTACCACCAATTCCACTACCGCCAGCTCCACTACCGCCAGCTCCATTTCTAGCATTTTCCATAAATTCAGTCATAGATGCGGCAACTTGCTCCGCAATGATCCTACGTACATCATCCTTAGTCACAGCTTTCTTGGGCGACATGGTTCTATAATTGCACAATTTCAAAGTATATTAAGCATTCACCCAATGAGGGATTTATATAAGATGGATTGAATTCATAATCAAGATACAAATAAGGCACAATTTGGAATTCAAGACAAAGATACATATTTCATTAGATTAGAAACAACAACATTGTCTTAATGGACATCCCACATCAAATTTCCTAGCACTATACAGGCCAAAAATTCGTGCCAGATCTACTAACCAATATGTCGGTTTAGTTAAAGTTACAAAAGATACAAATGATACTACTAAAAATAGACTGGTCTACTAAGAACTGCTAGAAGGTCGATCATCCATCGTCTTCGGTATCTTCCTCGGACGATCACAAGACACATCTTCAGCTGGGCGCTTACAAATCACTCCTTTCTCGACTATCTCAGTATAAAACATACTGTTCCAACCAACAGATATATTCAACTCTTTCTCTGCCTTCTCATGCATCGCACGAGCCACAATCAACTAAATCTCCATTGTATTCACCTTTTTCTTCATTTCAGCATACTCACCACTTTCCAACACAGACAATCTCCTAAACGCCTCATTCAAACTACACTTCACATCAGTCAAACCCAAATTAAGCAACTCTCGCTCTTTCTCACCAATCTTAGTCTTCGACTCCAAATAAGCAACATGAGACTGAACAACACCTAAACCAATCTACGTCATACTACCTTGAACACGGGAAGCATCTAAATCATGTCTCGAGGCCCGAGGTGCAAGTCCATCAATATGAGTAGCCTCTCGAACTCTCGACGGCTCTCCTATCACATGCCTACGGGTAGCAATCCCATCAGTACCATCAGGTGCATCATCATCCTCATCATCCTCTGATTCAGACTCAGATTCAGATGATTCAGACAATTCATCTCTAAGTAACTCGAACTCAGAATCAGACCAATCAACTAGAGGGGGTAAGGGCTCACCCTCCTCTACATCATAAGGGAAAATAAGCTCAGCCTCATCATCATCAACCTCGTCATCTATACGTACCTCCTCCTCGACATCCTCTTCGTCATCCTCATAACCTACATTATCTATCCCAATCTCATCATCTTCCTCAATACCAACATTATCATTATCATTCTCTACAACATCAACCTAAGGGGCAATCTGATCTCCTAGTCCTATCTCGGGCTCGGGATCCTCAAATGGTTCCTCCTCTTCGTCATCCATATCCTCTTCTACATTATAATCCACTAAGTCTAAGTAAGGGTTATCATCTAGGTTAGGTTTGGGAATAGCATGGTTCTCTGCAGGAATATTAGGGTCAGCCATGACAATCTGCATTATATAATATATCTCGTATTAGCATAAAATAATTATTAAACAATTACATACTGAATTCACGATATATACATATATATAAATTAAATTATATATATCAAAATATATATCTTCTCAATAAGGCTTGTTGGTAACATCGGAGATCTTTGGCACCGTTATAGTCAAAAGATTTTTCAAACATTTTAAGAAAATGTTTATAGTTCAAAGATTTTGAAATGTTTTATTCAAAACCTTGGTTTTTAAAAATCTTTCGTTCTCTATAACGAGAGATCTGATACCAAACTATCACACTCTCAAATTTTGTATCAGGTCAGCGGAAGGGTCAGTAGAGTGTTACGGGATAGCAGAATAACTCAAATCATAGACAACGCATTAAAATGGTTGTACAAGGTTTAACATACATTCAATCGAATAAAAGTTTTAAGTTTACAGCAGGTCCCCAAATTTCACAGTCATAAAGTTTACAAAACATAGACCGAATGAATAATTTTATTATGTGGGCCATCACAGTCGATCTCCATCCAAGTTACCTTCAAGCACCTGAGATAAAACATGCGAAAATTTTATCAGCGAATGCCGAGTGAATTCATAGAGTTTAATAAAACCGTTACATAAAACAGTTAAAGAAAACAGAACACAAGTATAATATCAGAAGTGAGTCCTCGTATTGCTAGTCAGGAAATATATAAAATCAAGTCATACATCTTAAACCGTCCATGAGACTGTAGTCTCAATATTACCATTATAGGTAACATTATTATCGTTATTTGTATTATTATTTGGATTTCGTTGGTATTTGGATTATTACTAGCCGCATGACATTGCTACCTTACTATAACAAACAACGGGCCGCGAACCCGGAAAACAATTTGCCGATCTAAATTAGCGTGTCGTCACAAAAATCACGTTATGTAATCTTCTTGATGGTTGAGTAAATATACGTCTTTTAGGAAAAAGAGCGTAATTAGGGCAAGTATTAACAAGTGGCTTAGGAAAATAACAAGTTATGACCCAAAGTGGGGATCGTTCTCAAGGAGGCGTGGTGTGTGTGTAATGAATTGATTAGTGATGTGATTATATGATTATGAGAAAAGAAAATAGAAATGGGATAAGAAGAGAATGACGGTTACGATGACGGATTAAACTAAGACGAAGAAGTCGTACACGTAAAACCGAAAAAGCACCAAAATTAAAAATTTACCCTAAAAATTCCTAAAAAGTTGCAATAAATACTAAATAATGTAAGTAGAGTTTATAAAAAATCAAAAATCACCCAAACCTTTTATTTAATTAAATAATGATTTTTTAATGCTAATTAAAGCCCTAAATATCAATTTAATTAACAAAAAGCCCAAAATGAGTTTTATCACTTTGTAAGCCTCTAAAATACCCTAACTTAATTTAAAATTATTTTTGAAAATTTTAAAATTAATTAAAACTATTTAAAAACAATTAAAAATTATAAAAACTTAAAATAATAATAAAAATTAATCTAAGAACAATAAAAATATTCTAAAAGTTTTAAAATTCCTAATTAAGTGTCTAGAGTCTAGGAAAAATGTAAAAACTTGAAAATCTAAAATTTGAAATTTAATAATAAAATAATATTGAAATAATATTAGGAATCAAAAAATTCTAAAAACTTGCAAACTAGCTAATTTTAACCTAAAAAACTTAGAAATGAAGTTGAAATTACCTAAATACACTTAATGGGCCTAGAAAATGCGCTAAAGTCCAAACACTCCCTTAATGGGCTTAGAATAGGCCCAATAAGAAAAAGTGGCCCAAATTAGCCCAAAAACCACTACTTGACTCAAAATTTGATTCTGAACAACTTTTTCCAAAGGCCCAAAAGCTGAAAATGTGAAATAAGCAAGCTTATACCAAACAACTTATTCTTAATGGGCTTTTTGGCCCATTAAGCTATAAGCTAATGCCATAAGCTCAAATTAGACACACAAGCTTTTTTTGAGCTAACTAGACTTCTGTAAAAAGAAATTTGAAATAAGCCAAAGGAATAAGCCTAAAAATGCAAAAAGCAATCTACAGAAAACGACAAAATAGTCGTTTTTGAGTTCTAGGTTATCCCAAGAGCTGATTCAAATTGCAAAAGCTTTTAAATGACTTAACTAAGCTTAATCAACAAAACGTTTTCAAATAAGTTGACTGAATAAGCTGGAAAAAGCCAATAAGCACTTATGAAAAAGTCAAATAAGTTGGTTTTCTAGCAAAAAGTCAAAGTCAAAGTCCAATAAGTTCTAGTTCAATCAAATGGGTCAAATAATGAAGATCTATCACAAAAAATAAGTTGTTGCAGGTCTGGATAAGCCAAAATGGCTTATTGATAAGCAAACTGAAAAATTGCACTAGCAGGGGCTAGTTTTGGGTGTTGAGCAGTGGAAACTTTTTCCACTGCTTGACTTGTTGACTTTTTTGGAGATTCAAGTTACACAAAGGCACCTAATTGATCAGTGGATCAAGAGGAGTCAAGAACAATGAAAAAATCATAATCAACAACAGCCAAATGATACAGTTAATTCAATCAATTACAAGATCTGACACAGACATGAACACTTAAGAAGTTGAGGTTCAATAAGCACTTCTAGCAATATTCAGCCAGCCAAACTTAACCAAATGCATCCACAAGCAATATTAAACTTAAATAAGCACGTCTAAACAGATTTCATGCAATGATTCAAAGTTTTAAGCAAGATTCAAGCACTTAAAGTTACTGATGTTGATCCCAAACTTAGATCGATTAGCTTTGTGTATACGAGATTAGATCAAGTACTACACGTAGAGAAACCTTTGCTTATGAATAAAGTAACAAAGTGTTATGCGGAATTAACACTTGATCTAAAACACAATGATGTTAAACAAACTTTCACTTGTATTAGAATAATCGTGTTGATTACAATGAAAGGTTTAACTTGCGAATACTATGAAAACTGATATATGACTTTAACCTAAAAGACCTTCTTTTATAGAACAAGAAGTCTTGTACAATAAGCTATGAATCAACTATTCTAGGTAAAGATAATAATAGAAAATACAATGTTGTGTTTATCTTTACCACGAACAAATAAACAAAAGATACGTATGAAGATATTCCATCAGTGTCAATCTTCAAGGCTATCAGCGTTGACTTCTATCAGCGTTGACTTTTTTCTTATCAGCGTTTGGTGATCTGACCCATATTTTATTCCCAACAATCCTCCCCTAAACTTGATATCCATTCCAATGATCAAGTTTCTGAATAAAACCTTAAGACTTAGGAGGAATCTTTCAATAACTTCTTATGTTGGTGATAAACATATCTGATCAAGTCCTTGGCCACATCACTAGTATAATCTATCTCCAAGGGTGTCTCTAGCATCTTCTCCAATACTTCTTTGGACAAGAAATAGTCAGCATCCACAGGCAAATATTCTGAAAACTTTGTAGAGCTCATATGAAATACACCACAAGTAGAATATAGCCTCCAATGAAGATTACTGAGATCATCTTCAAGATCCTTCCAAATGGCAGGATCTGCTTCTTTTGGACCACACAAAGTCATAAATGTGTTCCAAAGTCTTATTCCATTAGCTGAAGTAGGTGCTTCAGCTGTATACTTGGCCTCTATTAACCTCCATAGATGCACCAAGTCTTCCCTGTCTATGCTTGCAAATATAGAAATAACTGAAGTGAAAGTATGTACCTCCTTTCCAAATCATCCAACCTTCCAAAATCCACACTCATCTTCATCAAAACTGATGATTGGATTTCTGTCATCTAGAGGTACCACATTTACCAAATCTGAAGCTTCCAAGGGAGAAAGCTTGAGATGCTTCCTTATAACACCTTCAGTTGGAAAATACACATCCATGTCTTTAGGAAATTGAAAAGGATCTCCTTTCTTCACTGGTCTTTGAGCAATCCTTATTTCCTTTTGAATTTGCATCTCCTCTACAAGCTCTTGTTTTCTTTCTTCTGAAAGAAACTGGTAGACATTCTGTTCTTGCACCTTCCTCCAAATAGGATGTGCCCTATACTCTAACTCCTCAAAAGACAAGGCCAGCAACTTCTTTGATGTCCAATTAGGCTGATGACATCTAAGCAACTTATAGTACAACTGCCTTCTATCTCTTTTGAGCCAGGTCTTGACCTCTTGTGCATTAAATCTCATAATCACCTTTATGTCTTCTTGTACCCTAAGAAGAACTTCCAACCCCCAAATTTGATCTGATAAACTCATACCTGGGTTGTCCATCACCTGGTCTTCCCAAGCATGATACGTTCTGGTGATTTCTGGTAGGTCCCAATCAATCTGATTCTTCAACTCACTCAACCTTTCCTTTGCTAGCTCATCCCCATATTCAAGCCTTTCTGGATCTTCAATAATTTGAATGCTTGAATCTGAGCTATCACCTTCTTTATCATCACCACTTTCCTCCTCACTCTCAGAAACAACAAATGGTGATCTTCTACTCCTCCTCAAATCTCTTTCCACAAGTTGTGCAGCCAACTGTTCATCAAATGCTATTTGTGCTGCATCTTTCTTTGGAACATCTTCTTCAATCAAAATACCTTTACCTTTGTCTTTTGGATCAATAATTGGTAAAGTAGAAGAAGAAACCTGTGTGGACACATCTTTGATAATTGTTGATGGCTGGAATGCATCAACACTACCTGCAACTTTGTCAGCGTCCAAGTTGCTCCCATCAGCGCCACGATTACCTTTATCAGCGCTGGATGTGTCAGCGTCCAAACCTGTATCAGCGCCCAATGTTTCTTTGAAAGATCCTTCCAAGTTCTTTGGTGTCACCTTGGATGTATCAACAACTGGGTGCTTCTTCAAATTGGTGAGAGCTTCAGCAATCTGCAAAGATTCACTAAATTGTGAACTCTTTTCTGAACTCTTCTCACTAGCTGTGTGAATCAACTCATCCTCCTCATCCTCTTTATCCTCCCCTTTGGAAGATTCCTCCATTAGACTCCTGCTACTTGGATTCTCCAAAACAGTTACTCTCTCCCTCAAAGCTTGGAGTTCTCGTCCCTGTTTGTTGACAGTTTGTACAAGACTGACATTTTGCCTTTGCAAGCTAATGACAGCCGCCGTCAATTCAATTATGGTCATAGGTTCCAATCTGCCCTCAGCTAGAATGGGGATTTGACCTCCCAAAATAGGATCATGGGGCATGGATAAGGTCTTAATGATGTTGGGACTGTCTTGACCAGCATCTAAGCCTGTGTCAATAGCCCCAGCCTCACCCATTTCACCAGCCACACTTGTGGAGGTGGTTCTCTCTGCTACAAGACTAGGATCACTAGAGGAGAACACTCCAGTAACCCTTTGGCGTTTAGTCAACCTAGATTGTAATGGGGTAGAAGATGAAGTAGAGTGTGTGGGTGTGGGTTGATTAAGGGGTGTTTGGGATTGTTCAGGAAGTGTATCAGTGTTGGGATTGGCTGTGTCAGCGCCCACATTTTGAGTGTCAGCGCTGGGTTGGTCAATGTCCATGTTTTCTGGTGAAGGTGATGGTTCATGAATAGGCTCAAGTTGGGGTTCAGGGTCTGGTTGTGGGTCTGGTTGTGGTTGAGCAGCCTGAATTACTTCAAGCATGGGTTGGGTAAGAGGGATGGGGTCGTTTGTGGAGCTCATTTTAGCAAAAATGGTTTTCTGTTGTTTAGGGATCTCATAAAAAGTGTCATGATCCCTAGAACAATATTCTTGTAAATCAAAGACCATTTGCAAAAATCTAGGGTAAGCCAAAGTCATTTTACTTCCCTTGTTTTTACACATCCCTTCAAAAATCATTTTTGAAAAATTATACTTAAGCCCACGTGTTATACAAACCAAAGCACTTGCAATTGACCTGTTTATCTCATTAAAAGAAGTACATTTTGGACTTAAGCATTGTAAAAGGACATGTATCAAATATTTCCAGTCAGAGGGAAATTCCTGCTTATGATATTTATTTAAAGTGACATCAGCAGGAATAGGATAACCCAATTCCCTAAGACCCTGTTCTATTGTTGCTATGGCAAGAGTAGTCACACCATCAGCGTCATCAAGACGCAAAGCTTGGCGAACCAAAGCCTCAGTGACCACCCATGTTCTTCCATGAACAGTAGATGTTAATGTGGTCACTCCATTAGTTGTTGTGGAACTAACATTGTTCCAAAACTGTCTAATGTGTGCGACAGGGACTAATGGTGTATGAGAAAGTGCATACCTCAATGAAGATGCATTTAAAAATGCCACCATCTGTGAATACTGAGGAAATAAAGCATCATCAGCAGTCAAGTAAGCGATCATATTGTGTTGGCTCTTGAACTCCAATGTTAAATTCTTTGAGTTGAATTTGGGTGCCATGATTTAAAGCTGTTTAGGTTATATGATATGGGAAAAATCTAGGAGGAAAAGTGTTAGACAAGAAAATATGAATACCCAGAACAAAAAGATTAGCCAAATTTATAGGAGAGATGCATGATTTTGATTGGTCAAAAATGAGGCGGTTATATTCAAAGAGCAATCATGAAAATCTTGAATCAAATATAACTTATCTCATGCATTAATTAAAAGTAACTTCTCCCCAAAATTACGGCCAAAGATTAGTCAAAAAATAACAACTGGGTAGGGCCCACTAGGTGTCAACGGTCAAAAATAGCCCATCAGCGCCCAACGGCTATATTTCCTTGTCAGCGTTTGCCTAAAGCCTTGTCAGCGTCACGATTGGACGTAACAGCGTTTGGAGAAAAACTTGTCAGCGTCTAAAAAAAATAAAAATTTTTTAAAAGGAAAAAGACCTTAACAAAGTAATTTATCCTAAGGGAAATATCTTACAAGTTGATAATAATTACTGGGCGGCAAGCACTGTCCATTTATACACACTTGCATAAGCAAGATAGACACAAATGTCCTCTAGAGTCCCTTGCTAACCAAAATACTTACCAACAAAGTTATTTCATAAAATTCTTTGTAACTCCCAGGTAAACCCATATCCAAAGTATTCCCAAGTCTCCCATCAGACCATAACCAATTCTAAGTCAAAAATGTCTTGGCAGCATGCAAAGTTGATATACTATGCATGCTACAGTGCCTCATGGTTTAGTAAAACTAACCCATACTCACCTGTGGACACAATCTAGAATTGTGATGAGAGTATTCTAAGAATACCCAAGAGTCCTAAAGGTTCCTTAAACCTCCCCTTAAACTATGATACATGAGTTCTCAAAATATATATATGAACATTAAAAATTTATGTCAAGATAGGAATATAAATATTCCAACCATCATCCATAAACAAAACATGTCCAAATAGCTCTTCAAAGTTCCATAAGCAACTCTGTATCCAATGGCATAAAGCTACTATTACCTGCACATTTAGATGAAAACCACAAAACTAACATTTGTTGCTAACAGCGTCCCGACAACACGTAACAGCGTTGAAGGAACTCTTGTCAGCGTTAGACCATAATATCTCTAACAACGGCAAAATAACACTTGACAGCGTTACATTTACCTTTGTCAGTGTTAAAAAAATAATGTGGAAAATCTAAATCATCACAAAGATCAATAACAATGCATTATCCTGTACATACTTTTACAAAAATGTTCCAAAACACATATTAAGAGAGATTAACCATTCCAATATTTGTTACCAAATATTGAAATCTTCCAGCATCAAAAGGTTTAGTTAATAAATCAGCTACATTATCTTCAGTATCTACCCTATCTGGTTGTATTAAACCTTTCTCAAAGCAATCTCTTATAAAATGATGTCTAATTTCTATGTGTTTGGTTTTAGAATGATGTACAGGATTTTTAATAATGCATAAGGTATTGTTATTGTCTACAAAAATCTTGGTATGCATAAAATTATACCCATAATCCAACAGCTGGTTCTGAATCCATAAGACTTGTCCACAACAAGCAGCTGCAGCAACATATTCTGCTTCAGTTGTAGAGTTGGCCACCACTGTTTGTTTCTTGCATTGCCAAGATATTAATCTGCTCCCAAGAAATTGGCATCCACCAGTTGTGGATTTCCTATCAAACTTGTCACCACCATAGTCACTGTCTGAATATGCAATAAGATCCAATGGAGAATCTTTTGGGTACCATAATCCAAGATCTGGATAACATCTTAGGTACCTAAAAATCCTCTTCACAGCAAAAAGGTGACATTCTTTGGGAGTCACTTGATGGCGTGCACATGCACACACAGCAAACATGATGTCAGGTCTTGAGGCTGTAAGATACATCAATGAACCAATCATTGATCTATAGTGCCTAACATCCACATCCTTTCCAGCTCCAAGTTTTCCCCAAGGGAATTGCTTATCCATAGGAGTGGAAGCCTCCTTCTCATGTGGAGAAAAACCATATTTCTTCAAGATTTCAGCTACATACTTGTCTTGGGAGATGAAGATACCATCTTCTTTCTGCTGAACTTGTAAACCTAGAAAGAAGTTCATCTCACCCATTGCACTCATCTTGAATTTATCTGTCATGAGCTTGGAAAATTCCTCACTCATTTTTGGATCAGTAGAGCCAAAAATGATGTCATCAACATAGACCTGCACAAGCAACACATGTTTTCCTTTCTTCTTTGTAAACAGTGTCTGATCTATGGTGCCCCTCTTAAAACCATTTTCCACCAAGTAGGTGGACAATGTACCATACCATGCTCTTGGGGCTTGATGAAGGCCATACATTGCCTTCTTTACTCTATAAACCTTGTCTGGATTCTCAGGATCTTCAAAACCAGGAGGCTGCATTACATAAACCTCCTCAACAATTGTGCCATAGAGGAAAGCACTCTTCACATCCATCTGATAAACAGTAAACTTCATGCAAGAAGCATAAGCTAAGAAAATTCTGATAGCTTCAATTCTTGCAACTGGAGCAAAGACTTCTTCATAATCTATGCCTTCCTCTTGTGTATAACCCTGAGCTACCAAACGTGCCTTGTTTCTGACCACAATGCCTCTTTCATCTTTCTTGTTCCTTAGAACCCATCTTGTCCCAATTGGTCTCACATACCTAGGACAATCAACCAGCTCCCAAACATCCTGTATAGCAAATTGGTGAAGCTCATCCTGCATTGCTTCCACCCAACTTGGTTCTTTGAGAGCATCAAAAATCTTCTTGGGTTCTTCCTGTGACAGAAAACAGGCAAACAAACATGCTTGTACAAGAGGGGTATCAACCTTCTTGTGTATATTGGCAATAAATCCACCAATACCTTGATGGGATCTTCTTGTCTGTACTGGAGCCATAACATCACCTATGATTTGAGATGTGGGGTGATCTTTAGCTGTGGAAGTGAGAACTCCTCCTTCAATAACTCTGGTGTCCTCAATTTCACGCTCCATGTTGCCAATATCTTCTTCAGATTCTTCTTGATCAACAGAGATCTCTTCATGGACATTGGAAGGTCCACCTTGTTCAAAATGAGAAGAGAAAAGCTGTGTAAAAGTATCTCCAAAGTCTGAACCTTGCTTGTCAGCGTTAGGGCTAACAACGTTTGAACTGTTGTTGTCAGCGTTGGAGCCATCAGCGTCTGAATTGGTCGTGTCAGCGCTGGATTTCCCTTTGTCAGCGCTTGAAGAATCATGCATGTTTGTAGTTGGTGGTATCTGAACACCACCATTATCTCTCCTTGCAGCAGTAGCAGCAGCATAATACTCATCTGTCCATATAGGAAGTGTAACAAATTCTTGTGTGGGAGATGATATAACTGCTGGTGGTCCATCCTTCTTAGCAACCTGTATACCTGAAACATTACCAATTCTCTTTTCCAAAACACTTGAAGTTACCTTCACAATGTCTGGATCAGTAACAGGCATATAATTTAAAGCTCTAGACAAAGGTTCTAAGTCAAACAACCAATTTGGACCACTCTCAGGATCACTAGGTTTACTTTCTAAAAACCTAACATGTACCTTTTCAAGTATACGTTTTTCCTTTTTAATGTAAACCCTATATCCTTTACTCTGCACTGAATAACCCATGAAGTAGCCTTCATCACCTTTTGAATCAAATTTTCCTAGGGCCTCACTAGTTTCTAACACAACTACATGACAACCAAATGGCTTAAGAAAGCCAATATTGGGCTTCCTTCCCCAAAGTAATTCATAAGGTGTTTTATTATGTATCTTGTTGACCAATGCCCTATTTTGAACATAACAAGCTGTGTTAACAGCTTCAGCCCAAAAGGCTATAGGAAAGTGGGCATCAGCCAACATGGTTCTGGCTGCTTCAATAAGGGTCCTATTCTTTCTCTCAGCAACCCCATTTTGTTGTGGGGTTCTAGCTATGCTAAACTGCCTAGTAATCCCTTTCTTGGCACAAAAATCATCTAACAACTGATTTCTAAACTCACCCCCATTGTCACTTCTAATAATTTTGACCTCATTACCATTCTTCTTTTCAATCTGGGTAATGAAATTAATCAGACTTAGGGCAGTTTCACTTTTCTTAGCTAAAAAGAAAGTCCATGTGAACCTGGAGTAATCATCAGTAATGACAAAACAATATGATTTACCCTTCAAACTTTCTATATTAGTTGGACCAAAGAGGTCCATATGCAATAAGTGAAGGGGTTTAGAACTAGAGTGCACCTGTTTAGACCTGAATGAGACCTTGTGCTGCTTGCCCTTAAGGCATGCAACACAAGAGTGGTCATTGTGGAAAGCCTTTTCAGGCAAACCATCAACTAAACCAAGCCTCACAAGCCTATTAATATTCTTAAAGTTTATGTGCCCTAGTCTCCTGTGCCAAAGATTACTTTCATCTACTGAGGCCTTAGCATACAGACATGACATCTTATTATTTACCTTAATTCCATTAAGATTCACATTATATATGTCTTTATGCCTTGGTGTTCTAAAATCTATGTATTTCTCCTCAGGGAGCTTATAATCTTTGCTTAACACCAAGCACTCAGTATCTGTGAAAAGAACCTTATTTTTGTTATCACACACTTGTGATACACTAAACAAATTATAATCCAGGTCTTTCACCAAGAAGACATTATCAAACCTTAGATTGTTGGTGACAAGGGTTCCTTTTCCAGTGATGGTGCCGTAGCCCCCTCCAAAGTATACCTTATCACCATCTTGAATAGGAGAGAAATTGGTCAGATAGTCTTCCTTTCCTGTCATGTGCCTTGAGCATCCACTATCCCAGTATCCATAGTCATTGATCTTCTTCTGAATGCCCTGCACATAAAGAAAACACATTAGTTTTCTTTGGGAACCCAAGCCTTGGAAGACTTGGATTCATTTGGTTGTTCAACAAGAACAGACTTGGTTCTCATAACAACCCCATTTTCATCCCTGTTTGAATGAAATTCCCAGTTAACCCCAATTGGTGTTGACAATGCCTTTGAAATATAATGAAACCTGTTGCATGTCATAGAAATACCAGTAGAATTAGGGTTCTGGTCCTGTTTTGGTCTCCATGTTAAGCTAGTAGAAGCTTTAGACCTATTTCCCTGTGGCTGCAAATACCTAGATTTGTCAGCGCTGAAATTTCTCTTGTCAGCGCCCCGATTGCTCTTATCAGCGTTGAACCTAGGGTTTGCTACAGGAACCCATTGCCTATTTGACCAAGTATTTGACTTTTGAAAAGGTCTTAGGCTTTGTGTGTTAGACCCTCTAGAAAAGAATGGGGCTGGTCTAACAACTTGTGAACTTTTGTTCACAAAGGTATTGGGTCTGACAGTGTTTGACCTATGTTGACTTTTGTCAGCGCTGAAATGGTCCCTGTCAGCGTTGACATTGGAAGCGTTGACACATTTATAGGCCAAATGTGAAAAGCTCCCACATGTGTAACAAGCTTTTCTAGACATAGTCTTAGGTCTAGAAGCAAAGAAGCCTGTTCCATGGTTACTAACTTGGCTTTTTGGTGACCTAGAATTTCTATATATCTCTGCATATTTAACACTAGGTTTTCTAACAGATTGTGGGCCAAGGTCAACAGCTTTGCCAGTGGTAGGGTGTGTGATCTTAATAGGTTTAGGATCAAGGCTCGTGATTGGTGTGGGCTCATTTGGACTTTCACACAATAACCCTCCCTTAACAAACAAAGTGTGGTTTGCTTTCTTCCACTCTTCTAGGTCAGTCAGCTTTTGCTGATATTCCTCAACTGGGGAAGTCACTCTAGGTGGAGGAATAAACTCCTCCTCTTGGCATTCTGGCAAGCCAGTCCAAGATAAGTCCTTTGATTGGACACCATAGAAATCCCCAGCTGGTGGTGGAACAATAGTATAGTCATTCATCCCAATCCCACTCATATCCTTAGAGTCTCTTTGTTTACTAACACACTCTCCTAGGGATTGTGTGGCCTTATCAAATCTCTGGATTTTAAGACTCACATTATCTTTATTTTTGTTAGCCTCCTCTAAATGAGCTATCAAATCAAGATTAACCCTATTTACTATATCTTGAACATCCTTACTCTGATGTAACTCATGTTTTAAGATATTTATTTGATCCTTTAAATCAAACTCCATTTTCTTATACTCAGTTACTATCTTTTCTGTTTGGGTAAGAGCAATTTGATAGTTAGATACTTTGCACCTTAGAGTACTTGCTTCATCTAATAATTTAACTATCTCTTGTTTTGATTTTTCAGTATTTAAACGACAACCCTTAGAACAGAAAGCATCATCATATACCTCATTGTCTGATGAAGAGGAGGAGTGTGCCATGAGAGCATATTCAACATGCTCTTCTTTAACTTCAGCAACCAAAGCTCTGTCCTCTTCCTCATTCTTAGCCATCCAGCTCCAATCCCATTCTCCAACACCATCAATTTGTTGAACAGCAACCATGGCCTTGGGATCTGGGTTCTTAATCATTTGGCTAGAAGGCTTCCCAGCATCAGATCTCCTTGGAGATCTACATTCCCTCATAAAGTGCCCCATCCTATGACAGTTGTAGCACTCCACCTTGGACTTGTCAAAGCCAGCAACATCCTTAGCATTAAAGGTCATCTTCTTCTTGAACCTTTTATTGAACCTGTTTGCTCTTAAACTTACAAGAGCCATAGTCCACTTGATGTCCATCTCTTCCAATTGTTCATCACTTATCTGCTCAAGATCTTCATAAGTAATCCTTGAATCACTAGGCAAAGAAGCAATGAATGCACACACAGTATCAAGATCAAAACCAGCAGGTTTAATTCTATCAGCGCCATGATTGTGTGTGTCAGCGCTTGAGTACAAAGCGTTGACAGGGTATGATCCAGCGCTGACAGATTGACATCCAGCGCTGACACCTTGAGATCCAGTTGCTGAATGTCCATAGAAGTTCATGGAATCAAATTGGCCTTCACTTTGTGAAAAGAAGGCCATGTTGCTGCTAGAAGATTTGTTATCACTCTCCAATTGCCATTCATTCTCCAACAGCCTTAACTTGTTGAAGATGTCATCAAACCTGGAAGTCTTGTGAGTGTTATTGACAAGAATAGATCTTGTCTCAATCTTCCATACATCACCAAGGCTTTTGAGAAAAGTAGCATTCAATTCAGGGTCATCAATCTGTTTTCCCATGAAGGAAAGTTGACTTGTGATGTCAAGAAGTCTACTTCTCACACTGCTGAGATTCTCATTAGGTTGAGCTTTGAAGACAGCATACTCATGCAATAGTTGCTTCTTCTTTTCTTCTTTTGTGTCAGCATTGCCACCATGTGCTACTTCAAGAGCTTCCCAAAGCTCTTTTGCAGACTCAAAACGTTTGTACTTGTGCTGATTCTCATGACCTAGGGCATGTTTCAAGATGTTCAGGATTTTCATGTCCACCCTCTTCTTGGCTATGTCTTCAACAGCAACAGCTCTCCCATCATCAGGCTTTTCCACTTTATCAGCTTCAGGACAATTAGGAACAGCTGTCCTTGCGGCAATAGCAGCAGTAATCTTTGCTGCTTTATCGAATGTGTTCCCATATTCGATAATTTCCCAAAGAGTGTAGTCATGAATAGCTATGTATTGCTCAAAATTAGACTTCCAAAGTTCAAAGTTCCTGGCATCAAACATGGGAATTTTGATACTAGGGTTTGAGAAGTTGTTTTGAAGCAAAGCAGGAGGTTGATTTGTGCCAGACATGATGTTTTTAGGGTTTTGAGAATTTTAGGGTTTTTAGGGTTTGGTGTTTTAGGGTTCTGGGTTACTTAAAGATCAAAAGTTTCTCAACAGGCTCTGATACCAATTGTGGAGTCCAATGATCGTTCGACTCAATGGTTAAGAACCATTATATCTAGGTTGATCATCGTTCATATGATAACATAGCGGAATAGAACAATGATCATAACAAGGTGTTTAGACACAAAGAACACGAATTAAAACAAATGGGGATGTTCATTATATTAATAATAAACATCCACTAGACGTGTATACATTGAATCCCACGTCTAGTGCGACACACACTTTAGGTTTACATTGTGAATGAATAATATGTTAAAAACCTACATCTATGTTTTCTTTATATACTAGAAAACATAGCTTACAAAGAAAGCTAAAGTAATAAAAAGACTCCAACAGCTTGTTCTTTTGCAACTTGTACTTTTTAGCCCTTGTCTTCTTATTTTGTTGTGTTTTGACTTATCAACTTAATAATTGGACCCAACAATCTTCCCCTAGTTGATGATGTCAAAACACTCTTCTTAAGCATGAATCCTTTGTATGTAGTACATGATCTCCAAGACGCTTCCCCTTAAGTATAGCACATATTCTTCCCCTTTTTGACACATCAATAGGGAATATGTGAAAGTATGCAATCTTGTAGATTCTCCAAAAGTAGCTCTATGTAATGATCCTGAAGAAAAATAACTTAAAGTAGTCTTGATGTAGAAGTAAAATAACCACAAACCTATGTTCCATGTCTTGTTTATCCATGTGATGAAGAACTTATACCAGATGTTAAAAATATAAGTAGACCTCGATCCCTTGTCAATATTCTCATCCTTTGTGAGACACTGAGCACGATAATGTAACTCCTTCAAGTGTTTATGACAAGTCTTCATCACCAACTATGTAAGCACGAACAAGTTACCTTTAAAGTCTATGGCTGGAAGTGCATGACTTTAAGATATGATAGAACACAAACTCGCACAAATCTTCTTCAATCACAAAACTTACCATAAGAATTCTTCCCCTTAAGCTAACACCTCTTCATGACAAGTCTTAATGAACCAATATCTTCATATGTAAAAGTTAGATGACGAATAACTCTTTCACAAGGCTATCCCGATTACATAATCTAATATCAATCAAAGTCTTCATGAATTATTGCTAACTTACTTAAAAACCATTTACTCCATGTAAAAATATCCGAGCCATAAATATCATCATGATATTCTAAATTATAACGGAGATTCCATGTACCTTTGTGTGTCTTTCCCTTCTTTTTGTGTGCTTAAAACGTACTAGTTTTCTCAAACAGCAGCTATCCATGTGTTGTCCAATATCTCTTCTGTCCAATATCTTGGTCAGATGTATTGTCCGATATCGGACAATACGTGTCAGCGTTGAAGAACATATATCGGACGACACTGTCAACCTATCAGTGTTGACTTATTCCTTGTCAGCGTCGAAATTCTTTCTGTCAGCGCCCAAGTAACAAACGTCAGCGCCAACCTTCAACCTTGTCAGCATCCATTTTATCAGTGTTACACCAAGCTCTGTCAGCGTCTACGCTTAAACTTGTCTACGCTTAAACTTGTCAGCGTTTAATAAACCACATCCAAAACCTATTAAAACCGTGAATGGGTTTTATCATATGCTTGCAAGTCCATCGTAGCTAATCATGTACCATGTAAACGTCAAACAGCCAATGAGAAATCTTGTTTCGTGTGAATGCAATGAACTCCACCAATAAGAATCAAGTATACCGTGTGAACGCATGTAACCATTCATGATTTACAAACCGTGTGAACACAATTTCTTAACCAATAGAAATTGAAGGCTCACGGTAATACCATGCATCGGCATGTAGAGGATACTTGGATAACCGTGTGAACATGTGAACACCAAATCATGTGAATGCAAACTTTTTGAATAGCCAATCAGAATTAATATACCGTATGAATGTAGAACTCTCCACCAATGAGGAACAAAGGACTTGTATCCCTATATGAAGAACAATAGACGAGCATGTAGGAGATCCAAAGCTAGATAACAAATTAGGGTTTTTTATCCTTCACGTCTGTAACAACGAATCTGCATTAACGATCTAGGGTTTGGAGTTTTGAGCACTGAAACCCTAATTAGGGTTTATAAATTAACCTTAGATCGTGAATCTTCACACGTTATAACAGCCACAAACATCAATTCTTCCTGCTTTTTATATAGATCTAGGGTTTGAAGGAACCCTAGTTCATGATTTCATGTGAAAGCAGAAAACTGAAAATCACCTCTGCTGTCAACTTCGACGCTTAATAACTTTTGACTGGGGATAAAACTCGACAATCCCTCCGGTGGATGTTTAGATCTATGTATGTAGAACACATATCTAAAATTTCGTGACGATCCAACGGTTAGATCAAAAGTTATGACCTTCTGAATACTGCTGCGCACACAAAAACGTCCAGAAAAATTCAATATGAATTTTTCTTCTTCACCATACACGAACACCTCGTCGTACCTAGATATCTAGAGCCTTAGGCTCTGATACCACTTGTTGATCCCAAACTTAGATCGATTAGCTTTGTGTATACGAGATTAGATCAAGTACTACACGTAGAGAAACCTTTGCTTATGAATAAAGTAACAAAGTGTTATGCGGAATTAACACTTGATCTAAAACACAATGATGTTAAACAAACTTTCACTTGTATTAGAATAATCGTGTTGATTACAATGAAAGGTTTAACTTGCGAATACTATGAAAACTGATATATGACTTTAACCTAAAAGACCTTCTTTTATAGAACAAGAAGTCTTGTACAATAAGCTATGAATCAACTATTCTAGGTAAAGATAATAATAGAAAATACAATGTTGTGTTTATCTTTACCACGAACAAATAAACAAAAGATACGTATGAAGATATTCCATCAGTGTCAATCTTCAAGGCTATCAGCGTTGACTTCTATCAGCGTCCAAAGTCAATCTATCAGCGTTGACTTTCTTCTTATCAGCGTTTGGTGATCTGACCCATATTTTATTCCCAACAACTGATTAACACAAAACATGCAGTTTTATACTTTGCTGATGCAATTGACCAAAAAGCCAGATTCAAACCTCCAAATCTATCACATATGTTATAATAATGATGTTTAAACAACTTTTAACCCTAAGCATGCATGAACTCTAGATTATACCAAAATCTTAGGTCAAAAACAGTTAAAATCAACAAGATATAGAACAATGTATGATTTGGTATTTCAAAGCTGAAAACTTGCAGCAAAATGCACTCAAACAAGCATATATCAGATACCAAGCAATAACACAAACTTCTAACAACACAATACCAAGTTATGATCCAAGACAGGTAATCCCAAACACCCTTTTAACTTTTCAAATCAAGATTTTCAAATCAAAACAGCATTCCAAGGTTACCCAAGCCCAAATCAACACAATAACAGATAAGATAAGCAGATTCAAGCAAGATTAAGCCACAAAATTCACAAGAACACAAGCAACACTCAAATATCACAAATATCCAATATTTTATCAGATTTTGAGATTAAGGGTGTGTACCTCATGGATGTACATCCACACTTACGAATTTTGAGCTTATGTACTAGCAAGAACAAGTACAAGCTTCCACAACAAATCCTGCTAAGATTCAACAAGGTTAGAAGCAAAATAGTAAAATCAGAAAAGTGAAAAGCCTTGATTAAAGCAACTCTTGTCCTCCACACTTGATTATCCCCAAGTTATAAGCTTCACCACACCTTGATAACATAATATTAGGATGCTATGATCAGCCCTATAGCCCAAGAATTCCAAGATAGACCAAGAACTTAGCAGAATATCAAGCTTGAAAGGAAATGTGCAAACTTTTGCACACTCCTTAAAAACAGGTTTTGAGATTCAAGATTATCAAACTAAGAACAATAATAAGCAGATATAAAGTATGACACTTGAGCTTTCTTTAACATTTCAAACATATTTCATTAATACTGAAAATGGATTTACAGAAAAGTGAACCAAGGAAAATTCAAGAGCAAGCTAAAATGTAATGAACTAAGGCCTTTATATAGGCATACAATGAACTAGTTAAGCTGAAAAAAACGTAAACCCTAGCTTGTGAAGTCCCAGAAATGCCCTTGTGAAGTTTGAACTTTTGGAGAATCATGTGACTGATTTTGGTGTCTTGTTGTAGCTGGCAAGGAAAAAGTTGATCAAAGGGCTTGTAACAAGCTTAAAAAGTAAGCTTCAATCTCAAACGTTAGATGGCTGTCACAATTTTTGCAGTATGCACAAGCTTGTAGCAGGGGAATCTTGTGTGGGATTGAGGAGTGATGTGGCATGAGTTTTTGGTGTAATGTGATTGGTGGAGAGTGTGAGTGGGAGTGGGACAGGTGTCACCCACTCACTGGTCTATGTATCTTCCTTGTCTTGGCAAAACAAGTCCCCAACTTCTTTCTTTCTTGTCACTTGGAAATTAAATAGCCCAAATCCGTTTTCCCTTTGGAAATAAGTTTCATTCTTCACACTTTTGCCCCAAATACTTTTCCAAAGTATTTTCAGTGGTATTTCTTGCCTTTTTGTGATTCTTGAAGGACTGTTTTGGCATTTTCTTCAAGGATAATGGTCTTAGCTTGTATGATTGACATTTTGGAGGACTGAAATTTCCAAATCATGATTAATGAGGGACCAGTTTTGCCAAATCTTCAAAGTCAAGAGTCCTTTTGGTAATTTTGATATTTTCAAAGGACTAAACTTGTAATTCTTGTAACTTGGAGTCTTTCTTGGTATGTTTGACTTTGAGGAGGATAAATATTGACATTTTAGTTTTGATGAGGGACTAAAATTGCCAATTCTTCAAAGTGGAGGGCGCTTTTGCAATATTGACAAACTTTATGGGCCAATCTTGTAATTATGAAGATACAAGGGTATAAAGTGTCAATTCTTCCATATTGGAGGACCCTTATTCATAAATATTCAAATCTTCAAGGGTTTCTTTGGGAAAATCTTCATTAGGGCTTGGTTCAATGTGCGGCTTCGTTTCCCGTGTTCGTTTTTGCATGATTCGTGTGATCTTTTGTCATTTTCTCAATATCCGTACCTAAAATACAGAAGCAATAAACACAAGCATATATATGGGTATTTTGATGATATTTAATGCATTTTAAGCCCTTTTTGGACGATGAGACTATGTATAAAAGCAGTCTCATCACTCCCACATACTAAACCATTGCCGTGCCCTCACGCAATGCTAGAATAAAGTATCGTAGCACCTCCAAAATTCTTTTTTATTCACTTTTTTGAATGATAAACTAGCTACACTACTACTATTACTACTACTTGCGTCTTAGACATAATGTATGATTTTCATCGCAAAATGGGACGTTTAGGTTCATAGAATAAGAACACGTGAATGCTTCGTTAGAAATAATTTCGTCGTCCTCGATTTCACCCCAATTCCATGCCAAGCGTGCAACGAGATCATTGTCATTATAAGTTAGTAATGCTAACACTATTCATATGCCCTAATCACGTACGTATCCTCCCAATTTCCTAAGTTGTATCTCTTATATTTTATTTTGTCTTGAATGTTTCACGAGGATACATTGTTTGACTTATGCGATAATAGAGATTTAGGTCTAAAAATAGAGTCCTAACGGTGTAACCAAGACCATCAAATCAATTACCCCTCCCAATAGACTACGATGTCAAAAAATTAAGTCAACAAGAAGGATCGATAAACACGTTTTTTATAACGGTTTTGAACATGAGACTAATTACCAAGACTTTTATACGCACCCTAACGGAAGGGCCTTATTATCTTTGGTTTACCTCCATCTTTTATTCAACTTCGCCATGAAGCTTTTATTATGACTTCGGTCTTGCCTTGCCTTTTATTATCCACCTCATCGGTAGTTTTATTAGCCAAAGACGTATATCCTCACGCTAAGGCGAATTTTGGATCTTTAAAGCTTCAAATATTAAGGCTTGATTCACTTTCACTTTTGCATAGATTTTTCGGCCTTGTGGGGCTTCAAATTGTTTGCTTGATTTAGGTGAGCACTTGAAATCTTATTATTGGGTGAAGCTTTTGATTATTCGGGTTCCAATACTTCAAAACTGTGACGCTGGCGATACCTTAATGTCTTCCCAATTTAATCACACGGAAGCTACTAGAAAAGACTAGAAACCCAACAACCCCAACTAAACCGCTAAGTCAATATTTATTAAGAAAAAAATATTTACAAGCGAAGGGAGAATAAGCAAACAACGAAAACACATGAGTTTTTGAAAGAATATTAGTACTCTATGTTTAGCATAGTAACTTATAATTAACCCTATCATTTCTCGTCCTCATTTAAGAGACTTAGCCTAATGTGTAGTTAAGGACTCAAAGCTAAGTGCTCAACACGCACGGTTGAGTCAAAAATTACTCTTATTCTCGTCATTGGAAAACCTACAATCGTGTCTTCAAACACTTATAAAACATGAGAAAAATTTTAAAATTTGGCCATTTTTAGCCTTATTTTGCAACAAAACAATAAACAAAAAGATAAACTTTGGAAAGTGTGAAGGTTTGGCAAGGCATGTATCTATTCACCCCCCATACTAAAGTTAAACATTGTCCTCAGTGTTTCGAGTCTAGGGGTGCAAACACCCCCATACTAGAGACGTAGTCGAATGCCTAATCTAGCCTGGAAAGGGTGTAACCGTTAAATTTTAAGCCGTTTATGAAGTGTGCTATAAACCTAAGGTTAGAACATCAAAGGATATATCATGGATATTGAGAAAGTCTTCAAAGCAAACGATCGAGTGCTCCCATAAAACGAACACGAGAGGCTCCAATCGTGAAGATCATGATCATCTAAAATCCACAATTCACAAACAACCACGGAACAAAGGTTGGAAGGGCACAAATCCCCACACGTTACTACATTAGAAAGCGATAATATGTACATAGGATAAGCATGGGACTCCCCCACGAGACACCTCGTTTTTGATTACCGAGTCATGAGCTCGACTCGATCCCCTCAATACTAATTAGCATTTGGGAAGGTGATTTGGTCGAGGTAGTTCAAGGATGGAACTTCCCCGCCAAAGTAGTGCTTCAACCTATGTCCATTCACCTTGAAATTGGGGCCATCATTTTGAGCTAGCTCGATGGTCCCATATGGAAAAACTTGAGTCACGGTGAATGGACCGGACCAACGGGATTTCAACTTACCGGAAAAGATTTTCAAAAGAGAATTAAAAAGCAAAACTTGATCCCCAATGTTAAAAACCCGGTTTTTAATTTTAGAATCATGCAACTTTTTAGTATTTTCTTTATAAATCAATGAATTTTCATAAGCAATATCCCTTAATTTATCCAATTCATTTAACTGCATTTTCTGGTGTTTTCCCGCGGTCTCCATGTCATCATTACAATGCTTTAGGGCCCAATAAGCCTTGTGTTCCAATTCAATTGGCAAGTGACAATTTTACCCATACACAAGCTTATAGGTAGTGCACCTAATGGGCGTCTTATGAGCGGTCCTAAAGGCCCATAAAGCATCGTCCAACTTATCCGACGAAGATTGTCGGTTTTCCCTAACGGATCTCTCCAAGATCCTTTTCAACGCTCGGTTTGAAACCTCGACTTTCCCACTCGTTTGTGGGTGATAAGCCGTAGAAAGCCGATGTGTAACCCCATATTTCCTTAGGACCCTTTCGAATTGGTCGTTACAAAAAAGGGTTCCACGATCTCTTATGATCGCACGAAGGGTTCCAAACCGAGAAAACAAGCTTTTCAAAAACTTGACTACCACACGAGCATCATTGGTGGGAAAAGCCTTAGCTTCCACCCACTTAGATAGGTAGTCAACCGTGACAAGGATGTACTTATTACCACGAGATGATGGGAACGACCCCATAAAGTCGATGCCCCAAACGACAAAGATCTCACACACTTGGATGATATTTTGTGGCACTTCATCTTTTTGTGAGGCTTTTCCTTGTCGTTGGCATGAGTCACACGACTTCACAAGTTCATGTGCATCTCGGTAAATAGTAGGCCAAAAGAAGCCGGCATCAAGAACCTTCTTAGCCGTGATATTAGCACCATGGTGACCACCCGTGGGTCCCTCATGACAAGCTCTAAGGATATTAGAAGCTTCGGTGCCAAATATACAACGTCGGATGATTCGAAACAAGTAAGGGTCGTTCCAAAAGTAGAACTTGACGTCACGAAAGAATTTTCGTTTTTCTTGAGTCGTCATACCTTGATGATGAAGTTGCCCGCATGGTAATTTGCGATGTCCGCAAACCATGGGGTGGAAGAACCAAGCTTAGAATTCGCTACACCAAGTGTCTCGTGCGGAAATGTTTCGGTGATTTCCTTGGGCTCGTAAACACTTTGGTGAGGATCTTCCAAACGAGAAAGATGATCGGCCGCTAGATTCTCGGCTCCTTTTTTATCAACGATTTTGTGATCAAATTCTTGAAGGAGGAGAATCCAACGAAGTAATCTCGGCTTTGCATCTTGTTTAGCCATAAGATACTTAATATCCGAATGATCCGTATACACTATGCATTTCGTCAAGACGAGATAAGGTCGAAATTTCTCAAATGCATACACCACGGCAAGGAACTCCTTCTCCGTTGTAGTGTATTTAAGTTGAGCCCCGGTCATCGTCTTGCTAGCATAGTGAATAGGCAAGAAGTGCTTTTCATGACGTTGCCCCAATACGGCCCCAATAGCGTAGTCACTAGCATCACACATGAGCTCAAAGGGGAGGTTCCAATTGGGAGCAACAAGAATGGGGGCTTCGGTAAGTTTCCTCTCAAGGATTTCAAAGGCTCGTACACAATCTTCGTCAAAGACAAAACGTGCCTCTTTTTCAAGAAGATGTGTAATAGGTCGAGGGATCATTGAAAAATCCTTGATGAATCGACGATAAAAGCCCGCGTGGCCTAGGAAACTCCTAACTCCCTTAACGGTTTCGGGATGAGGTAATTTGGCGATGACGTCTACCTTAGCTTGATCTACCTCAATCCCCGCTTTCGAGACCTTGTGCCCTAAGACGATTCCACTTTTAACCATAAAATGACACTTTTCCTAATTGAGCACAAGGTTGGTTTCCTCTCAACGCTTCAACATTCTCTCGAGATTAGACAAACACGAAGTGAATGAATTACCAAACACGGAAAAGTCATCCATGAAGACTTCCATCGTCTTCTCGATCATATCATGAAAAATAGCCATCATGCACATTTGAAAGGTTCCCGATGCATTAAAAAGTCCGAATGGCATTATACGATAGGCAAACGTTCCATATGGACACGTAAACGTAGTTTTTTCTTGATCACGAGGATCGATGGGGATTTGGAAGTAACCGTAAAAACCATATAAAAAGCAATAGAAATCGTTTCCCGCAAGACGCTCCAACATTTGGTCCATGAAGGGCAAGGGAAAATGGTCTTTTCGAGTGGCTTCATTCAACTTATGATTGTCAATGCACACTCTCCAACCGGTCACGAGTCTAGTGGGAATTAACTCGTTGGCATCGTTTGGCACAACGGTCATTCCTCCCTTTTTAGGGACACAATGAATATGACTCACCCAAGGGCTATCGGAAATAGGGTAAATCATTCCCGCGTCAAGGAGTTTAAGGACCTCCTTTTTAATGACGTCGTGAATTTTGGGGTTCACCCTCCTTTGACATTGGATTGCGGGCTTGTAATCCTCCTTCATTAAGATTTTGTGGGTACAAAATTTGGGATCGATTCCCTTAATGTCAGATAACTTCCACGTAATTGCCCCTTTGTGATCCTTTAGAACATCGAAAAGTGCGGTTTTTTCATCATCCGAAAGTTCCTTCGCAATAATAACCGGAAACTTGTCGCCCTCCTCCAAATAGACATATTCGAGATGAGGAGGTAAATATTTAAACTCGAGGATAGGTGGTTCCTCAATTGAAGATTTGGGCTCGATACTCATAACCTCCTCGGGTGGAGGAAATGGGAAATCGTTAAGAAAATCCTTGATAATCGAGAAGTCCTCATCATTGTCGAGGTCTTCGTTACAAGTACGTGGAACATCGAATTCTTCCAACGTAAAACCACCATCTTCAAATGGAGTGAAGGTTGGTGTCAAGTTATCAAGGATGGGATCTAACATAGTGGGATTGCCACTATTTTCATCATCACCAAAACCTAGAACTTCTTGTGAAAATTCCTCGCAAACCACGTCAATCATATCAACGAGGTTTATGGTTGCAACGGAATAAACATGAGAAATTTGAGAGTTTTGAGTTGCGTTTATAACAAGTTCCTCGTCGTTGAAACGTAAGGTGATCTTTCTAGCATGAACATCGATCCAAGCCATAGACGTATCTAAAAACGAACGACCTAAAATGAGAGGAACTTGAGGATCCGTGGGAATATCGACAACGATAAAGTCTACCGGATAATAGAACTTTCCCACTTTCACAAAAACGTCTTCCACCAATCCACATGCGGGAATCGTGGAATGGTCGGCCAACTCGATAGACATTAGTGAAGGAGTAAGATTAGGAAGATTGAGCGACTTGAAGATTGCAAGTGGCATCAAGTTAATTCTAGCACCAAGATCGGCCAAGGCAAAGCATTCTTCCATATCTTGGATTGCACAAGGGATCAAGAATTTACCAGGATCACCGACTTTTTGAGGTATGCGATTAAGATAAACTGATGAACAACTAGATAATTGGTGCAATTTCTCCTTGTTGTTCTACATACTCTTAAAGTTAGCGGCAAATCGAGGCATCATGACCAAAGCATCGGCGAAACTCACATTAAAGTGAAAATCACGAAACATTTTAATAAAAATTTCAAATTGATAATTGTCGCGCTCTTGACGTTTCTCCTTTCTAAGTCTCGATGGATAGGGCAAAGGTGGTGTGGGTTGAGGCATAGGCATAGCCTTTGGAATCTCGGGTTCCAATGTTGGTAATGGGTCAACCGTAGGTGTGACATGAGCGGTACTTCGTGGGATTGGGACATGCTCCTTTTGGACCACCACCTCGGTTTCTTCCTCAATTGCTTCCTCCGTAGGAGCAATTGGTTGAGGAGTCGGTTCCTTAAGTGTCTTACCACTACGTGTGGTAATCACTTTAATCTCACCCTTAGGGTTTGATACGGTGTTGCTAGGAAGACTACTCGAAGACGGTTTACACATAATTGCCTCAAACATAGATGAAATTTTAACTTTAAACATTGATTGCCTCTTCTCGGCTTTAATCATCTCTTGCTTAATTTCATGTTGCCCTTGTTCCATTTTTTGTTGGTTTTGTTGTAACCTTGTTACATTCCCTTCCATCTTGTTGGTATGGATTTTAAGCTCATTTGCTAACTCATTTTTCAACCCTTTCTTCAAGTCGTTCTTAAACTAGGATCTTAGGCTAATGATTTCTCTTTGAATGTTGTCAAACCTAGCATCGTTCCCATTAGCGTATTCAACAAATTCATTTGGAAGATCTTTCAAAGTTTGCAAACCTTTGTTGTTTTGAAAATCATTTTGATTTTTGTTTGAAACTTGATTATTAGCCCCTTGATTACCATAGTTTCCCTTGTTGTAATTGTTTTTGAAACCAACTTGATTGTTGCGATAGTTGTTGTTAGCATTTTGATTTGAACCAAAACCCGGTGGAGTGAATTGATTAGAGCGGGTAACTTGAACGTTTTGGTTGTAAGTTCCCGTGGCCGCGTAGGCACTCGAAGTGTTACCACCGTTGGTAATGCACTCGGAGAAATCATGACCTCCACCACAATACATGCATGAAACCTCAACCGCTTTAGCCGTAGCGGGAGCACTTGGTTCTCCAACTTTGAACTCAATCAAAAGACCCTTAAGCTTATAAAAGATTTTGTTTTCCAAGTTAGCCTCAATTTGGCAAGCATCGATGGTAGTAGACAAAGAAGGTGAAGACGACGAAGAAGCCTTACGAACACTAGACGTGCTACGAGGACTATACACCTTAGATCTATTCTCAATGATTAACAATGCTTCCTCGACCGTTTTACACAAAAAATTACCACTCGCGGCGGCATTAAGATAATCCCTTTCATGATCATTAAGTCCATTGTAAAGCGTGTCAATTTGATGCAAATCGGAAAATCCGTGATGAGGACACCCATGTAACATTTCCTTAAACCTATTCCAATCCGTTGAAAAACTTTCATTAAACTCTTGTGAATATTTTGAAATCTCGTTTTTCAAATCGAGGGCGAAAAAAATTGGTTCACAAACTTAGACACGAGATCCTTCCACGTCAATATAGAATTGGGTGGCTCTTTCTCTAACCAAATTTTAGCGGGCCCCGCTAGAGAATACGGAAAAAGCATCATCTTAATCGAGTCATTAGCAACATCCTTAAACTTACAAGTGGCGGTAAGACGATTGAATTGGCGGATATTGTTGTGTGGATTGTCCTTCTCATCACCACGGAATTTGTTGTTTTGGATCATCGACAACAAACCCGTTTTCACCTCAAAATTCTCCGCAAGGATAGCGGGAATCATAATAGCCTCTCCATCACCCTTGGTGGGTGCTTGAAGTAACTCCATCATAGTACTATTTGCCAGGGTTGGTTCCTTCTCTACAATGGGTTCGACAATGGGAGATTCTTCACTAGAAGATGTTTGGTTTCCTTCCTTTTGACGATGTTTACGTGCACGTCTTGCTTTGGAGCGAGTTTGCATAAACGTCACGTACAACGATGGGATGAGCAAAGAAGATTCTTTTTGGTGTTTTGTATTTTCCCAATTTTTTTGTGGTTTTTGATTGTTTTTACTTTTTTTGGATTTTTGTGATAGTATTAGGTAGACCAAAATCTACAAATCTCCTCCTTAATCAAATCTATTGATTAAAGAAGCCTCGAGGAATGAAAACGATCACGTGAAGTGAACGCCTTCGATGACTTTAGAACGTTGGTGGAACACCAAAACGTTCAAGAGGGTTTAATCAATGAAACCAAGAAAGTATATATGATACTTAATAATACTTTGGGCGGCAAAACCCTCGATTAGCTCTCAAAATCAAATACTCACAAGCAAGCGGGGAAACGAGGCGGCGCGAAGCACTTAAGAGCCTTTTTCATTAGGATATATTTTATAATATCCGCCTTATACCCACCTTATAGTTTGTATTTTTCAAAATCGAGCTTCACGAAAGTATTTATCTACTTTTGCCTTTTTCTTTGGTTTTAGATTCGAATACAATGATTGGGTAATGACCTCCTAAGTCAAGGTTGTGATTTCTCACTTTTGGAGTACTTGTGTATTTATTGTTCTACGTATACAATATAGTAATAGTATTCACACAAAAAACGAAAAACCGATAATACGTATTAGTAGAGTGCTACTAATACAAATACTATTATGGTTAGTATATAAAAACAACAATGTCCAAATCAAAACACAACACGCCTCCCCGGCAGCGGCGCCAAAATGATGGTTGAGTAAATATACATCTTTTAGGAAAAAGAGCGTAATTAGGGCAAGTATTAACAAGTGACTTAGGAAAATCACAAGTTATGACCCAAAGTGGGGATCGTTCTCAAGGAGGCTTGGTGTGTGTGTAATGAATTGATTAGTAAATGATTATGAGAAAATAAAATAGAAGTGGGATAAGAAGAGAATGACGGTTACGATGACGGATTAAACTAAGACGAAGAAGTCGTACACGTAAAACCGTAAAAGCACCAAAATTAAAAATTTACCCTAAAAATTCCTAAAAATTGCAATAAATCCTAAATAATGTAATTAGAGTTTGCAAAAAATAAAAATCACCCAAACCTTTTATTTAATTAAATAATGATTTTTAATGCTAATTAAAGCCCTAAAAATCAATTTAATTAACAAAAAGCCCAAAATGAGTTTAATCACTTTGTAAACCTCTAAAATACCCTAACTTAATTTAAAACTATTTTTGAAAATTTTAAAATTAATTAAAACTATTTAAAAATAATTAAAAACTATTAAAACTTAAAATAATTATAAAACTTAATCTAAGAACAATAAAAATATTCTAAAAGTTGTAAAATTCCTAATTAAGTGTCTATAGTCTAGGAAAAATGTAAAAACTTGAAAAAATCTAAAATTTGAAATTTAATAATAAAATAATATTAAAATAATATTAAAAATCCAAAAATCCTAAAAAATTCTAAAAACTTGAAAATAGCTAATTTTAACCTAAATAACTCAGAAATGAAGTTGAAATTACCTAAATACCCTTAATGGGCCTAGAAAATGGGCTAAAGTCCAAACAGTCCCTTAATGGGCTTAGAATTTGCCCAATAAGAAAAAGTGGCCCAAATTAGCCCAAGAACCACTAATTGACTCAAAATTTGATTCTGAACGACTTTTTCCAAAGGCCCAAAAGCTGAAAATGTGAAATAAGCGCTTATACCAAACAGCTTATTCTTAATGGGCTTTTTGGCCCATTAAGCTATAAGCTAATGCCATAAGCTCAAATTAGACACACAAGCTTCTTTTGAGCTAACTAAGACTTCTGTAAAAAGAAATTTGAAATAAGCCAAAGGAATAAGCCTGAAAATGCAAAAAGCAATCTACAGAAAACGACAAAATAGTCGTTTTTGAGTTCTAGGTTATCCCGAGAGCTGATTCAAATTGCAAAAGCTTTTAAATGACTTAACTAAGCTTAATCAACAAAAAGTTTTCAAATAATTTGACTCAATAAGCTGGAAAAAGCAAATAAGCACTTATGAAAAAGTCAAATAAGTTGGTTTTCTAGCAAAAAGTCAAAGTCAAAGTCCAATAAGTTCTAGTTCAATCAAATGGGTCAAATAATGAAGATCTATCACAAAAAATAAGTTGTTGCAGGTCTGGATAAGCCAAAATGGCTTATTGATAAGCAAACTAAAAAATTGCACTAGTAGGGGCTAGTTTTGGGTGTTGAGCAGTGGAAACTTTTTCCACTGCTTGACTTGTTGACTTTTTTGTCTTTAGTGACTTTTTTGGAGATTCAAGTTACACAAAGGCACCCAATTGATCAGTGGATCAAGAGGAGTCAAGAACAATCAAAAAATCACAATCAACAACTGCCAAATGATACAATTAATTCAATCAATCACTAGATCTGACACAGACATGAACACTTAAGCAGTTGAGGTTCAATAAGCACTTTTAGCAATATTCAGCCAGCCAAACATAACCAAATGCATAAACAAGCAATATTAAACTTAAATAAGCAAGTCTAAACAGGTTTCATGCAATGATTCAAAGTTTTAAGCAATATTCAAGCACTTAAAGTTACTGATGAACACAAAACATGCAGTTTTATACTTTGCTGATGCAATTGACCAAAAAGCCATATTCAAACCTCCAAATCTATCACATATGTTATAATAATGATGTTTAAACAACTTTTAACCCTAAGCATGCATAAACTCTAGATTATACCAAAATCTTAGGTCAAAAACAGTTAAAATCAACAAGATATAGCACAATGTATGATTTGGTATTTCAAAGCTGAAAACTTACAGCAAAATGCACTCAAACAAGCATATATCAGATACCAAGCAATAACACAAACTTCTAACAACACAATAACAAGTTATGATCCAAGACACGTAATCCCAAACACCCTTTTAACTTTTCAAATCAAGATTTTCAAATCAAAACAGCATTCCAAGGTTACACAAGCCCAAATCAACATAATAACAGATAAGATAAGCAGATTCAAGCAAGATTAAGCCACAAAATTCACAAGAACACAAGCAACACTCAAATATCACAAATATCCAATATTTTATCATATTTTGAGATTAAGGGTGTATACCTCATGGATGTATATCCACACCCACGAATTTTGAGCTTATGTACTAGCAAGAACAAGTACAAGCTTCCACAACAAAGCCTGCTAAGATTCAACAAGGTTAGAAGCAAAATAATAAAATCAGAAAAGTGAAAAGCCTTGATTAATGAAACTCTTGTCTTCCACACTTGATTATCCCCATGTTATAAGCTTCACCAAACCTTGATAACACAATATTAGGATGCTATGATCAGCCCTATAGCCCATGAATTCCAAGATAGACCAAGAACTTAGCAAAATATCAAGCTTGAAAGGAAATGTGCAAACTTTTGCACACTCCTTAAAAACAGGTTTTGAGATTCAAGATTATCACCCACTCACTGGTATATGTATCTTCCTTGTCTTGGCAAAACAAGTCCCTAGCTTCTTTCTTTCTTGTCACTTGGAAATTAAATAGCCCAAATCCGTTTTCCCTTTGTAAATAAGTTTCATTCTTCACACTTTTGCCTAAAATACTTTTCCAAAGTATTTTCAGGGGTATTTCTTGCCATTTTGTGATTCTTGAAGGACTCTTTTGGCATTTTCTTCTAGGATAATGGTCTTAACTTGTATGATTGACATTTTGGAGGACTGAAATTGCCAAATCATGATTAATAAGGGACCATTTTTGCCAAATCTTCAAAGTCAAGGGTCCTTTTGGTAATTTTGATATTTTCAAAGGACCAAACTTGTAATTCTTGTAACTTGGAGTCCTTCTTGGTATGTTTGACTTTGAGGAGGATAAATATTGACATTTTAGTTTTGATAAGGGACTAAAATTGCCAATTCTTCAAAGTGGAGGGCCCTTTTTGCAATATTGACAAACTTTAGGGACCAATCTTGTAATTATAAAGATACAAGGGTATAAAGTGTCAATTCTTCCATATTGGAGGACCCTTCTTCATAAATTTTCAAATCTTCAAGGGTTTCTTTGAGAAAATCTTCATTAGGGCTTGGTTCAATGTGCGGCTTCGTTTCCCGTGTTCGTTTTTGCATGATTCTTGTGATCTTTTGTCATTTTCTCAATATCCGTACGTAAAATACACAAGCAACAAACACAAGCATATATATGGGTATTTTGATGATATTTAATGCATTTTAAGCCCTTTTTGGACGATCAAACTATGTATAAAAGCAGTCTCATCACTTCTTATATATAAGTTCGCTTACCAATCAATGTGGCACAACGGGTATCAACCGTCAATGCGCGAACTGGGGTGATCTTCCCCAAATAGTAATATTATATGCATAAGCGTCTACCAAATCCCGGTAGTTTACAATTCATGCTAATGGGACTTTAAGTGACATAACCTAACTACTAATAATCCATTTCATCTCATTCATTGGGTCATAGCATCATTTGGGTCCATATCAATAAGCATACCATCGGGACTACTTGTGTTCTATTTTTAACAAAACTAGCATGTTATCTCCCTCGTGGGTTTACAAAACATTTTATAAAACATTTAAAAGAGTGCGAGGCTATGAACTCACGTTGATTAAGAAATGCGGGTTATCAGCGATGGTGCGTGCTTCAATCACGGAAACCTATATAAATAATGCTCGTCTTAGCCTCTTGTCCAATGACTTTACAAAAATAATGGCTATGTATATGTATGATTATATTATAAGTATGATGATGATCAAATGGGATTTTATCTCTTTATTCTACATTATAGTGTTATGTGTTAGTAAATTTTAGACTAGTTACACTAGTTTTAACTTGTTTACATATTAAGGCCCAATAAGCCCATTAAAAGCCCAATACATTATATTAAAACATTTATACTTTTAATACCAGGACTGTACTCATATGTTGGGCCCAAGTGGGTTAAGCCCATGAGTAAGTCCATTAGTGTTTAGCCAAACTAGTTGGGCTAATAGCCCAATAAGGCTACTTTGGCCCGTTAATGTCCATAAGTTATAAAGCTCGGGCTTATCAGTTTTTACTTGTCAAATGTACTTACATATCAGTGGATGAGTTATAAAAATGTTAAATTAGACGGGTCCAACCGTCTAAGTTTTATTTGGCGAGAACGTTAGTCTTTCGGTTTTAGCCGAAAAGACGTAAAACTTATATATAGTTTTATAATTTTAGAAAACATTTGAGTTTGTACTTTTATATAATGTCATACTTATTTATCATAGTATACAACTTATTTTATAAGTATTATCATAATTTAGTGGGTTTTATATATCTATTTTATAATAATATTACTTGAGTGCTCATTTTATATTATATATTTTTTTTCCAAATCTGATTATCAAAGTCACTTTCACCATTTCTGTCATATATTGAGTTCTACAAGGAGATAGAAGCTCAAATTTGAGCAGAACAAAATAACTAATGTGTTCTACAAATAACTTATTTTATCTACTGCTCAATCATTTTCTAAGTATCGCTAATACTTCGTCCAAAACAGACTATACAGATTTGAACCTTGATAGTATTTTGATCATATCTTGCTCATTTTATTGATTACATTGAGTGGTCAACTCACCACATATGTAAAAATAATATATCTAACTGTATATTAAATAATCCAATCTATTTTACCAAGTTATCATATGGTTACTTACTGTTTTATACAGTCTATAAATTTAACCATGATTTTAACATCTTTACATGTAGATTTTAGTCTTTTTAACCAAATCTATCAAAAATAGATCCCCACATAATACTTTGATCATCATTTATCATCATATATATATACATTTATAAAGAAAATACAAGATTAAATTTATAAAATAACAAGATGATGGAATAAATGATCTTGTTACCAACCAATATAGTGAAAAGTTAAGATCAAGACTTGGTTTTTGATAACAAATCTTATGAAATATAAAGACCACCTTCAATATCACCAAATATATGAACACCTTAAGAAAAATCAGCCCTAGACTACAAGGAAAACTTCTTTGTAGATGTTAGGATCACCTCAAATCAACATATCTTTAAAGGGTTTTCATCTTATGCAAGTTAAACACAATATTCATGGTAGGATTTTTGATCAAATGGTGTGTTTTGTGGTGGAGCATGGGACGACAATGGGGGAGAGTTGAGAGAGATTTAGAGTAGTTTGCATGAGAGAAATGAGTGCAAATGGTTTGTGTTAGTAGTTTTAAGGTGTAGCTGGTTTTGAGTATAAACTAAGGACAAGTGTCCTTAGTTTATCTTTAGTTGACACATCAAGGGGTGTGTTGGCTAAGCTTGGCTGCCCCTTAGTGGGGGTGGGGCAAGTGTTAACTTGTCTCATCCCCACTAATTTACAGGTACTCCTCGATTCTAGTTTCCTCGATTTGCGTGCCCTCGGGTCGTTTTACGAAAAACGTTTTTATAAATTATGAATCAACGGCACAAAACAAATCTAATAAGAATTGTCTCATCAAAAACGGAGTTCAAAAACGTAAATACGTAAACCTAGGGTTTCCGGTTTAGTCGTAAAGGACGTTAAATTATGCACGTAAGCCCTAATTTCAACCCGTAAATTGTGAGTTCACAAACCAACACAAAAATAAGTTTCAAAATAATATACGAGAAAATAATTTACTACCTAAAAATGTTAGATTGTCACAAAGACTCCGGAATCTTACTTTCAAGAAGAAGGCATCGAACATCAAACGTCTATTGCTCGAACTCCTGAATAAAACGGCGTTGTCGAAAGACGGAACCGTACTTTGGTTGAGGCTGCTCGAACAATGCTTTCTGCTTCAAAGTTACCGCTATTCTTCTGGGTTGAAGCAATTGCAACTGCCTGTTTTACTCAGAATCGTTCTCTTGTCATCCCTAGACATGAAAAGATACCTTACCACATCATCAATGGAAAGAAACCTACTGTCAAGTTCTTTCACGTATTTGGATCTTTATGCTACATTCTTAAAGACGGTGAAAATCTCGACAAGATGAAAGAAAACGGTGATGCATGTATTTTGGTGGGGTATGCTACTTCGTCGAAAGGATATTGGGTCTATAACAAGAGGACAAGGATTATTGTCGAAACAATTCATGTGAACTTTGACGAATTGCCACAAATGGTACTTGATCACAATAGCTCAAGTCCCGCACCTCAATGTCCAGCAATGGCACCTACACACAACAGTGTACGTCCCGTGCAAGAATGTCAAGAAAGTATTCCTACAGCAGACTCGACGGATACGACACAAATGAATGTGTTGGTTGATTTATATGATCCAATGTTTGATGAATATTACTATGGAAACAATCAAGTTGTGTCAAAGCCTTCCGTTCTCAATACTGCTGATGCACCTGAACAAAATAAACAAGACACAACTGCATCTACTTTAGCAACCGTTGCTCAAGAGACAATTCCATTCGATACTCAACAAACTCAAGAAACTATCATACAACCAACATCACCAACCATCAATGCCGAAGGAGGAAACATGTGACAACCGTAGTTTCGAGGTTCGTCACTTGGTCCTATTTTTAGGTTAATTTATGTGTGACTATATGATTAGCGTGTTTACACGTTTATTTTGCGTGAACGAGGTTGGTGTGGATATCGTATATGGGTATAAAGTACTCATAAGTAAATCGAGGAACGGTTATTTCATGTTCATGAGCTCACAATTAGTGACTATGAAATGAAATGGTGTTATTTTGGTGTTTACGTATACGTATAGGTATTATAGTAAATTGTATTTTTTTAGGATTTGGGGTTTAGCATTTAGAGGTCTCGGGTAAGGTGTTTAGTCATGTGAGTATTTTTCGGGATGGTTTTAAGTCATTTAGGACTTAGTTATAAAGTTTATTTTAAAATTTAAGATTTTTTTTAAAACTGTATATTTTACGTCTTTTACGGTAAACGCGTAAAATTGACTAGTTTCTCGGTTTTGAGATTTTAGAAACTTTAGGGGCTGAAATAAATTAAGTAAATTTAAGGAAATATTATTAAAGTAATAATAATAAATAAAAAGAAAAAAAAATAAAAAAGGGGTATATAGTCGGTTTTTATACGACTTAAAAAAAAATTATGGTAAGTGGGCTTTTGGTTGGTCTAGGATTTTTGTACTATATAAGGAACACCACACATAATATCAAACGCATAATTTCATGTTCCTGGAGTCTTTGGTCGACGAAACATCACAGAAGAATTAGGGTTTTCATAAAAATCTTGGTTTTCATAAATCAAAAGTAAATCTTTATAACCCTTTTTAATTAAAGTGTTTTAATTCTTTCTCAATCATCTTATGATGGATTTAGGTAGGATTTAAATTAAAATCTGTATATTAATGGTATTATAATGATTAGGTGAATTAGGGCTTGTAATTAGTGGAGTTATGGGTAATTAATTAGGTTAATTTAATTGAATTCGTAATTAGAAACTGGGCAGAATTTTTGGTCCAATGTTTTGATCATATCTGGAGTTCTAGGAACTTTCATAGTTCGATCCAAGTATCCCTGAATATCTAATTGAGTTGGATTTCAAATGCAAGAAACTAGAACTAAATTGGAGGTCGGGAGGTGGGTCAAAAGCAGGTTACAACAGTCGGAGGTCAAAACAGTTTTGAAATTTGTCGGGTTTAGTTTAATGTTTTAGGGTGATTGGGGTACTTAGGAGTACACTTGAGCCCTCTAATGGGAATGGGAGTTGTTTTATATATTAAATAAGAGACCAGGGGTAGGGCTAAGAAAATGGGTTAGGGTAAGATCCCCTAATCATAACAAACTTTTTGTATGTTCAAAATCAGTAAAATCCGGATAGACAAAAGTTTATATATATATATATATATATATATATATATATATATATATATATATATATATATATATATATATATATATATATATATATATATATATATATATATATATATATATATATATATATATATATATATATATATATATATATATATATATATATATATATATATATATATATATATTGGGGCCTTAACAGTAGCTTTAATATTGGGGCAAAGGGGAGGAGTTAGCTAACATATGTAAGGGCATAGGGTTTCCTTTATAGAGGTCATGGGTATGGTTAGGTGGGCGTTTGGCTTATAGTTTGGAGACCTAAAAGTTGGGACTGTTTTGTGTAAAATATGAACGGGATAGGTATGAAACTTAACCAAGTTAAGGACTTATTAGAAAAGGGTAATGGGGGTGTTTAGAGCATATGAATGAGGAGCATATATGGGAGAAGGCTATATGTCCATCATAGGTTGATGAGCCATTTTAGAGATTGGTTCATGTTTTGATTTTGTGTTTTTCTTTGTTAGCTTTTTGCTAGTGCACGGATTATTAGGAGAAGCTCAATCAGGTGAGTTTCATAGTCCCATGTCTACTAATGATTTTGACTTCCAGATGAGATGGAAGAGACATTGTCTTGTTTTTATAAATTATGTTGTGAATGTTTTGTGTTTGGTGATGGACTTGTGCATACTTATGTGATTAACTGCTAGTTGATTCATGATTGTTTTATGTTTTGACTTGGTACCAAGGGGACGATAACAAGGCGGGGCCTTGGGATTGGTTCATAGGTGTATGGGTGCCTATGGGACCATGGTGTTTGGTAAGGCTGGGAGCCTTGGATTTGGTTTGGTTTGTTAAATCTTGAATATTAGTTGTTAATTCATGTTTGTATCACATTGTCCATATGTTCTTAAATTTGGTTATTATTCATAGCTTATGGTTTGATTTTGGCGTTGGAGTCTAAACCTATGACACTCACCCACTTTATGTTGACGTGTTTTAGTGTCTCTTTCAGGTGAGAATGTGGTTAAGCTTGAGAATAGAAGTGGCTAGCTTTGGAGGCATTAGGATTGCATTTAGAAGGAGATCCCCGTTCCTTCTTAGTTTATTTCTATGTGTTTTGAATAAGTGATACTTTGTGGACACCTTTATGATATTTTGTTTGTGGTAATTGTTTGTCTTGGGTAAGAGGTATGACTGTTACCTACTTGCCTAGACTCCTGCATTTTGTGGAGATATTGTCATGACATTTGTGTCACCATTTTATGACATTTCCATTTCATTTAGTTATCTCTATAGACACGCCATGTTGTGATGATATACATACGTCGCGTCCCATATTCCGCCATGTTGGGGTGTGACAGTGTAAAACCCGCATGCTTTTACCATGAATAGTACCCTTAAGATCGTACGTACTAGATTAAAACTTTCCTATTATAGCATGATTACGTTTACATGTTAAGATTTTACGTATTACGTACGTGTTAGAACACGATAAGTATTTATTACGTACGAACACACAATAATTATGTAACAATAATTAATCACGAACATGCGATCATGAAATCATGAACGTAATTAAATCACGAACTAATGTTAATTATGTACATATATTTATTACGAGCGTGAATAAATATATTAAGTCACGGTAAATATTTAACGAGAACACATAAAACGGGAACACAAATAAACACGAACGAACACCTAAACAACGAGACACGAAAAACGGTACGGGTACCCCATGTGGGCCCCCTACCCACGACAACATCAAGGAGATGAGCCAAGCCCATCTCAAAATTTACTAAGAAGGGGTTAAGGTAATTTTTACTACTCATATTCACTTTACAGGAAACCAAAAAAAAACCTAAAAATATTTTTCTCCTTCTCCTTCTTGTCTTCTTGTGGCCGCCGCATATAACACACCAGAGAAGGGTGTTCATTTGATTTTGGTCTTGGTTTTTGTACGTGTGTTCGTGTGTGTTCATCCTCGTTAGATACACGCATTCAGTATATTCTTTTAATCCTTTTTCTTTTTGATTTGACCTAATAAAATTAATTAAGAACATGATGTTTTTAAAAACCTAATTAAAAACATAAATCAATCATGTAAATGGTTATTGGGTAAATCAAAAAGGTTGTTTTTAGGGGTGTTTGTTTGGCCGGCGCCTAAACCGAACCCCAAGGGGGTCTCGGTTTGGCTAATAGACCACCACCGAGACCATATGGTCCCGGTTTGGTGGTGTGGGTCCCACGGCAGCAGTAAACCAAAGGGAACCCCGAAGTGGTTCGGGGTATGGTGTCGATTTCATGTCCGCTTCATGGTTTCTAGTCAAGATCCGGTTGACGGTTTATGTTAAGATTATTTTTTTATAATCATATGTTAAAATTAAATTAATAAATATGACATGATTAATTTAATAAACATGACTTAGGTTATAATTTAATTATTAGAATCATGAAATTATTAACCTAAGTATTTTATATTTTCTAGACTTTATAATTAATTAATTATTAAAAACCATAGTTATAATTAATTAATTAACATGACTTAGGTTATATTATTAATAAATAATAATACATGTTTTAACCTAAGTATTTAACTTTATTTAATTAAAAACATGATACATTTAATTAAATGCTTTTAACCTATAGTTTATTTAAATTACATGTAATAATTAATAAACTATACATTATATCATTAGCTTATTTAACCAGCTTATATCTAATTATGGAAACTTTCTATTTTTTAGAAACTTATTTAATTCAGGCAGCTAATCTATTTATGGAAACCTTCTATTTTTATAAACATATCTATTTTAAGCAGTAATTCTATTTTTGGAAACTTTCTATTTTTGGAAACTTTCTATTTTTTGGTAACTTTCTATTTTTGGAAACTTTCTATTTTTGGAAACTTTCTATTTTAGGAAACATGCTATTTTTGGAAAGTTACTTATTATTACACAGTATGTATAATAATACATGAAATACCAGAAATACTTAATCAGAATAAACAGAATATAAGATAAACACAGTTTAAGGCTTTAAACAGTAAAACATGATATGAACATATAAAATAAGCTAAGACATGACGTAAAACCAGTTACGTATTTAGTAAGCAGATACTTATTCATGTATGTATTTATGTAGCATTAGTGATACCGAAGTAGGATTCTCCTTAGTTCATCTTCTTCGTTCACTGGACATAAGGTACGGATTCTCGTACTTTCAGTATGGACATTCTTTCCTTATTAGGATTCCCCGTATGCAGCCAAATTTATTCCCGTAGTATAAGTTTATATGTTTGACTTGCTTATGTTTAAATTAGAATACCTATATCCATATACATGCATGACCAGTTTCACCTAGTTATGGAGGTACCATAACCATAACATTAGAGGCACTGATGTTATGACTTCACCACGGCGGAGTGATTGCTCGTGGCGTCCCTTCAGCTTTTGGCCATATTTTTATATTTATCATGTGGGGCGTATGGGTGCATCTTATTTACATGTTTTTCAGCAGATTACTCAGTGTGAATGTGGTGTGTGCCTTGCATCCTTCACAAGGAGCTGATCCCTCCTACCCAAAACCAGTATATTAAATTAGAGGCAACCCCTCTATTTTGCATGATGAGGTCATCCCTCCAAGTATTCATGCACGGTGGATTTTCATGACCTATATTGGCTAATGGTAGAACATGTTAAACAGTTTTTATAAGATAAACTTAAGGCTTTTTAAACTATAAAACCAGTTTTATCTAGACTTAACCAGGTTATTCGGGACTTAGTTTCTTCCGCTGTTATATGTTTATATGCTTATCCTATTCATGCTTTATTGTACATCCGTGCACTGAGCGTATTGCTCAGCCGTGTTCCTTTTCTATGTTCCCAAAACGGCAGGTACTCAGGGACGCTCGTAGACTTAAAGCGTACGTGCATATGGACTGGAAGCTTTCTAGCCTTTCTTTACTTTGTGCATTATCTTTACTATGATACTCTTGCTATGGACATTGTTTAGTCCTTTCCTTTACAGTACTTATGTTTGTGTGTGATGAGCCTTACTTTTGGACTACCGATGTTTGATTCCGGTATTTTTCCTTTTTATGGTCATGTAATGTTTTGACATTTTTCCTTGTATGCTTTGATGACACGCCATAATTACGCGTGTCATTCCATTATCAAAATGGGGTGTTACAATTATGGTATCAGAGCCAAGGCTTCGACCTGTAGGCTCTCAAAATATGACATGTGATTAGTGGGTAGTCACTATGGTCTTCCTAGAATTGACAGTCGTTTTCATGCATTCATCATTTTTGTGCATACATATATATGTCATTGTCGCAGGTTTATGACTAAGTAATGGTTGGTACATGACTGGCCCTATTTAGTCGTATGTGTTTTATCGAAACTTTTAAATTTGGGACCGACCCATAGGCGTCCCCTCGCCATGTCTTTTATTTTGGGTGAACTGACCATAGGCGTTCACTCTCGAGCATATAAAAGTTTTCATAAAACTGCATCATGCATTCATACACAAAATTTTTCTTGCATAAAAATTTTTCTCTTGACATTTTGGTATAAATTTTTTTCATGTATATATATATATTTTATGTTTTGATCTGTTTAATCATATGTTTTATGTTATACTGTCATATGGTTCTCACACGCGAACATGAATAACTCAATGCTGCAATGCAAGCTTTGCTTCCTCAACTGAGGAACGACATCAGGGATGAGGTTCAAGCTGCCAACAATCAACAGCATAATCAGGCACCTCCTCCTCCTCCTCCAGTGACATTGGCAGTATGGCTGGAGAGATTCAACAAGCTCCGTCCTCGAGCTTTTGGGAAAACAGATAGCCCTAGTGATGCTGAAAGCTGGTTGGCTCACATCGAGAAGATTTTCAATGCTATGGGTTGTGACCCCGCATACAAGTCGAGGTTGGCATGCTATCAGTTCGAAGGTGATGTGCTAAATTGGTGGTTAGGGTTGATGCAGTCTGAGGGAGGTGACGAGTGGGTTGCTGGTTTGACTTGGTCTCAGTTCAAGGACAGGGTGATGGAGCAGTTCTTTCCCAAGGCTGAGCAAGACAAGCTCAAGAGGGAGTACCATGGGATCCGACAGAGAGCTAGGGAGAATAGCAACAAGTTTATGCAGCGCTTTCTTCGCTTAGCTGGTTTCCTTGGTGCGGCAGCAGGTACTCCTGAAGAGCAGCCACACCACTTTAGGTGGGCTCTTCGCACATCGGTCACAAACAATCTGGTGTGTGCTACGTTCAACACTATAGCACAAGTGGCCGATGCAGCATGTAAGCTGGAGATGCTGCAGGAGAGAGATGAGTTCGGGGAAGCTGAGAGACCCAACAAGAGGTAAACATTCGTATTCAAGCGGTGATCAATCCGTATTCTTTCCATATATGTCAAATATTCATCTCTTTAAATGTATCTTCCAGGCAGAAAACTGGGGACCGGTCTCAGCCGGCTACTCAGTAGCAGCCTCATCAGGCCAAGGGAAACGGTCAGACTAACGACCGTTCTGCTACGGATAGGAGTGGTGGTAATGATAATTACCGTCACAACGCTGGACACTCCAACAACAGCAGGTCCTAATACTTACGCAATTTTCTTATGATTTCATGTTATAACTCATATTCTGATACTATAGCAAAACTTCTACCAGGAACCAAGGAAATGGTAGGGACCAGAACCATAGAGGTTCACAGCCTAGCCGTCCAGCTATCACTGGTATTCAATCTTACGATTATCCGCATTGTCCTTTGTACCCTATTATCATGTCTTATGTAAAATGTTTTATCAGGTTCCCAGTCAGCCAGAGCTCCTGCTGGAGGAAATACTCATCCTCTTTGCTCTACTTGCCACCATAGGCACCCAGGGCCATGTCATCGTAACACTAACGCATGCATCAAGCGTGGTCTTCCTGGCCATATCATGAAGGATTGCCGAAAGGGCGAGATGGAGGGCACATCAGGACATGCTGATTCCAAGCCGCCTCCTACCACTGGTCGTGTCTACACGACATCTCGAGACCATGCCAACAAGGCTACAGGTACCATCACTGGAATCTTGTATATGTATGGTCAAGCTGCATGTGTTCTTTTTGATACGGGTGCTACTCACTTGAAGGTCTACTAATTCTAAGGATTTGGTAAATGATGGATAGATCTATTGATTAATGGTGGAAATGGGGAAGGAGGAAGATGAAGTATAGAGAGAGAAAGGAGAGGGAAGAAAAGTAGAGAGAGAAAGTGATTAGATAAATGAAAATGTTGATAATGAATGAACTGACCAACCCCTCCTAACATGCTAGGAGGGGTATATATATAGCCCACCCTACATGTGGGCTATATGGACTATACATTACTAAGTGGACCACGAGCCCATTACATAATTATCGTTGGAGCGACCGATCCTTCATAAATACGTAAAACGTATTTCCAACAATCTCCCCCTAAGGGAGGTCGCTCCAAGTTACAAAGTTCTAAATATTCTATGGCTCGTGATCTATGTTAATAATGATGTGACCGAGACTTTCTTTGGGAAAACACATTTCCAACAATCTCCCCCTAAGGGAGGTCACACCATTTTACAAAATCTTAAACCTAGCATCTATGCTGGAGTCTTCGATCTTGTTCTTGTGAATATGCTTGATATGATCTTTGACTTTAGTCTTGAGCATGTTTCCTTGCCTTGACCTTGTGCATTCATCACTTGTGAAATTTGCCTCTTCGTGACTTCATGTTCCACATACTTATACCTTTAAATTCTTGAAAGCTTCAGAGTTTGATACAACGGAAGACTTGACCTTCAGGCTTTCTTGAATTTGTTGAAGTACTAATTGTATGTAGTATAAGCATGTGGTGACGACTTCTTCTGGATTGTACACCGCAATGCCACCTTCTTGTTACGCTGCATAAGACAGTTAGCAACAAACAATATACACGGATGAAATGGCCTTGAACATTTCATTCTAATTCGGTAGCATTTTACCTCTGGTCGGTGAAGACCGTTGGACGATATTAAATATCGTACTTGTGGCAGGTAGTTTCAATAAAGAACCTCCTTGACAAGATTTCGCGGGTAAACCCGTTCTCTTTACTCGACCGTCCAAAGCTGACTGCGAACGTAAAGAGTGAATCATTTGGATAATATTATCCGCATGATTTGAAGCCGTCAATTCATGTTCCTGGAACAAGTGAAGTTCAATTAAGAACCGCACCATCGTTGCTTTCCAGTTGTCACTAGCTTGATTCATGTAGAATCTTGCAAGTTACCTACCAAGTGCTGTTTGATGTTAACACTAGAAGGATTTCTATTCGTCACAGTAAATACTTAATAGTATTACTCTGAATGTTCTGGCAAGATCACTAAGATATTGCGTAGAGGCCTGGAACGTGTTTAAATTCATTTAAGAATTAAACCACTGTTGCTTTCCAGTTATCACAAGTTTGATTCATAAAGAATCGCACAAGTCACCTACCATGAGCTTTTTGATATTCGCTCAAGAAGGATTTCCATCTTCATTGTAAATACTTTCGTATTACTCGGATGTTCAGGCAAGATCATGAAGATTTTGCGTAGGACTCTTAAGAACTTTCTTACTTTTCACAGTGTGTGAAGAAGCAAGTAAATATGAAAGTGTGTCCTAATGAGATATTTGATGATCTCAAATGGCTCTAGACTCGATCGTGCATTTTGGATTTTAGTGATCGGAGGCTGGAGAGGAGTGCCACCATTTCAATACCAATTTATTCGGAGTGAATAAATCAATAGATAATGTGTTGTCTCTGTGTGATTAAAACAAATATCTTTTAAGAGATATCTGAGTTAGCTGGGATGGGTTGTGCCTTGCATCACTGGGTCCATGATGACTATCTTCAATATCAAGAATCATTAAAATGATCTCAATAGCATATGAATTGACCCGGTTTCTGCCTAAGGTTGTAAGGAGGGCTTCTTTCTTTACACCCTTTATCTTTACAATTCTTTTTCATTCTTCAACCCCTTCAATGCTTACCAATACGTCATCACTAGCACCTTGTTGTGATTGTTCCAGTGCTAACTTAAGTACTTGGTCGGCATTCAGCTACGTTCACATTCTTTCTCCATCTTTTCTAAGGACTACTATTTCTAGCTATGGAATGTCCTTGGGAAGATTCCTCCGGTTCTAGAGAAATCATTGGACTTTAACCTATCCTACCATCCTTATGTCACCACAATCTTCACCGTCGTGAATAGAGATGTTTTGGGTAAGTGTATGTCACCATGAAATCCATTTTTAAAGTGCAAATCCATTTTGCTCCCCCTTAACATATGCTACGATATTCGAAAACATTTCGCACATGTCGGGATGAGCTAACACGTTAAGTCAAACCATTTGTGATTGATCATATCCCATATTAAATCACATTTTCTCCCCCATATTAAAAATATTAACCCAATCGATGTTTTTAATATCAATTGATTTAATAGCATTTTAAGAAAATTTGGGAAGAAAAATGCAAATCCAATTATCTTCATGAATTACACAAGCTCCCCCTCAAATTAATGAGGGTGTACTTGAAACGTAAATTAAATACCTTTTAAACACAAGTGTAAGGTATTTAACACGTGCAAAGATCAATATATGATAATGAATTCACAAGATTAGCAATGTACGAGGTTGGACCTGAATAATGGAGAACAACATATGAAAGAAGCACATGGTTCTTGTTCACGAATGTTGGTCACCTCGTCACGTCCCCGAGAAAATTAATTCCCGTTGTTGAGTCAAAGCTTTCCGGTGAAATGCTTGACTTGATTATGAAAAGCGGGTTGCTATCTGAAATAATAGCAAACCATTTTGAGCATGTTTTAAAAGTTTGAACTTCTGCTCGAACTTTATTTACAACCCCGTGTCATTATTGAATGACATTTCTAGGTTCGTAAATATTATCGATTCCAGAAGACATGCTCTTTTTATCAAAACATTTTTGAACACACAATTTTGAAAGATTTAGAAAAACCTTTTGAGAAATTCTCAAAAAATTGTGCTCAAAGTTTTGAAAACCAATTACTTGAGCTTAAGATGTTGAATATCTTATAAAACGAGCTCAAGTCCGAGAAGTTGTAAACTTCCCGTTGTTAAGGATAAGTTTATCATCGGCGATAAACTTTCCTTTTATCTGAAGAACGAGTCCTAAGCTGACATTTACTTAGAAGTCGTGTTCATGAGCTTGAAAACTTTGACTGTTTTAACGGAAAGCTCATGACCGAGAAAGGTTAATTTCTCGTTACGAGGAAAAGTTCTCTTAGTTAAAAGATACACTTTCCTTTCTGAGCTTAAAACTTCGAATGTTTTAATACAAGCTCATGACCGAGAAAGGTGAATTTCTCGTTAAGAGGATAAGTTATCATAAAAGATAATCTTTCCTTTATTTTAAGTTCGAGTTACAGTCTGACATTTAACTGTAAGTCATAGTGCATGAGCTTAAAAACTTCGAATGTTTTTAATATTAGCTCATGCCCGAGAAAACTTAATTTCTCGTTGTTAGGATAAATTTATCATCGGCGATAAACTTTCCTGCCTTTGAAGAGCGGGTTATAGACTGTCATTTATCTATAAGCCTTGATGCATGAGCTTAAAAACTTGGAATGTTTTTGATATAAGCTCATGCCTGAGAAAAATGAATTTCTCGTTTTTAGGATAAGTTTATAATCGACGATAAACTTTCCTTTCTTTGATGAGCGAGTTACAGTCTGTTATGTGACTGTAAGTCCTTTGTGCAGCTTAACCATGAATCCCCTGAGACATTTGTTTCTCTGATATCTGCTTCTTCAGCAACCAAACTCTAAGAGTGTCATTAGTTGAACGGTACACAACGATTGGACCGCTTCGTTCTTTTGGAACATCAACTTTGGTACCTGCAATCTCATTAGGAATTTGCATGCTTTGATGTGGGTTAGCGATATCAATTATAGATGCACATGGGGGTTCACAGTTGGCTTTACTTGTTTCAGAGGCGACCTGAGTAGATGATTCACTAGTCTTGGCTGGCAAACGTTTCCTTTTATAGAAAACCTTAAGTTTAGGCGTAAGTGAAGTATCATCTTTATCAGTTTCCTCCCTTGTAGACTTAGTAGAATCGGAGACTATCCTAGTTAAAGGGCACTCGTTTCCTACAAGAGTGAAAGTTCTACCAGTGGGGTGCCACATTTTGCCAACGGGTTTGATTTTAGCTATCCACTGGGACTTAATTCTAGCACGGGAGTTCACCTCATTAAGTAATTTCTTGATACAGGAATCATGATTTGCCGTAAAGACACATTTTCTACATGTTTTACAAGTAGCATATTTAATGTCCGAGTAAGATCTAGAATCCCTAGATGATTGATTGATGCTCCTAGGATTGGGCATGCTACGGTTAGCAGTGTTGGGTAAACTAGAAGGCATCTGACTAGGTTTGAAATTCCTATCTCTTACTTGTGTCTTTTGAATAGCTTCCCTTTGACCAAAATCATGGCGCACATCATTTGAACTAGTTCTAGACGTGTTCATTGAAGTATTCATAGGGAAATTAGAGGCAATCATGTGATTAGGTCTTGCTAAAACTGATTTAGTCACATTAGGCCTAGTTGGTGGAGTGACTGTTCTAGAAATATGACCCAAATCAACTTGGGAGGCAAACCGCGGTCTCGAGGATTGTGGTCGCTCGGATCTAAATGCAGTAGGTTGTCTGACAATCGGTTGTCTGACGAACTGATTTGTAGGCGGTTTCCCCAAGATTGATGGTTTTTCAAGCTTAGTGTCCACACTAGATCCTTTAGTTTTCCTTAACTCGTTTTTCAACGCAGCTATAGCAAAGACCTTTTCCTGTACTTGAGCCTTTAAAGTCTCATTCTCTTTGAGCAAGTTATCTTGGGATGCCAACTTAGATTCAAGCAGTTGAATTTGTTTCAAAAGATTATCCTTTTCAGCTTTAGAATCTAGAACAGTTTGATCCAATTTTCTTTCAAGAACAACGTTTGACTTTTCAAGTTTTTCAAAGTATGTTTCAAATTTGTCCGTTTTGTTAGAAAATTCAAGTTTGGCATCCTCAAAATCTTTTGATTTTTGAGCTACAATCGTTTCAAGCTCTTTAATCTTGGAATCAGAATCAGTTAACGAGGCAGTTGTAAAGCATTTATCATGATGTGTAGCATTTTGAACACTTTCTCCCCCATTATGACTTACATCGGATGAATCAGAAGTGGTATCGCTATCACTCTTTTCCATCCCATGTTTGTCATAATTAGGTTCAGAATGCTCAATATGCGGCATATCATCAGCATAGACATCATAAACAACATTACATTGTACCAAGTTTGCAGGCTCTTTGTCATAAACGGGTAAGGTGTCATCAAGAGAGATCTCGTGAACATTCCCTGATTCCGTGCTCTTGCCATCGTTAGGCTCCAAGTTGTCAATCGTATGACCAATTTCCTCTTGCATCGAAGAGTCTTGCACTCCATTATCATACCCTTGCTGAAGTCGAGATCTTTCATAAATCGAAGACGAGACCGATGACATGAGTTTCAATATTGTATCACGAAAAACTCGAAGCTCGGTATGTGTATCTCGAAGAAATGATTGGCAAAGCATCGAACTTTCAGACTTGATGATATTGAATTGGAGGAAAGGCGTGAGTTGTGTCACAAGAGCCTTATAAGCAAGTGCCGATGCAGAGTGATTAAAGCTTTCATTGTTAAGTTCCTCGGCGAGTTGGGTCAAAGTGGTGAAAATTGAGTCGATGAATATATGACGATCTTGTCCAAAGATTGTCACAAATTCGCTCCCTCTTTGAAGCCACGAAAGAGTAACTAGATGATATTGAAGCATTTGAAATGAATTTACACCACTTTCTCTAGCTTTGTCTTGCATTCGATGCAAGTCTCCCTCTTTAAGTGTCGAATTGAACGAATCCATGGAAATTGAATGAAAAATAAAGGAAGGATTACTTATCGATGAAAAATCCGATTTCACTTACAAATACCCGATCAGAAAGTCGTTGGCAAAATAAACATAGTCACTTTATCACGTTGTTACGTCACTTTTGTCACAATACTTTTATTTAATCAAAATAAAAAAATAAAAACAATTTAAATAAAAAAATATATAAAAATAAAAGTTAATATCCAAAAAAAATAAAATTTTCAAAAATAAAAAAGGTACAAAATAATAAAAAAATAACGCAACTTAAAAAAAAAACTTTCTAAAATATAAAAAATAAAAAATAGAGAAACTGATTTGTTTAAGAATACTAAAATTAAAAAAGAAACTCTGATATATTTTTTAAAAACATAACGCCCGTAAATAACACTTTTTATTTTCCCACACGTGGCCTGCGTGTCTTTCTTGTTATCTCCGTCAAAGTCAAACGTGGCACAATCTAAGCATATCTAGTTTCCTCCGCCCAAATTAAAAATCTATTCTTCTTCTCTCAGTATTATAACTACTCCCACAACTATAAAGTCATCTGCCCATACTGAGTCTTGTTTACTCCGCCCCTGTTACTGCTATTAATCCTCTTACTTCACAGCAAGACAAATCCACAATCCTAATCTATCACTCTCTCCTTACTACATATACCGAATCATAACCCCATATGATCAAAACCATCATGAAACACTTAATTGAAACCAATGCCAATTCTAGGGGATATATGTCATATTAGATGAACCCATTTGATGATTCATCGAAAAAGAAACGATCTTCAAGATCATGCGTTTGATCTCGGGTAGGTTTTTATGAACTTTTTGTTTTGATTTGTTGTCCCTCTCTTCTGTAGCGTCTTTCTTGTGTGTATCGAGTCTGAAAGAGTGTGTTTGATTTGTGACAGTTTTGGTCAAGAGTTGTGTGTGACGTTTTGTCTTGGTCGAAAGATGAGGGTTTTGAGGGAGTCGAGAGGGTTGTCGAGTCGAGGGTTGAGTAGAATGTTTGTGTTTGTGATGCGAGGGTTTTCGAGGCTTGGGTGAGGATGGTATGAGAGTCGGTTGAGTGTGGGGTCTGTGTGAGATGGGTGCTGAGGGTGTGAGTTGTGGGTTTAAATGTCAGTCGAGAGTGGTAAGGGTGTGATGAGGTGAGAAGGTGTTTGTTGGTGTTTGTGTTTGGGTCGGGGCTGTCGAGGGGTTTTTGAGTTTTGTTGATGCTGATTGAGATTAAAAACGAGAGTCTAGATTGGTGGGGTCTGTTATGTGAGTGAGTCGAGTGTTTTTGTGTGAGTCGGTTCGAGGGAGAGAGTTGAGGGAGTCGAGGATGTGAAAGTCTGTTGGGGTGAGTCGAGGGTTTCGAGGATGAGTCTTGAGTGTGGGTTTGGGTGTGTCTGAGTTTGGGTCTGTTTTTAGTCAAGGGTTGTAACGAGATGGGGAGTCTGGGGAGTCTTTGGCAGATGAGTCGAGATAGGTCCGATTGAGAGGGGTCGAGGGAATAGGGTGATTGGTCGAGTCAGAAAGAGAGTCGGAAGTTGTTTGATGTCTGTGAGTCGATTTAGAGAGAGTCACTGTTTGGGTCGAGTCGAGAGGTGTGGTGTCAGTCGAGTGGTGTATATTCCGAAAAGACTTCTATTCGGAAAGTGTCTATTTTTAAAAAAAATCTATTCGGAATGTTTTTCTATTCGGAATGTTTTTTTTTTTTTTTTTTTTTTTCTATTCGGAATGTTTTTCTATTCCGAATGTTTTTCTATCCGGAAAAACCTTTCTATGCGGAAAATCCTTTCTATGCGGAAAACTTTGTCAATTCGGAAAACTATACGGAAAGTCTATACGGAATGACTATGCGGAATAAACGAAAAAAAACTGATATGAAAACTGAAAGATTTGGATTGATTTGGACATGTTTGACAGATTTGACAGATTTGGACTGATAAGAAAAACGAAGAAGAAAACTGATTAAAAATGACTCATAGAAAATGATTGATTAAAAAAGAAATGATTAAAAGACTGAATAAAAACTTGACAGATAAAAAAATAGATAAACTTGACTAGACTGATAAAAAAAAATCGAATCTTTTATTAAGAAAAAAATTGATTTGTAAGAGACTAATTGGACAGATAAAAAATAAGAAATGAGACGAAATTTTTTATAAAATTGATAAACAAAAAAATGATAAAAGATGAGAAAAAAATAGAAAAGAAAGGATTTTTACCACCAAATCAAAAGATAAAAAAGTATGCAAATCCTAAGATTCAACCATGGCTCTTGATACCAATTGAAGGTCTACTAATTCTAAGGATTTGGTAAATGATGGATAGATCTATTGATTAATGGTGGAAATGGGGAAGGAGGAAGATGAAGTATAGAGAGAGAAAGGAGAGGGAAGAAAAGTAGAGAGAGAAAATGATTAGATAAATGAAAATGTTGATAATGAATGAACTGACCAACCCCTCCTAACATGCTAGGAGGGGTATATATATAGCCCACCCTACATGTGGGCTATATGGACTATACATTACTAAGTGGACCACGAGCCCATTACATAATTATCGTTGGAGCGACCGATCCTTCATAAATACGTAAAACATATTTCCAACATCACTCGGTTATTTCTACTGCTTATGCTAAGAACATTAGGATGCTCCCATGCCACTAGAGAATAGGCTTACTATTTCCACGCCTTTGAGGGACTCTGTATTAATCACCCATGTATACAAGAGTCTTCCCCTAGAATTTGACGATAAGGTTCGACCTGTTGACGCACTTCCGCTGAACATGAATGACTTCGACATGATTTTGGGCATGGATTGGCTATCCAAGCATCATGCTACCATAGACTGCCATTCATATCGAGTTATCTTCGGTGATGTTAATGCACCAGAGTACATTCATAATGGGTTCGTACCCGGACGGTCTGTACAAATCATATCTACCCTGCAAGCGCGTACACTACTGTCACATGGCTGCGAGGGTTATCTAGCTATGGTTCACGACATGGATACTGAATCTCCATCAATTCAGGATCAACCAATAGTGTCGGAATTCCAAGATGTTTTTCCAGCAGAACTTCTGGGCATACCACCTGCATGAGAAGTGGAATTCAATATCGAGCTTATTACAGGAGCTGAACCAATCTCCAAGGCTCCTTATCGCATGGCTCCCATAGAGCTGAAGGAGCTAAAGGATCAACTGCAAGAACTTCTTGAACGAGGTTTCATTCGACCGAGCACATCTCCATGGGGCGCACCGGTCTTATTTGTTAAGAAGAAGGACGGCAGTATGCGTCTTTGCATAGACTATCGCGAGCTCAACAAGATTACTATCCGGAATAGGTATCCACTGCCGCGTATATACGATCTGTTTGACCAACTCCAAGGGACCAAACACTTCTCCAAGATTGATCTTAGGTCAGGCTATCATCAGCTACGGGTCAATGAGCAGGATATCGCCAAGACTGCTTTCCGTACCCGCTATGGCCACTACGAGTTTGTAGTTATGCCATTCGGCCTGACAAATGCTCCAGCAGTGTTCATGGACTTGATGAACAGAATCTTCCATGAATTTCTGGACAAGTTAGTCATTGTCTTCAACGATGACATCCTGGTTTTCTCAAAGTCCAAGGAGGAACACGAAAACCATCTTCGTACAGTACTACAGATTCTTTGCCAGAAGCAGCTGTATGCTAAATTCAACAAGTGTGAGTTCTGGTTAGACAAGGTGGCATTCTTAGGTCACATTGTATCAACTGAAGGAATCACTATGGATCCAGCGAAGGTTGAGGCCATTACTAAGTGGTCAAGGTCGACATCAGCGACGGAAGTCCGTAGTTTCTTAGGCTTAGCTGGCTATTACCGTAGGTTCGTGGAGAACTTTTCCCGCTTAGCACTACCATTGACCAAACTGATGCAGAAAGGGGAGAAATTCGTCTGGACTAAAGAACGAGATAAGAGTTTTGAAGACCTGAAGCAGAAGCTAGTATCTGCACCTATTCTTACTCTCCCATCTGGTACGGGTGGATTTCAAATCTACAGTGATGCATCGGGAAAGGGACTTGGCTTCATTCTCATGCAACATGGGAAAGTGATCGCATACGCTTCACGGCAGCTTAAGCCTTATGAAGAAAATTACCCCACGCATGACTTGGAACTTGCTGCAGTCGTGTTTGCATTGAAGATATGGAGGCACTACTTATATGGAGAATCATGTGACATTTTCACAGACCACAAAAGCTTGAAATATATCTTCACTCAACGTGAATTGAACACGAGGCAGAGGAGATGGTTAGAGCTGTTGAAGGATTATGACATTAATCTACAGTATCATCCCGGAAAGGCAAATGTAGTAGCAGATGCTCTTAGCAGGAAGTCCGGAATGATCAACGACATTAAAATTGAGGAGGAAATCGTAAGAGACTTGGAGCGACTAGACATCAAGATCATGGTACGTGGATAGCACGGTTAATGGGCTAATCTGAGAGTAGAACCCTATTTACTCTCTAAGATCAAGGAAGCTCAGAAAGATGACGGAGAAATCTGGGCGATAGTACTTAATTTGGAGAAACAGACGGAATTCAGAGTGGATGCAGATGGTATCGTATGGCAGGGCACGAGACTTTGTGTTCCTGGTGACCAAGAACTTCGGGAAGCCTTGTTAGCTGAAGCTCATAGCTCCCCATTCTCTATACATCCTGGTTCGACTAAGATGTACCATGACATCAAGCAATACTTTTGGTGGAGTGGTATGAAACAGGATGTGGCCACTTACGTCTCCAAATGTCTTACCTGCCAGCTGGTTAAGATCGAGCATCAGCGATCCGGCGGTCTCCTTCAACCTTTTGATATCCCAGAGTGGAAGTGGGACAAAATCACCATGGATTTTGTTACTGGTCTTCCGCCTACCAAGAGGAAGCACGATGCAATTTGGGTTATCGTAGATCAACATACCAAATCAGCTCATTTCTTACTGATCCGCAAGGAAGATCCGGTAAGTAAACTCGCCGATACGTATAGAAGAGAGATCATGAGACTCCACGGTGCTCCATCCAGCATCGTCTCAGACAGAGATCCTCGTTTCACTTCGCGATTTTGGAAGAGTCTGCAGAAAGCTTGGGGTACACAACTTAAGCTTAGCACGGCTTTTCATCCTCAAACTGACGGACAGTCGGAGCGAACGATTCAGACATTGGAAGACATGTTGAGGTCATGTGCGTTGGAATGGACGGGTGATTGGGATGATTACATCTGTTTGGTGGAGTTTGCATACAACAACAGTTGGCACGCAAGTATCAAGTGTGCTCCTTTCGAGATGTTGTATGGCAGAAAGTGTCGTGCCCCAATCTGCTGGGATCAGGTTGGCGAACGAACACTTGAAGGACCAGAAATTATAGAGATGACCAATGAGAAGATCGCAGTAGCTAAGGAGAAACTTTAGGAGGCACGATCACGTCAGAAGAGTTACGCCGATAAGCATCGTAGGGACACAATTTAGCGTAGGAGATCACGTCTTCCTTAAGGTTTCGCCGGCACGTGGTGTTAGACGCTTCAGGAGTAAAGGGAAGCTCAATCCTCCTTTCATCGGACCGTTTGATATCATTGAATGAGTCGATGAAGTATATTACCGGTTGGCGTTACCTCCACAGCTTTCGCATGTGCACAATGTGTTTCATGTGTCCTTACTCAGAGGGTACCAGTATCATCCCCTTCACATGGTTCAGTATCCACTGGAACAGATACGTGAAGATCTCACCTTCATAGAAGAACCCGAACGAGTTCTTGACAGACAAGAACGAGTCATGAGAAGGAAGACGATTCCATTCGTCAAAATCCTATGAAGGGATCATACCGAGCGGGAAGCCACTTGGGAAACAGAGGAGTCGATCCGGGTTTCTTACCCTCATTTCATATTTTGAATTCGGGTATGTTCTTCTTTTCAGTTTACTTTATCTATAATTCGGGGATGAATTATTCTTTTTAGGGGGGTAGAGTTGTAAAACCCGCATGTTTTTACCATGAATAGTACCCATAAGATCGTATGTACTAGATTAAAACTTTCCTCTTATAGCATGATTACGTTTACATGTTAGGATATTACGTATTACGTACGTGTTAGAACACGATAAGTATTTATTATGTACGAACACACAATAATTATGTAACAATAATTAATCATGAACATGCCATCATGAAATCGTGAACGTAATTAAATCACGAACTAATGTTAATTACGTATATATATTTATTACGAGCATGAATAAATATATTAAGTCACGGTAAATATTTAACGAGAACACATAAAACGCGAACACAAATAAACACGAACGAACACTTAAACAACGAGACACGGAAAACGGTACGGGTACCCCATTTGGGGCCCCCTACCCGCGGCAACATCAAGGAGATGGGCCAAGCCCATCTCAAAATTTACTAAGAAGGGGTTAAGGTAATTTTTACTACTCATATTCACTTTACAGGAAACCAAAAAAAAAAACCTAAAAATATTTTTCTCCTTGTCCTTCTTGTCTTCTTGTGGCCGCCGCATATAACACACCAAAGAAGGGTGTTCATTTGATTTTGATATTGGTTTTTATACGTGTGTTCGTGTGTGTTCATCCTCGTTAGATCCACGCATTCGGTTTATTCTTTTAATCCTTTTTCTTTTTGATTTGATCTAATAAAATTAATTAAGAACATGATGTTTTTAAAAACATAATTAAAAACATAAATCAATCATGTAAATGGTTATTGGGTAAATCAAAAAGGTTGTTTTTAGGGGTGTTTGTTTGGCTGGCGTCTAAACCGAACCCCAAGGGGGTCTCGGTTTGGCTAATAGACCACCACCGAGACCATATGGACCCGGTTTGGTGGTGTGGGTCCCACGGCAGCAGCAAACCAAAGGGAATCCTGAAGTGGTTCGGGGTATGGTGTCGATTTCATGTCCGGTTCATGGTTTCTAGTCAAGATCTGGTTCACGGTTTATGTTAAGATTATTTTTTTACAATCATATGTTAAAATTAAATGAATAAATATGACATGATTAATTTAATAAACATGACTTAGGTTATAATTTAATTATTAGAATCATGGAATTATTAACCTAGGTATTTTATATTTTCTAGACCTTATAATTAATTAATTATTAAAAACCATAGTTATAATTAATTAATTAACATGACTTAGGTTATATTATTAATAAATAATAATACATGTTTTAACCTAAGTATTTAACTTTATTTAATTAAAAACATGATATATTTAATTAAATACTTTTAACCTATAGTTTATTTAAATTACATGTAATAATTAAAAAACTATACATTATATCATTATGACTTAGAAAATAATCAGAAAAACACTTAGGCTTATATACTTAGCTTATTTAACCAGCTTATATCTAATTATGGAAACTTTCTATTTTTTTAGAAACTTATTTAATTCAGGCAGCTAATCTATTTATGGAAACTTTCTATTTTTAGAAACTTATTTAATTAAGGCAGCTGATCTATTTATGGAAACTTTCTATTTTTAAAAACTTATCTATTTTAAGCAGTAATTATATTTTTGGAAACTTTCCATTTTTGGAAACTTTCTATTTTTGGAAACTTTCTATTTTTGGAAACTTTCTATTTTTGGTAACTTTCTATTTTTGGAAACTTTCTATTTTTGGAAACATTCTATTAGGAAACCTGCTATTTTTGGAAAGTTACTTATTATTACATAGTAAGTATAATAATACATGAAATACCAGAAATACTTAATCAGAATAGACAGAATATAAGATAAACATAGTTTAAGGCTTTAAACAGTAAAACATGATATGAACATATAAAATAAGCTAAGACATGATGTAAAACAAGTTACGTATTTAGTAAGCAGATACTTATTCATGTATGTATTTATGTAGCATTAGTGATACCGAAGTAGGATTCTCCTCAGTTCATCTTCTTCGTTCACTGGACATAAGGTACGGATTCCCGTCCTTTCAGTATGGACATTCTTTCCTTATTAGGATTCCCCGTATGCAGCCAAATGTTTTCCCGTAGTATAAGTTTATATGTTTGACTTGCTTATGTTTAAATTAGAATACCTATAGCCATATACATGCATGACCAGTTTCACCTAGTTATGGAGGTACCATAACCATAACATTAGAGGCACTGATGTTATGACTTCACCACGGCGGAGTGATTGCTCGTGGCGTCCCTTCAGCTTTTGGCCATATTTTTATATTTATCATGTGGGGCGTATGGGTGCATCCTAGTTACATGTTTTTCAGCATATTACTCAGTGTGAATGTGGTGTGTGCCTTGCATCCTTCACAAGGAGCTGATCCCTCCTTCCCAAAACCAGTATATTAAATTAGAGGCATCCCCTCTAATTTGCATGATGAGGTCACCCCTCCAAGTATTCATGCACAGTGGATTTTCATGACCTATATTGGCTAATGGTAGAACATGTTAAACAGTTTTTATAAGATAAACATAAGGCTTTTCAAACTATAAAACCAGTTTTATCAAGACTTAACCAGGTTATTCGGGACTTAGTTTCTTCCGTTGTTATATGTTTATATGCTTATCCTATTCATGCTTTATTGTACATCCGTGCACTGAGCGTATTGCTCAGCCGTTTTCCTTTTCTATGTTCCTAAAACAGCAGGTACTCAGGGACGCTCGTAGACTTTAAGCGTACATGCATATGGACTGGAAGCTTTCTAGCCTTTCTTTACTTTATGCATTATCTTTAATTTGATACTCTTGCTATGGACATTGTTTAGTACTTTCCTTTACAGTACTTATGTTTGTGTGTGATGAGCCTTACTTTTGAACTACCGATGTTTGATTCCGGTATTTTTCCTTTTTATGGTCATGTAATGTTTTGACATTTTTCCTTGTATGCTTTGATGACACGCCATAATTACGCGTGACATTCCATTATCAAAATGGGGTGTTACAGACAGAATGGTATCAGAGCCAATGGTTATAGAGAATTAGGTTGCCTAGTCTAGTAGCCTAGTCTATAGCTTAAGGGTCCTTGCATATAGGCGTCATAGGAGTATCTGTGCATTAAGAAGTTTTCTGGATGTTATTGGTTTTTACTTGCGATGTTGTTAAGTTTTGACTAGTATGGGTTGAACCATAATCACCCACGCTATCCATTGTTGTATCTTGCTTAAATTGTAAATTATAGTACATAATTTGGTACATGGTAGTTCTGTCTTTTGTTGAGTTATATTATGTACCTGAAGTATAGTATTTTCTTTTTATGTTTAAGTCATGCCCCGTGAGAGGTACGTATTGGTTCGAGTTACCGGGATTAGGTGGAGAGGAATCTATCGGCGTGTAAACTATAGGAAGAAAATCACAAATGCTTGGTATCCTGCGAGGGTGTAGAGCACATGACTAGGGAAGAGGTGAATAACATGTGGGTTTATAAAACCGTGCTGATAGTAACAGCTAAGGAAGGGGATAGGGAAAAATTGTGGAGGAGGGTCAGGACCCAACCATTACACCCGAATTGTAATAATAATGGAGGAGATGAAACGGATACAGAATCCGCTGCATCCAACAGTTATTTGTTTACTTAGTATAGGTTTTTCTACTCTTGCGGGCAACATGACGTACTATTGGTTATGCTTCCATTTGGATTCGGTCTATGCTAGTTTAGCTAGACTATAAATTTATGCATTTTGAATATTGACTATATTATTTTAATAATGAAATCTCGGATCTTTGGTTTTATGTTGGTGTGTTTAATTGTTAGATGTATGTGTTATATGTTGTATTGACTCTTATAAGTGCTATCATAGGAGGGAGTGCGTTGGGGAAATGGTAATTGTATAAGTATGGTGGCCAACATAGTTATATAAGTACCACAACTTTAACGGATTTCTAAGTGTGATTGTATGAAAGAGAGTTAATACATGTCTGTACTATGTACGATAGTAGTATGTATGATAATGGTAGACGTAGATATGTTGTAGTATTTATACTGCATGGAGTATTCTGGTGGTTATTAATGGGTATCACGTCTTATTATAGAATGGTAAACACACGAAATGGTGCTGGAGGATGTAACACCCCCAAATTTTATACAACTCAATACAACGGAAGACTAGTTGGTGTTACGGGATAGCACATTACTCACATCATAGACAACGCTTAAAAGTCGCGTCGTTTTAATAATAAAGCATTTCCATTCATAAATATCAAAGTTACATAGGTCCCAAGTCATATTATTTCATACAAAGTTTTACAAAGCATTTGAATGGAAATAAGTATTTAGGTGCGGGCCATGAATTCTTGTTGACTTCCCAAGAATTACCTTCAAGTACATGTGACAAAACATGTTAAAAGAAAAGGTCAGCGATAACGCCGAGTGAATTCATAGAGTTTAATAAAATCCATCAATATAATATCAGTATAAAATTATTACTGAAAATCATTTTGTACAAATCATTTTAATAGGCCATAAAATAGCCAAAGTCATTTTATACAAATCTTCATCAAAATCATAATATAGGCATTTGCCTTAAAAATCAGTATACGAGCCAATGTCGTAAAAACATCATACAATACGTCTTATGACGTTGTATGAAAATAAAAACCGTTATATGAATATGGTTATGAAAACCAAAACACGAACATAATATCAATAGTATGACCCTGTATCGCTAGTCAGGCAATACATTGTAATTCGGTGCGTCTAGTAGTATTTCGTTAGTTGGATTATTATAAGCCGCATGACATTGTTACCTTACTAAACCAACAATGGGTAGCTAACCCGATACTCAATTTGCCCATCTAAAGTAGTGTGTCGTCACAAAGGTCACGCTATGGAAATCTTCTCATACATAAATTCGCTTATCAATCAATGTGGCACGACGGGGATCAACCGTCAAGGCGCGAACTTGGGTGATCGTCCCCAAATAGTACTATTATATGCACAAGCATCTACCAAATCCCGGTAGTTCAAAATTCATGCTAATGGGACTTTTAGTGACATAACCTAACTTTAATATTCCATTTTATTTCATCTATCAGGTCCTTTAATCATTTATCGGGTCATATAATCGGGTCATACAATCATTCGGGTCCAAATCAATAAACAAACAATCGGGACAAATGGTGTCCTAATTTTGTAAAAACTAACATGTTATCTCCCTCGCGGGTTTATAAAACATTTATAAAACATTTAAAAGAGTGCGAGGCTATGAACTCACGTTGATGTGGGAAGGCGGGTTATCGGCAATTCGGACGTACGATACGTGCTTCAATCACGGAAACCTAGACAAATAATACTCGTCTTAGACTCATGTCCAATGACTTTATAAAAATAACAATTATGTATACATATGATGATTATATATATATATGATGATCAAGTGGGTTTACATGTTTTCTTTTACTCATTTAGTGTTTACGTATTGGTATCTTCTTACTAATTTACTAGTTTTACCTATTTACGTGTTTTAAGTCCAATAAACTTATTATAAGTTCTTTAACTTGTATTAATCCATGTTATACTTATATTATCAGTATCTACACTTTACAAGTTGGGCCTAAATGGGTTAAGCCCAATAAATAAGTTTATAAGTGTTTTAGTCCATTTTGTTGTATTATTAGTCCAATATGTTTACTTAGCTCGTTAATGTACGTATGTCCTATAGTTCGGGTTTTTATCGGTTTTTACTTGTTATACATGTCTATATATCATTATATAAGTTTTATAAAGTTTTCATTAGACGGGTCCAACCATCTAAGTTTTATTTAACAAAAACGTTAATTTTTACGGTAATAGCCGAAAAAGTCGTAAAAATCATGTTTATGGTTTTTATAACTTATAAAACTTAACAAGTTACCATTGATTCGAGTAAATTTAGATAACTTGCTTTAGGAAAAACAAGCAACTAAATATGAGCGGTAAGTATTAACGAGTGATTTAGGAAAACCACAAGTAATGACCCTCAATCAAATAAAGAGGAGAAAAAGTTCGTTTCCCAAGGAGGTATATGTGTTTTGAATTAACTTGTATGTATTTGAGATTAATATTGAGAAGATGAGAAGACGGTTTCGTGAAAATTACACTATGACGTAAAAAACGTAAACGTAAAGCCGTAGAAAAATCAACCAAATTAAAAATTAAACTAAAACCAAAAACAAAATCAAGAAAAGATTAAAAAGACTAAAACAAGTCTAAAATAATATAAATAAAGTTAAAAATCCAACAAAGATATTTTAAAACCTTTTATTAATTAAATATTTAATTTTAAATGCTAATTAAAGCCCTAGAATTAAATATAACTAATTCAAATGTCTAAAATATGATTTTATTGAATAAATACTTAACTTATATTATTAGAAGACTAAAAAGTAATTTTCTAAAAATTAAAACCTATTAAAACTATTTTTAAAACTCTAAAAATGATTAAAAACTAATTAAACTTAAAATAATTATAAAAATAAATCTAAAAGCTATAGAAATATTCTAAAAATGGAAATAGTCCTAATTATTGCTAAAGAATCTAGGAAAAATGAAAAAGAAAGAAAAATAAAATTTTGAAAAATTAATAATAAAATAATATTAAAATATTGCTAAAAATAAAAAGTTTCTAAAATTAATTATAAAAAATTTCTAAAAATCCTAAATAATATAACTAAGAGAAAAACACAAATTTAAGCTCCTAAACCTTTTTTAATAATTTTATAAAAATCTTTAAAGTTTATAAAAAACCTTAAAATAATATAAAATTAGAAATTAAAGTTTTTAAAACCAAAACTTAATGTAAACCTCAAAATATTATTTTAAAACCTAAAAAATATTTTTCCTAAAAATTTAAAATCTTTTTGGTATTTTTTAATGATTTATTAAAATACGGGTATTAATTAAATCCTAGAAAATAATAAAATAAAAGGAAAAATAAGAAAATCAGCTTGAAAAGTCTATAACCCTATAAGAGTCCTAGGAAAAATCAAAATGAGCAAAAACGATTATCAAATAAGCTGAAAAATGCAAAATAAGCCACGGCTTTTTAAATAAGCTAGAAATGAAAAATGGGTTAACTAAATAACCATTGCAACCTTGGTCAGTAAAAGACCCAAGGGCGCAACGGTTAAGTGTTATGTGTGTGAGTGTGGTGACCAGGGTTCGAGTCTTAGCAACCCCCTTTTTGCTTCTTATATTTTTTTTTTTTTTTTTTTTCTTTTTCCAACCAAATCAGTGACCCTAATAAGCTTCTAACACAATCAATCTTCCCTTTTTAGCCAAGATTAAGCTTAGGTTAAGATCCAAATTCGTCCAGACTTGAGTTTGACACAAGCAGGTTTTGCCTTGTGTGTTGCTTGATGGTTTAGCCAAGAGGACTTGACCACTTGCTTATTTGGTGGATGTTTTGGATAACAATGGGCACCCTTGTGCTTATTTAAGCACAAGGAGTCAGTAACAACAACAAGTAAGCAAATAGCACACCAATTCAAGCAAAACAAGCACTCAAAACCAATATGAAGTTGCTGTGATAAAGAAGCTAGGTCTATGGACTTTTTGGCTTATAACATTCACTCCAATGAACTATAACTTACCAAATTAGGCACACAAACTCACTAACTAATACTCAAGCAATGACAATCACAAATTCACCCTATTACTTCACAGATATCAAAAGATCATGCACAAAATCTCACAAAATCCAAACAGATTGTTGTTATGCAGGTTTTGGCTGCTCTTTTTCTTTTTCAAGCACACAAACTACTCAAAACGTGTTCCAAATTAACTACAAAGTAACTACAATCCTAGCTCAACTTATTTCAACTGCTCTAACACTTTTGAAAAACCAAATCAAAGATTTGAAGCCTGCTAATACCCTTAGCCAAACACCCTTTTAAAAACTAGAAACCAAACTTTTTCAAATCAACACACTATAAAACTTAATCAAACTTGTTCAATGATCTTATAGCATGCATACAATGACAAAACAACTTGAATCCAACAGCTTATAACAACAAATAGCATCAAATCAATACAAAACTCATGCAACTCAATTTTCTGAGATTTTCAAAGGTAAAAGGGAAGTTACCTTAGGACCCTTACAACCAAGGGTCCTAGTGGATGCACATCCACCTCCCTACCAGCTGGGGCTGGTGCAGATCCTTGGATCAACAATATATCACCACCTGCTAAGATCAAAACAAAGGAAGAACAAACAAGCAATAATATATTATTACTGATTTTTTTTCTTTCTTTTTAAAACCTTCCAAAAACTTTTCAAACCTTCTTAATCTGTTTTTATAACACTAAGTAACCAATAACATCAAACTTCTTAACAATCAAAACCTGAAACAGATTCTTACCAAGAATCTCACAATTTCAGAAACTTTGAATAATTTTGAAACTCAAAATTACTCAACCAAATATAAAAAGTGGAACTCAGAATCAAGCATCAACACAATACACAACTTTTAAAAACCATAAAAAGGGATTACACTTGATTAATATCAAAAACCAAACTTTTATTTTTCTAAAAAGGAATTACAAGTGTGAGCTTGAAAACTGGAACAAAGGGATCACCACAGCTTGGGTCTCCTTTTATAGTGACTATAGAACATACTAGAACCCTAATAACACTAACCCTAATACAAGAAATTCTCTAAAATGCCCTTAAACGTTTTTGAGGTGATTTGTCCAAATTGGATCTTGGCCGTTTAATTTTTGCGTTGTGATGAAGCAAATAACCTCCACTGTTGATGTAGGACACGTATTATGCTTGGGGACCAAGGATTGATGTGATTGGTGGATTGGGGAATTGGGGGTAGGGACCACAGGCGTGGGATTGGGGAGTTTATGCGTGGGAAGGGTTTTCGGGTGTGGGAATTACACGTGTGAAGGTTTAATTGAGTTTTACCCAAGTAAAAGTGGAGGTGAAACCTGGGGGTGTAAAAAGTTGAACAGTAAACACTTCAATCCGTTTTTAGGGGAAGAAAGTTGTTTGGCGCCTGTTTTGAGTTTAAACGTTTCATTTGTCACACATTTGGTCCCTATCTTTTGAACTTTTTGGCATAAAAGGTTTTTTCAGCCCTAAAACGATTTTGCTTTGTTAATATCTTTCAAGACTTTACACTTTTGGCACCAACTTGGGAAAAAGGTTATCAAAGGGTTATTTTTGACATTTTTGGATAATTCAGGGACTGAACTTGGACAATCTTGATCTTCAAAGGTCTTCAATGTCTTTTAAACTTCATGAGGGACCATAATTGGCAATTTGAAATTGTTGAGGGACTATTCTTGCCATTTCTTCAAAGTTGAAGGACCTTTTTGAAATTTTGACAAACTTAAGGGACCAAACTTGTAATTATTAATATACAAGGGTTTTAAGTGTCATTTCTTCATTAATGGAGGATCAATCTTGTTTTGTCTTCAAGTCTTCAAGGGTATTTGATGAAAATTCCATGATTAGGGCCCGGTTCTTTGTACGGCTTCGTTTCTCGTGTCCGTTTTTCCTTGTATCTTGTGATCTTTTGTCTTTTTCACGATATCCATACCTAAAACACAAATAAACACAAAAGCAAGCATATATATGGTATTTTATGACATATTAGTGCATTAAAAGCCCGAAAAGAACGATGAGATCATGTATAAATGCCATCTCATCACTCCCCCATACTAAGCCATTGCCGTGCCCTCACGCAATGCTAGAATAAAGTATCTAAGCATTACCAAAGTTCAATTTTATTAACCTTTATTAAAAAGTAAAAGACTTGCAACATACTACGATGATGTGTAAAGACATAATGTATGATTTTCATCACCAAAATGTGACTTTTAGGGTCAAAGAGTAGAAACAAGTCAATGTCCCTTAGAGTAAATTTCGTCATCCTTGATTGTCATACATTCCATGCTAAGTGCAAAAACAAGATCATTGTTGGTACAAGTCACAATGCTAACACTACTCATACGTCCAAATTGTGTAATACTTTTTCTCCCCGCAATCCTAGTTATTATAAAAGGAAATGGGTTACTAGCATTTTTTATCTATTTGTCATGGATCACAAGTGATTCATATTGACTTATTTGAGTAGTTATTAGTCCGAAAGCAAAGTAGCACGATTTGATCAATAGTTAGCCGAAGGACAAAATCTTTTAAAACGGCTTCTCGTGTATCTCCTTAAGTTCATATCTTGGCATAACACGTTTCACGATTTGAGACCTTTCTCGGACCGATATTTGGCATGTACTTCATACTTCAAATCTTGGGAAGACGTTCTTGAAATTATGGTCTTCTCTTCATATAACTGGAATTTCTTCACTTGACGTTTTTGAGAGATTCTTCATATAGGACCACGACTTCATCATTTTTCTTCAATCTTTACTTTGGATTTTGATATACAACGATCCGCCTCCTTTTCGGACTTGGATATATTTATCCTCATACCTTGTTAGGGTCTTTTTGGATAGACTTTCTCCATTCTTTAGGGGAGTAATTGCTTCTCGTCGTGTGTCTCGATCCTTCATATTGATTTTGGAATAATGATACTTCACATCATCTTTGAACTTTAGCAAAAATAGAGCTCCTCATGCCTTGTTAGGGCCTTTTTGGATGATCGCCAATCTTCGCGTCCCGCTTCAATAAGTTATGCCTTGGCTATGAACTCTATTCAACCCCGAGCAACTTTTAAACGATCTTGCGCTAGAGGCTAAGTAACCTTTCAAATCGTACGACCTTACTTATTGCAATTATGATTTATTCCTAATGCATTGATCTTATGGGAAGAAAAAGCCACAATTAAAAACATATGAGTTTTTGAAAGAACACTTTCATGTTCTACGTTTAGCATGATCACTTGTCTAACTCTATCATTTCTCGTTCTTCACTATATAAAGACCTCTAATTAAAGAGACTCGTGAATACTTAGCCATGCAAGTCAAAATTAAGCCAAATTTGGATTAGCTTTCATTAAGACTATATCAAATCAAAGTTTTGGGTTTTCAAGCCACCTATAGGATCTTGCACTTTCTTGGACTTTTTCAAGTTTAGAGAATGCGTTTTAAAGTTCCCTTGATAAGTGACTTTCTAGAATCAATTATAGGAACTTGCGAAAAGTTCTTGTTCTTAACCCGAATGAATTAAGACTTTCGCGTTTTAAAGCTCCCTATATAAAAGTCTAGCAAAACTTGAATTGAGCGGGTTAAGGAATGTAAATGGCTCCAAATGCCCATCAAGTCAAAAATTAACTCTTATTCTACCCATCGGAAAATATACATTCGTGTCTTAAAAACACTTATGAAAACTAAGAAAAATTTTAAAATTTGGCCATTTTTAGCCTTATTAGCAAAACAAAACATTGAAAGTTGGAAAACGTGAGGGCGTAGCAAAGCAAGTACCTATTCACCCCCCCATACTAAAAGTAAACATTGTCCTCAATGTTTCGAGTCTAAAGGTGGAGCACCCCCATACTAGAGACGAAGAATCGAATGCTTAGGATCTAGCATGGAAAGGGTGATCAACAATATATCTAAAGCCGTTTATTAATTATGCTAAAAGATAATTGTTAGAACAATAAAGGATATGTCATGGAATCGTGAAAAACTTCTTCAAATGAACTATGGAGGCTCACGTAAACGAACACGAGAGTCTTCAATCATAGATGATGATGATGATCTAGATGACACAATCACAAACAACCACGAGACAACGAGTTGGAAGGGTACAAATCCCCTTATTAGTGAATATAAGCATGGGATCTCCCCCACGAGGCACCTCGTTTTTGATTACCGAGTCATGAGCTCGACTCGATCCCCTCAATGTTAATTATCATTGGGGAAGGTGTCTTGGTCGGGGGCAACCATTGAAGGAATTTCCCCACCAAAGTAGTGCTTAAGCCTATGTCCATTCACCTTGAAATTGGGACCATCATCTTGAGCTAGCTCAATGGTCCCATATGGAAATACTTGTGTAATGGTGAACGGACCCGACCAACGAGATTTCAATTTTCCGGAAAATATCTTAAGACGAGAGTTAAAAAGCAACACTTGATCACCAACGTTAAAAACCCGGTTTTTAATCTTTGAATCATGAAACTTTTTAGTCTTTTCTTTAAAAATTAATGAATTTTCATAAGCATTATCCCTTAATTCATCCAATTCATTCAATTTTATTTTCCGGTGATCTCCCGCGGTCTTCAAGTCAAAATTAGCATGCTTAAGAGCCCAATATGCCTTATGCTCCAATTCAATGGGCAAATGACAATTCTTCCCATAGACTAACTTATAAGGAGTGCAACCGATAGGTGTCTTATAAGCGGTCCTAAAGGCCCATAAAGCGTCATCGAGTTTGTCGGACCATGAAGCACGGTTTTCTCCAATCGACCTTTCTAAAATCCTCTTCAAAGCTCGGTTCGAAACCTCGACTTGCCCACTCGTTTGCGGGTGATAAGCCGTAGAAAGACGATGCGTAACCCCATATTTCTTTAGAACCTTTTCGAATTGGTCATTACAAAAATGGGTTCCACGATCGCTTATAATAGCACGAGGGGTTCCGAACCGAGAGAATAGTTGCTTTAAAAACTTCACTACCACACGAGCATCATTAGTAGGCAAAGCCTTAGCTTCCACCCACTTAGAAAGGTAGTCCACCGCGACGAGGATATATTTGTTGCCATGAGACGATGGGAACGGCCCCATAAAGTCTATTCCCCATATGTCGAAAATCTCACACACTTGAATTATATTTTGCGGCATTTCATCACGTTGAGACGATTTTCCTTGACGTTGGCACGAATCACACGACTTCACAAGTGCGTGTGCATCACGATAGATAGAAGGCCAAAAGAAACCGGCATCGAATACTTTCTTAGCCGTGAGATTAGCACCGTGGTGACCACCCGTGGGTCCCTCGTGACAAGCTCTAAGGATATTAGAAGCTTCGGCACCAAACACACAACGTCGAACGAGTTGATCCGCACAAATCCGAAAGAGATAAGGGTCGTCCCAAAAATAGAACTTGACGTCACGAAAGAATTTTCGTTTTTGTTGTGTCGTCATACCCTTGATTATGAAATTGCCCGCATGGTAATTTGCAATGTCGGCAAACCATGGGGTGGTGTCTTTAGAATTCACTACACCGAGAGTCTCAAGAGGAAATGTTTCGGTAATTTCCTTGTTCTCGAAAACATCTTTGTGAGGATCTTCTAGACGAGAGAGGTGATCGGTCGCTAGATTCTCGGCTCCTTTTTTGTCAAGCACGGTGACATCAAATTCTTGGAGGAGGAGCATCCAACGAAGCAATCTCGGCTTCGCATCTTGCTTAGATAAGAGATACTTGATAGCCGAATGGTCGGTATACACGATGCTTTTAGTTAAGACGAGATAAGGTCGGAATTTCTCAAAAGCATAGACCACGGCAAGGAATTCCTTTTCCGTTGTGGTGTACTTTAATTGAGCCTCGGTCATCGTCTTACTAGCATAGTGGATAGGACGAAAATGTTTGTCATAACGTTGCCCTAAGACGGCCCCTATAGCATAATCACTTGCATCGCACATGATTTCAAAGGGTAATTCCCAATTAGGAGCAACAAGAATGGGAGCTTCGGTAAGTTTCCTTTTTAGAGTCTCGAAAGCCTTAACACAATCCTCATTAAAGTTAAAAGGAGCATCCTTCTCGAGAAGGTGTGTCATAGGACGAGAAATCTTCGAAAAGTCCTTGATGAAACGACGATAAAAGCCCGCGTGGCCTAGGAAACTACGAACTCCCTTAACGGTTTTGGGACGAGGTAACTTGGCGATGACGTCTACCTTAGCTTTATCGACCTCAATCCCCGCCTTCGACACCTTATGTCCTAAAACGATTCCTTGTTTACACATGAAATGACATTTCTCCCAATTAAGCACAAGATTGGTTTCTTCACAACGTTTTAACATTTGTTCGAGATTAGATAAACATGACGTGAACGAATTACCAAACACCGAGAAGTCATCCATAAACACTTCCATCGACTTCTCGATCATGTCGTGAAAAATTGCCATCATACACCGTTGAAACGTACCGGGTGCATTACAAAGTCCGAAAGGCATCCTACGATAAGCGAACGTTCCATAAGGACACGTAAACGTAGTCTTCTCTTGATCACGAGGGTCGATAGGAATTTGAAAGTAACCGGAAAAACCATCTAAAAAGCAATAGAATTCATTTCCCGCAAGTCGCTCCAACATTTGATCCATGAAGGGCAAAGGAAAGTGGTCTTTACGAGTGGCGTCATTTAACTTTCGGTAGTCAATACACACCCTCCAACCGGTCACAACACGAGTGGGAATTAACTCGTTGTTTTCATTAGGCACAACGGTCATTCCTCCCTTTTTAGGGACACAATGGATCGGGCTCACCCATGGGCTATCGGATATAGGATAAATCATTCCCGCGTCAAGGAGTTTAAGGACCTCCTTTTTAATGACATCGTGAATTTTGGGATTTACCCTTCTTTGACTTTGAATTGCGGGTTTGTAGTCCTCCTCCATTAAAATTTTGTGAGTACAAAATTTTGGGTCAATACCCTTAATGTCGGAAATTTTCCACGCAATTGCCCCTTTGTGAGCCTTAAGAACTTTCAAGAGCTCGGTTTTTTCATCATTAGCAAGATCTTTTGCAATAATAACCGGCAACTTGTCATCACCTTCCAAGAATGCATATTCAAGGTGAGAAGGAAGATCTTTCAATTCAAGGATAGGCGGTTCCTCGATTGAAGATTTTGGTTCAACACTCATAACTTCCATCGGCGAAAGAAATGGTGGAATAGAAGTATCATCACTAATCAACACCTCATCTTCATTGTTGATTTCATTTGAAGTGAGATCGCCTCCTTGGAATGGAGTGAGATTTGGTGTGGAATTAGCAAGAATCGGATCCAAAATAGTGGGATTGCCACTTGACGAGCTATCGGAAAAACCTAACACTTCTTGTGAAAACTCATCGCAAACCACATCAACGATGTCAATGTGATTGATGGTAGCGATTGCATAAACATGAGAAGGTTTCGAGTTTTGAGTAGCGTTTATAACAAGTTCCTCTTCGTTGAATCTCAAAGTCATAGTTCTCGCATGAACATCGATAAGCGATCTCGAAGTATCTAAAAACGGACGACCTAAGATTAGAGGAACTTGAGGATCCGCGGGGATGTCGACTACTATAAAATCAACGGGATAGTAGAACTTCCCCACTTTTACGAAAACATCTTCGGCTATTCCACATGCCATAATCGTAGAATGATCGGCCATCTCGATGGACATGTTCGAAGGAATAAGAGCCGGAAGCGAAAGCGATTTCCAAATGGAAAATGGCATCAAATTAATTCTCGCACCAAGATCGGCCAAGGCGAGGCATTCTTTCATATCTTGTATGTCACAAGGAATGAGAAACTTTCCGGGATCACCAACTTTTTCCGGTATGCGGTTAAGATAAACCGAAGAACAATTAGCAAGCTTTGAAAGCTTTTCCTTATCGCTCATCATACTTTTAAAAGTGGAAGCGAAACGAGGCATATATAACAACGCGTCGGCTAAACTCACATCAAAATGCACTTGTTGAAACATTTTTATAAAAAGCTCGATTTGTTGTTTGTTACGTTCTTGCATTTTCTCTTTGTTACGTCTCGAAGGGTAAGGTAAAGGTGGTGTGGGTTGGTCATTAGGCATCGGCCTTGGAAACTCGGGTTCCATAATTGGTGTTGGTTCAACCGTAGGTGTGGTTTGAGCGGTACTTCGTGGGATTGTAATATGCTCCTTTTCGACCATCACCTCGGGTTCTTTCTCGATTTCCTTCTCCTTAGAAGTACTTGGACGAGAGATTGGTTCCTTGAAAGTTTTACCACTTCGTGTAGCAACAACCTTCAATTCTCCCCTCGGGTTGTTAATGGTATCACTAGGAAGACCACCCGAAGAAGAGGGCTTACACATGATTGCTTCAAACATCTTACCCATTCGGTCCTCAAATTTTGATTGCCTAGCATCCGCTTTTAATAACTCTTGCTTAATCTCATGTTGTCCTAATTCCATCTTTTGTTGGTTTTGTTGAAGACGTTGGACATTTCCTTCCATTTTATTAGCATGAGTTTTAAGTTCATTAGCAAGTTCATTTTTAAGCTCGTTTTTCAACTCGGATCTTAAGCTAATCATCTCACGTTGCATATTATCAAATTTAGCATCATTTGCTTTTGCATAATCCAAAAATTCTCCTTGCAAATTTTTCGTGTGAGCATTTTGAAAACCTTGTGTAGTGTTTTGAAAATCACGGTTTTGGTTTTGATTAGAGATTTGTCCATTCCCACTTTGATAATTCCCTTTGTTATAATTGCGTGTGTTGCCTTGGTAATTACCTTGGTTGTTGTTTCGATAATTATTAGCATTTTGGTTTGGTGGAGCTTGATTTGGACGAGAACCTTGGCCGTTTTGGTTATAAGTTCCCGTTGCTACATAAGCACTCGAAGTGTTACCATCCGCGGTAATACACTCGGAAAGATCATGAGCTCCCCCACAAGATAAACAACTCTTAGCAACCGCTTTAACCGAAGCGGAATTGGAAGCTTCTTGAGCCTTCCAATGGGACATTAGATTAGCAAATCTATCAAAAAACCGATTTTCCTCATTAGCTTCATCATGTAAGGCGTTAATGCTACGAGACGATTGTGACGACGATGACGAACCCATATTGGAAACACTCGGTGTGTTACGAGGGCTATAAACCTTAGATCGATTTTCAATGATTTGTAAAGCCTCATTTGTCGTCTTGCACAAAAAATTACCACCCGCGGCGGCATTCAAATAATCTCGTTCATGATCATTAAGCCCATTATAAAAAGTATCAATTTGATGCAATTCCGAAAAATCATGGTGAGGACATTCATGTAACATATCTTTAAATCGTTCCCATGCCATTGAAAAACTTTCATTGTTACGTTGCACAAATCGTGAAATCTCATTTTTTAAGTGTGTTGTTTTAGATGGTGGAAAAAACTTGTTCACAAACTTAGAAACGAGATCGGCCCATGTCAAAATCGAATTTGGCGGTTCTTTCTCGAGCCAAATTTTTGCGGGTCCATCCAACGAGTATGGAAACAACATCATCTTAATGGCGTCATGTGGAACATCCTTAAACTTGCTAGTGGCGGTGAGACGGTTGAAATTCCTTATATGGTAATGCGGGTTGTCTTTCTCATGACCTCGAAACTTGTTTGCTTGCAACATCGACATTAAACCCGTCTTAATCTCGAAATTCTCCGCAAGGATGGCGGGAATAACAATGGCCTCTCCAAAACCCTCGGTGGGTGCTTGTAGCAACTCCATCATAGTACGATTAGCCATGACGACTTCTTGTTCTATAATAGGTTCAACAATTGGAGGTTATTCAACAATCAACGATCCTTGATTTGCTTGCTTTTGAAGACGTTTACGAGCTCGTTTAGCTTGATTACGAGTGATCATAAACTACACGAAGAATGGGAGGTGAGCAAAGAAGATTCTTTTTGGTTGTTTTGTGGATTTTCAATTTTTTTGTGTTTTTGATGATATTTAATTTTTTTGGATTTTGGTGTATCTTCGTAGACAACAATCTACAAAATCTCTCCTCGAATCAAACTCTTGATTAAAGAAGCCTCAAAGGAATGAAAACGATCACGTGGAGTGAACGTCTTCGAATGACTTTAGAACTTTTGGTGAAAACCAAATTGTTCACGAGGGTTTAATCACAAAGAAAACCAAGCAAATATAGTATACGTATTAATACTTTGGGTGGCAAAACCCTCGATTAGCCTTCAATCTCAAAATACTCACAAGCAAGCGGGGAAACGAGGCGGCGTGAAGCACTTAAGAGCCTTTTTCCTTAGGGTATATTTTATAATACCCGCCTTATACCCACCTTATAGTTTGTATTTTTCAAAATCGAGCTTCACGAAAGTATTTATCTATTTTTGCCTTTTCTTTTTGTTTGAGATTCGAATACAATAATTAGGAGATCAAATCCCAATTAAGGTTGTGTTTTCACACTTTTGGAGATATTGTATTTTGATTGTGATACTTAATACAATATATTAATAATATTTGTACAAGAAAAACCAAGAAAACCGATAATACGTGTTAAGGGAGTTCCACTTAACACAAATACTATTTATGGATAATATCAAAAACAAAAGCTTCCAAATTAAAGCACAACACACCTCCCCGGCAGCGGCGCCAAAATGATTGGAGTAGATTTAGATAACTTGCTTTAGGAAAAACAAGCAACTAAATATGAGCGGTAAGTATTAACGAGTGATTTAGGAAAACCACAAGTAATGACCCTCAATCAAATAAAGAGGAGAAAAAGTTCGTTTCCCAAGGAGGTATATGTGTTGTGAATTAACTTGTATGTATTTGAGATTAATATTGAGAAGATGAGAAGACGGTTTCGTGAAAATTACACTATGACGTAAAAAACGTAAACGTAAAGCCGTAGAAAAATCAACCAAATTAAAAATTAAACTAAAACCAAAAACAAAATCAAGAAAAGATTAAAAAGACTAAAACAAGTCTAAAATAATATAAATAAAGTTAAAAATCCAACAAAGATATTTTAAAACCTTTTATTAATTAAATATTTAGTTTTAAATGCTAATTAAAGCCCTAGAATTAAATATAACTAATTCAAATGTCTTAAATATGATTTTATTGAATAAATACTTAACTTATATTATTAGAAGACTAAAAAGTAATTTTCTAAAAATTAAAACCTATTAAAACTATTTTTAAAACTCTAAAAATGATTAAAAACTAATTAAACTTAAAATAATTATAAAAATAAATCTAAAAGTATAGAAATATTCTAAAAATGGAAATAGTCCTAATTATTGCTAAAGAATCTAGGAAAAATAAAAAAGAAAGAAAAATAAAATTTTGAAAAATTAATAATAAAATAATATTAAAATATTGCTAAAAATAAAAAGTTTCTAAAATTAATTATAAAAAATTTCTAAAAATCCTAAATAATATAACTAAGAGAAAAACACAAATTTAAGCTCCTAAACCTTTTTTAATAATTTTATAAAAATCTTTAAAGTTTATAAAAAACCTTAAAATAATATAAAATTAGAAATTAAAGTTTTTAAAACCAAAACTTAATGTAAACCTCAAAATATTATTTTAAAACTTAAAAATTATTTTTCCTAAAAATTTAAAATCTTTTTGGTATTTTTTAATGATTTATTAAAATACGGGTATTAATTAAATCCTAGAAAATAATAAAATAAAAGGAAAAATAAGAAAATCAGCTAGAAAAGTCTATAACCCTATAAGAGTCCTAGGAAAAATCAAAATGAGCAAAAACGATTATCAAATAAGCTGAAAAATGCAAAATAAGCCACGGCTTTTTAAATAAGCTAGAAATGAAAAATGGGTTAACTAAATAACCATTGCAACCTTGGTCAGTAAAAGACCCAAGGGCGCAACGGTTAAGTGTTATGTGTGTGAGTGTGGTGACCAGGGTTCGAGTCTTAGCAACCCCCTTTTTGCTTCTTATATTTTTTTTTTATTTTTTTTTCTTTTTCCAACCAAATCAGTGACCCTAATAAGCTTCTAACACAATCAATCTTCCCTTTTTAGCCAAGATTAAGCTTAGGTTAAGATCCAAATTCGTCCAGACTTGAGTTTGACACAAGCAGGTTTTGCCTTGTGTGTTGCTTGATGGTTTAGCCAAGAGGACTTGACCACTTGCTTATTTGGTGGATGTTTTGGATAACAATGGGCACCCTTGTGCTTATTTAAGCACAAGGAGTCAGTAACAACAACAAGTAAGCAAATAGCACACCAATTCAAGCAAAACAAGCACTCAAAACCAATATGAAGTTGCTGTGATAAAGAAGCTAGGTCTGTGGACTTTTTGGCTTATAACATTCACTCCAATGAACTATAACTTACCAAATTAGGCACACAAACTCACTAACTAATACTCAAGCAATGACAATCACAAATTCACCCTATTACTTCACAGATATCAAAAGATCATGCACAAAATCTCACAAAATCCAAACAGATTGTTGTTATGCAGGTTTTGGCTGCTCTTTTTCTTTTTCAAGCACACAAACTACTCAAAACGTGTTCCAAATTAACTACAAAGTAACTACAATCCTAGCTCAACTTATTTCAACTGCTCTAACACTTTTGAAAAACCAAATCAAAGATTTGAAGCCTGCTAATACCCTTAGCCAAACACCCTTTTAAAAACTAGAAACCAAACTTTTTCAAATCAACACACTATAAAACTTAATCAAACTTGTTCAATGATCTTATAGCATGCATACAATGACAAAACAACTTGAATCCAACAGCTTATAACAACAAATAGCATCAAATCAATACAAAACTCATGCAACTCAATTTTCTGAGATTTTCAAAGGTAAAAGGGAAGTTACCTTAGGACCCTTACATCCAAGGGTCCTAGTGGATGCACATCCACCTCCCTACCAGCTGGGGCTGGTGCAGATCCTTGGATCAACAATATATCACCACCTGCTAAGATCAAAACAAAGGAAGAACAAACAAGCAATAATATATTATTACTGATTTTTTTTCTTTCTTTTTAAAACCTTCCAAAAACTTTTCAAACCTTCTTAATCTGTTTTTATAACACTAAGTAACCAATAACATCAAACTTCTTAACAATCAAAACCTGAAACAGATTCTTACCAAGAATCTCACAATTTCAGAAACTTTGAATAATTTTGAAACTCAAAATTACTCAACCAAATATAAAAAGTGGAACTCAGAATCAAGCATCAACACAATACACAACTTTTAAAAACCATAAAAAGGGATTACACTTGATTAATATCAAAAAACAAACTTTTATTTTTCTAAAAAGGAATTACAAGTGTGAGCTTGAAAACTGGAACAAAGGGATCACCACAGCTTGGGTCTCCTTTTATAGTGACTATAGAACATACTAGAACCCTAATAACACTAACCCTAATACAAGAAATTCTCTAAAATGCCCTTAAACGTTTTTGAGGTGATTTGTCCAAATTGGATCTTGGCCGTTTAATTTTTGCGTTGTGATGAAGCAAATAACCTCCACTGTTGATGTAGGACACGTATTATGCTTGGGGACCAAGGATTGATGTGATTTGTGGATTGGGGAATTGGGGGTAGGGACCACAGGCGTGGGATTGGGGAGTTTATGCGTGGGAAGGGTTTTGGGGTGTGGGAATTACACGTGTGAAGGTTTAATTGAGTTTTACCCAAGTAAAAGTGGAGGTGAAACCTGGGGGTGTAAAAAGTTGAACAGTAAACACTTCAATCCGTTTTTAGGGGAAGAAAGTTGTTTGGCGCCTGTTTTGAGTTTAAACGTTTCATTTGTGACACATTTGGTCCCTATCTTTTGAACTTTTTGGCATAAAATGTTTTTTCAGCCCTAAAACGATTTTGCTTTGTTAATATCTTTCAAGACTTTACACTTTTGGCACCAAATTGGGAAAAAGGTTATCAAAGGGTTATTTTTGACATTTTTGGATAATTCAGGGACTGAACTTGGACAATCTTGATCTTCAAAGGTCTTCAATGTCTTTTAAACTTCATGAGGGACCATAATTGGCAATTTGAAATTGTTGAGGGACTATTCTTGCCATTTCTTCAAAGTTGAAGGACCTTTTTGAAATTTTGACAAACTTAAGGGACCAAACTTGTAATTATTAATATACAAGGGTTTTAAGTGTCATTTCTTCATTAATGGAGGATCAATCTTGTTTTGTCTTCAAGTCTTCAAGGGTATTTGATGAAAATTCCATGATCAGGGCCCGGTTCTTTGTACGGCTTCGTTTCTCGTGTCCGTTTTTCCTTGTATCTTGTGATCTTTTGTCTTTTTCACGATATCCATACCTAAAACACACATAAACACAAAAGCAAGCATATATATGGTATTTTATGACATATTAGTGCATTAAAAGCCCGAAAAGAACGATGAGATCATGTATAAATGCCATCTCATCAACCATTTTTATAAAATGTCCACTTATTTATCATTGTACATATTTATATAAATGTATTATATGAGTTAGTGGGTTTTATTCACATTTTATACTATATAATTTTGAGTGCTTATATAATAGTATTATACTTTAATTTCGAAAAATCTAATTTTTATTTTCATGTTCACCAAAACTGCCATCTCTAGAGTTCTATATGGAGATAGAAGCTCAAATTTTTATCACATAAACTATATGATATGTGCTCCATTTAGCTCTACTATAGCTACTGTTGAATCAACCTCTAAGTATTTTCTAAAAATCGTCTAAAACAGTGAACTCAGATTTGTACTTTAAACTTGTTTTGATCATATCTCACTCATTACAATGATTCCATTGCATGGCCAACTCTCACATGTGTACAAGACCCATAGCTTACTGTTTATTCATTAATCTATGCCATTTTTATCAGTTCACCATATGATTCTTTACTGTTTTATACAGCCATCTAAATTAAGCAAGATTTTAACCTTGTTTCTTATAGTTTTTCACCTTTTTAATCATATTTATCAACACCAAATCCCCACACAGTATTTTTAATCATCATTCATCATCATATACATATACATAAGTAAAAGAAATACAAGATTACATAATCAAAAATAACAAGAGGGTGAGGAGAACAATCTTTATACCACCATGATGATGTAGGTTGTGATCAAAACATGGATTTTGATGGAGAAACTTGTGAATCACCAAGACCATCTTCAAGACCACCATTCTTCATGAATACCTTGTGGAAAATCAGCCCCAAGACACCAAGGAAACTCCTTCTTGGATGTTATAATCACCACCAATCAATAGGGTTTCAAAAGGGCTTCAACATGTGCAAGAATAACATAGGATTTCATGGTTGATTTTGATCAAAAGTGGTGTTTGATGGTGGAGTATGGACGGCAAAATGAGAGAGTAGAGAGGAAATTGTGTGTGGTTTGCATGTTGCAAATGGTGGTAAAGAGTTAGCTAGTGGTTTTTGATGTATGGAAAGCTTAAAGTGTAAGCTTTGCTTACACTTGTTAAATAACAAGTTAACAAGATGCCACATATTGATGTGGTGTCTTGTTGTGCCGTCCCATGGTGCTAGTGGGGTGGGATAATGTATTTTGTCCCACCTCACTAGTTTACGGGTATCCCTCGATTATAGTTTTCTCGATTTGCGTGCCCTCGGGTCGTTTCACGAAAAACGTTTCTATAAATTATGAATCAACGGCAGAAAACGAATCTAATAAAAATTGTTTCATCAAAAACGGAGTTCGAAAACGTAAATACGTAATCCTAGGGTTTCCGGTTTAGTCGTAAAGGACGTTAAAATAAAATCGTAAGTCCTAATCTCTTCTCGTAAATTTGTGAGTTTATGAACTAACACAAATTTAAAACTCCAAAATAATATTCACGAATAAATTTATAATCTGAAATGTCGGATGATTGTGGTAAAATACGACCTTTTAGGGAAAAGGCGTAATAGCGGTAAGTATCGAGTGATGATTTAGGAAAATCAACACTAATGACCCTTATGGATTCCAAGTTCGTTTCCCAAGGAGGTATATGTGTGTGACTAAGATGTACAAGATTTGAGATTAATATTTGGTTTAGAAGGGGGATGAGAAAAGAAGATGACGAAGACGTAAAAATAAAAATTACCAAGAAAAATCACTATTAGAAAGTTAAAACGTAGAACCTTAAAAATCACCAAAATAAAAATAAATTCTAAAAATAACCAAAAATTCACCAAAATAAAAAATAATAAACTAAAAGTTTACCAATGATCAAAACTTTTTCAAACCTTTTAAATGATTAAATATTCAATTTTTAAATGCTAATTAAAGCCCTAAAAATCAAATAAATTATCAAAAAGCCCAAATAAAGATTTTTAATTGGTAAACCTCTAAAATGACCTAAAAAGATTAAAAACTAATTTTGGAAATTTTAAAACTAATAAAAACTATTTAAAATGATTTAAAAACTATTAAAACTTAAAATAATTATAAAATAAATCTAAAAGGGATAAAATTATTCTAAAAGTTGCTGAATTCCTATTTTAATGTATTAAACCTAAGAAAAATATAAAAAGTTGGAAAATGTGAAATTTTAAAAATAATAATAAAATAATAATAAAATAATATTAAAAATCCAAAAATTATAAAAAATTCTAAAAACTTTCAAACTAGCTTATTTTAAACCTAAATAATCAGAAAATCAAAGTGAAATTACCAAAATACCCCTAATGGGCCCTCAAATGGGCCAAATCCAAAATCAGTCAACCTAAATAGGCTTTTGGGCCCAAAAAGTCAAACTTGGCCCAATTGACTTAGAAAAGCCCTATCTGACTTAAAATTCAATTCTAAGAACAAAACTCTAAAGGCCCAAAAGCTGAAAATGTGCTTATCACAGCTTATTGAACACAAAGCTTATTCTTATTGGGCTTTTCAACCCATTAAGCCATAAGCCAATGCCATAAGCTCTAATTTGACACACAACCCTCTTTTAGGATGCTTAAGAGATCTGTCAAAAGAAATTTCCAAAAAGCTAACTCAATAAGCCAGAAAATAGAAAAGCAAAAATCCACAAAACGACAAAATAGTCGTTTTTGAGAAATAATGCACCTCAGGACTTGATTCAACTTGCAAAAGCTTTCAACTGGACTCAATAAGCAATATCAATCAACAAAAATCCAATAAGCACAACCAATAAGCCAGAATAAGCACAAATGAACTTATGTAAAAGTCAAAGGAGTTGGTTTTCTAGTCAAACCTAAAAGTCAACCACCCAAATGCTCCAGTATGAACAAATGGGTCAAAATATGAGCACCTATTAAAAAACAAAGTTGTTGCAGGTTGGAATAAGCTATTATAGCTTATTGATAAGCTGACACCAAATTTGCACTATCAGTGGCAACCAGCAGGGGAAAGGAGTTCCCACTGCTTTGACTATTTGACCAAGCTTTTATGAGAGTTCTGGTTTGATTCAATTGGAAACAAAGGCACCCTTGTGATAAGTGAATCACAAGGAGTCAATAGCAACAATAAAATCACAAAATGGTTCACACAATAAGCCACAATAAGCCAAACAGTTACCAGATATGCTCCAGATATGCAAATAAGCAGTTAAGCACTTAATAAGCAGATTTAGCCACAATAAGCCAACCAAACTTAACCAGATGCATACACAGGCTATATAAACTAACAATAAACACAAAGCAACAAGAATCAAACACTGAATCAAAGAAATCAACAAGATTAAAGCACTAGAAGTTACTGATGAACAATGAACAATATGCAGACAAGTTTTGCTGATATACTTGACACTTGATCCAATTTCAAGCCTCAAATCCTTCTTCCCTGGTGTGATTAACTATGATTTAGCACTTGTTAGCCCTAGCCTATGCTTAGATCCAGGTGTCCTCAAAATCCTAGCCAATTTTACCAAGTATTTAAGATTTTATAGCCAATCTATGAATCTATATGTTCAAACCCACAAAACCTGCAAACAGATGAACAATATCACCCAAACAACAGATACCAACACTTGCTAACAACACACAAGCACTTAACAAGCCACAATCCAAACTTATGCAGTAATCCCAAACACTCCTTAATCAGTCACTTATCAAAGAAACTTGTGATTTCTTCTAATAACCTACTGATTTTAATGATAAAAAAACACTTACTAGGCAACAACTAACAAAATCAAACACATAAATTACCAGCACAAACACAAATACTCAAAATCAAAGCACAAAATCCAAAACAGGCATAAACATGAAATTTTTAGGGGAATCTTAACAAGAGCTTATACCTGCCTTCCACAACATCCTAGGAAGGCCAGCAATGCTCCTTGGACCTTGTTCAACAACTAGAACAAGACCAAGGTTCTTCAAATAAGGAGATGCAAAGTGCCTTGGTTGATGGTTCAAAGTAGAAACTCAAGGACTTGATTTCTTCAACACAAGCAGCAAACAACTCAACCAAGGGCTCTAATCCCTTCACAAGCTTGGTGTCAACAAGCTTGTAAGAGCTTATAGCAGATGGCTAAGGGTTAGTACACAAAATAAACCAAAACAGAACCTAGGATTTCAAGGTTTTCAAACCTTAAAAACCTAATGAAACAAGACGTGCCTTAACCACAAGATTAAGGTAGGCCTTAACAATCAAATGGAACTCAGAATTAGGCTACTCAAACACCAAACTTTTAACTAAATCAAAAAGAGATTTCAAATTTCAGAAATTCAAGTTTTATTAAGCTTAAAAAGGAATTACAAAGATTAATAGCCTAAAACTGGAACAAAGGGACTCTCACATGTTGAGGTCTCCTTTTATAGGCAAATGAATGGCTAAACACTATTCACAAACCCTAGATGTGATTTCTCTATAATGCCCTTGAGTCTTCTAGATCATTTGATGGAATGAGCTGTTCAAATTCATCTTGGACATTCATTTCAGCTTTGTTATGAAGCAATGATCCTTGGCTGTTGATTTGGCCACGTCATTTTGCTTGGAGGCCAAGTTGTGTTTTCATTGGTTGAGAATGTTGAGTGTGGGGTCCAGGGAGTAGTGGGAGTGAGGGTTTTATGTGTGGGATTGGATTCTGCATGTGTGAATCACACGTGGGTATGGGTAATTTTGATTTACCCTTTGTTTTAAGTGGAGTAAAAACTGGGTGGATGAAGGTGAATAGTAAGTTGTTTGATCCGTTTTTGTAGGGGTGGAAAAGTGTTTGGCGCAATAAACATTTGAATGTTTATTTTGCCCACATTTGGCCCTTGTGTTTTCAAAAAGTGGGTAAAACGTGTTTTCAGCCACAAAAACTTCCATTCCTTTGTTAATAAGTTTCATGACTTGGCAGTTTTGGCACAAAACTTTGAAAAAAGGTTTCAAAGGGTTGTTTTTGCCATTTTGAGATATTTGAAGGGCTGATTTTGGACATTCTTGATCTTCAAAGGTCTTCATTGTATCTTTGACTTCATGAGGGACCATTATTGGCAATTTTGATTTGTTGAGGGACTATTCTTGCCATTCCTTCAAAGTTGAAGGACCTTTTGTGTAATTTTGACAAACTTAAGGGACCAAACTTGTAATTATGAATATACAAGGGTTTTAAGTGTCATTTCTTCAATAAATGAGGATCAATCTTGTTTGTCTTCAAGTCTTCAAGGGTATTTGTTGAGGATTCCATGATTAGGGCCCGGTTCATTGCACGACTTCGTTTCTCGTGTCCATTTTTCCTTGTAACTTGTGATCTTTTGTCTTTTTCACGATATCCATACCTAAAATACACAAGTAAACAAACACAAGCATATATATGGTATTTTATGACATTTTTATGCATTAAAAGCCCGAAAAGAACGATGAGATCATGTATAAATGCCATCTCATCACTCCCCCATACTAAGCCATTGCCGTGCCCTCACGCAATGCTAGAATAAAGTATCTAAGCATCACCAAAGTTCAATATTATTAACCTTTATTGAAGAGTAAAAAGACTTGCAACATTCTACGAAGATGTGTAAAGACATCATGTATGATTTTCTCACAAAAAGTAACTTTTAGGGTCAAAGAATAGAAACAAGTAAATGTACCTTAGAGTGAACTTCGTCATCCTTGATTGTCATACATTCCATGCTAAGTGCAAAAACGAGATCATTGTTGGTACAAGTCACAATGCTAACACTACTCATACGTCCAAATTGTGTAATACTTTTTCTCCCTGCAATCCTAGTTATTACAAAAGGAAATGGGTTACTAGCATTTTTTATCTATTTGTCATAGATCACAAGTGATTCATATTGACTTATTTGAGTAGTTATTAGTCCGAAAGCAAAGTAGCACGATTTGATCAATAGTTAGCCGAAGGACAAAATCTTTTAAAACGGCTTCTCGTGTATCTCCTTAAGTTCATATCTTGGCATAACTCGTTTCGCGATTTGAGACCTTTCTCGGACTGATATTTGGCATGTACTTCATACTTCAAATCTTGGGAAGACGTTCTTGAAATTATGGTGTTCTCTTCATATATTTGGAATTCTTCACTTGACGTTTTTGAGAGATTCTTCATATTGGACCACGGCTTCATCATTTTTCTTCAATCTTTACTTTGGATTTTGATATACAACGATCCGCCTCCTTTTCGGACTTGGATATATTTATCCTCATACCTTGTTAGGGTCTTTTTGGATAGACTTTCTCCATGATCTTTAGGGGAGTAATTGCTTCTTGTCGTGTGTCTTGATCCTTCATATTGATTTAGGAATAATGATACTTCACATCATCTTTGGATCTTTAGCAAAAATAGAGCTCCTCATGCCTTGTTAGGGCCTTTTTGGATAATTGCCAATCTTCGTGTCCCGCTTCAATAAGTTATGCCTTGGCTATGAACTCTATTCAACCCCGAGCAACTTTTAAACGATCTTGCGCTAGAGGCTAAGTAACCTTTCAAATCGTACGACCTTACTTATTGCAATTATGATTTATTCCTAATGCATTGATCTTATGGGAAGAAAAAGCCACAATTAAAAACATATGAGTTTTTGAAAGAACACTTTCATGTTCTACGTTTAGCATGATCACTTGTCTAACTCTATCATTTCTCGTTCTTCACTATATAAAGACCTCTAATTAAAGAGACTCGTGAATACTTAGCCATGCAAGTCAAAATTAAGCCAAATTTGGATTAGCTTTCATTAAGACTATATCAAATCAAAGTTTTGGGTTTTCAAGCCACCTATAGGATCTTTCACTTTCTTGGACTTTTTCAAGTTTAGAGAATGTGTTTTATAGTTCCCTTGATAAGTGAATTTCTAGAATCAATTATAGGAACTTGCGAAAAGTTCTTGTTCTTGACCCGTAAGAGTTAAGACTTTCGCGTTTTAAAGCTCCCTATATAAAAGTCTAGCAAAACTTGAATTGAGCGGGTTAAGGAATGTAAATGGCTCCAAATTCCCATCAAGTCAAAAATTAACCCTTATTCTACCCATCGGAAAATATACATTCGTGTCTTAAAAACACTTATGAAAACTAAGAAAAAATTAAAATTTGGCCATTTTTAGCCTTATTAGCAAAACAAGACATTGAAAGTTGGAAAACTTGAGGGCGTAGCAAAGCAAATATCTATTCACCCCCCATACTAAAAGTAAACATTGTCCTCAATGTTTCGAGTCTAAAGGTGGAGCACCCCCGTACTAGAGACGAAGAGTCGAATGCTTAGGATCTAGCATGGAAAGGGTGATCAACAATATATCTAAAGCCGTTTATTAAGTATGCTAAAAGATAATTGTTAGAACAATAAAGGATATGTCATGGATTCGTGAAAAACTTCTTTAGACGAACGATGGAGGCTCACGTAAACGAACACGAGAGTTTTCAATCGTAGATGATGATGATGATCTAGATAACACAATCACAAACAACCACGAGACAAAGAGTTGAAAGGGTACAAGTCCCCTTATTAGTGAATAGTGAGCATAAAAGATAAGCATGGGATCTCCCCCACGAGGCACCTCATTTTTTATTACCGAGTCATGAGCTCGACTCGATCCCCTCAATGCTAATTATCATTAGGGAAGGTGACTTGGTCGAGGGCAACCATTGAAGGAATTTCCCCACCAAAGTAGTGCTTAAGCCTATGTCCATTCACCTTGAAATTAGGACCATCATCTTGAGCTAGCTCAATGGTCCCATATGGAAACACTTCTGTAATGGTGAACGGACCCGACCAACGAGATTTCAATTTCCCGGAAAATATCTTAAGACGAGAGTTAAAAAGCAACACTTGATCACCAACGTTAAGAACCCGGTTTTTAATCTTTGAATCATGAAACTTTTTAGTCTTTTCTTTAAAAATTAATGAATTTTCATAAGCATTATCTCTTAATTCATCCAATTCATTCAATTTTATTTTCCGGTGATCTCCCGCGGTCTTCAAGTCAAAATTTGCATGCTTAAGGGCCCAATATGCCTTATGCTCCAACTCAATGGGCAAATGACAATTCTTCCCATAGACTAACTTATAAGGAGTGCAACCGATAGGTGTCTTATAAGCGGTCCTAAAGGCCCATAAAGCGTCATCGAGTTTGTCGGACCATGAAGCACGGTTTTCTCCAATTGACCTCTCTAAAATCCTCTTCAAAGCTCGGTTCGAAACCTCGACTTGCCCACTCATTTGCGGGTGATAAGCCGTAGAAAGGCGATGTGTAACCCCATATTTCTTTGGAACCTTTTCGAATTGGTCATTACAAAAATGGGTTCCACGATCGCTTATAATAGCACGAGGGGTTCCGAACCGAGAGAATAGTTGCTTCAAAAACTACACTACCACACGAGCATCATTAGTAGGCAAAGCCTTAGCTTCCACCCACTTAGAAAGGTAGTCCACCGCGACGAGGATATATTTGTTGCCATGAGACGATGGGAACGGCCCCATAAAGTCTATTCCCCATATGTCGAAAATCTCACATACTTGAATTATGTTTTGCGGCACATGAATCATACGACTTTACAAGTGCGTGTGCATCACGATAGATAGAAGGCCAAAAGAAACTGGCATCGAACACTTTCTTAGCCGTGAGATTAGCACCGTGGTGACCACCCGTGGGTCCCTCGTGACAAGCTCTAAGGATATTAGAAGCTTCGGCACCAAACACACAACGTCGAACGAGTTGATCCGCACAAATCCGAAAGAGATAAGGGTCGTCCCAAGAATAGAACTTGACGTCACGAAAGAATTTTCGTTTTTGTTGTGTCGTCATACCCTTGATTATGAAATTGCCCGCATGGTAATTTGCAATGTCGGCAAACCATGGGGTTGTGTCTTTAGAATTCACTACACCGAGAGTCTCAAGAGGAAATGTTTCGGTAATTTCCTTGTTCTCGAAAACATCTTTGTGAGGATCTTCTAGACGAGAGAGATGATCGGCCGCTAGATTCTCGGCGCCTTTTTTGTCAAGCACGGTGACATCAAATTCTTGGAGGAGGAGCATCCAACGAAGCAATCTAGGCTTGGCATTTTGCTTAGCTAAGAGATACTTGATAGCCGAATGGTCGGTATACACGATGCTTTTAGTCAAGACGAGATAAGGTCGGAATTTATCAAAAGCATAGACCACGGCAAGGAATTCCTTTTCCGTTGTGGTGTACTTTAATTGAGCCTCGGTCATCGTCTTACTAGCATAGTGGATAGGACGAAAATGTTTGTCATGACGTTTCCCTAAGACGGCACCTATAGCATAATCACTTGCATCGCACATGATTTCAAAGGGTAATTCCCAATTAGGAGCAACAAGAATGTGAGCTTCGGTAAGTTTCCTTTTGAGAGTTTCGAAAGCCTTAACACAATCCTCATTAAAGTTAAAAGGAGCATCCTTCGACACCTTATGTCCTAAGACGATTCCTTGTTTACACATAAAATGACATTTTTCCCAATTAAGCACAAGATTGCTTTCTTCACAACGTTTTAACATTTTCTCGAGATTAGATAAACATGACGTGAACGAATTACCAAACACCGAGAAGTCATCCATAAACACTTCCATCGACTTCTCGATCATATCGTGAAAAATCGCCATCATACACCGTTGAAACGTACCGGGTGCATTACAAAGTCCGAAAGGCATCCTACGGTAAGCGAACGTTCCATAAGGACACGTAAACGTAGTCTTCTCTTGATCACAAGGGTCGATAGGGATTTGAAAGTAACAGGAAAAACCATATAAAAAGCAATAGAATTCATTTCCCGCAGGTCGCTCCAACATTTGATCCATGAAGGGCAAAGGAAAGTCGTCTTTACGAGTGGCGTCATTTAACTTTCGGTAGTCAATACACACCCTCCAACCGGTCACAACACGAGTGGGAATTAACTCGTTGTTTTCATTAGGCACAACGGTCATTCCTCCCTTTTTAAGGACACAATGGATTGGGCTCACCCATGGGCTATCGGATATAGGATAAATCATTCCCGCGTCAAGGAGTTTAAGGACCTCCTTTTTAATGACATCATGAATTTTGGGATTCACCCTTCTTTGACTTTGAATTGCGGGTTTGTAGTCTTCCTCCATTAAAATCTTATGAGTACAAAATTTTGGGTCAATACCCTTAATGTCAGATATTTTCCACGCAATTGCCCCTTTATGAGCCTTAAGAACTTTCAAGAGCTCGGTTTTTTCATTATTAGCAAGACCTTTTGCAATAATAGCCGGCAACTTGTCATCACCTTCCAAGAATGCGTATTCAAGGTGAGAAGGAAGATCTTTCAATTCAAGGATAGGTGGTTCCTCGACTGAAGATTTTGGTTCAACACTCATAACTTCCATCGGCAAAAGAAATGGTGGAATAGAAGTATCATTACTAATCAACACCTCATCTTCATTGTCGATTTCATTTGAAGTGAAATCGCCTCCTTGGAATGGAGTGAGATTTGGTGTGGAATTAGCAAGAATCGGATCCAAAATAGTGGGATTGCCACTTGGCGAGCTATCGGATAACCTAACACTTCTTGTGAAAACTCATCACAAACCACATCAATGATGTCAATGTGATTGATGGTAGCGATTGCATAAACATGAGAAGGTTTCGAGTTTTGAGTAGCGTTTATAACAAGCTCCTCTTCGTTGAATCTCAAAGTGATAGTTCTTGCATGAACATCGATAAGTGATCTCGAAGTGTCTAAAAATGAACGCCCTAAAATTAGAGGAACTTGAGGATCCGCGGGGATGTCAACTACTATAAAATCAACGGGATAGTAGAACTTCCCCACTTTCACGAAAACATCTTCGGCTACTCCACATGCCATAATCGTAGAATGATCGGCCATCTCGATGGACATGTTTGATGGAATGAGAGCCGGAAGCGAAAGCGATTTCCAAATGGAAAATGGCATCAAATTAATGCTCGCACCAAGATCGGCCAAGGCGAGGCATTCTTTCATTTCTTGTATGTCACAAGGGATGAGAAATTTTCCGGGATCACCAACTTTTTCCGGTATGCGGTTAAGATAAACCGAAGAACAATTAGCAAGCTTTGAAAGCTTTTCCTTATCGCTCATCGTACTTTTAAAAGTGGAAGCGAAACGAGGCATATATAACAACGCGTCGGCTAAACTCACATCAAAATGAACTTGTTGAAACATTTTTATAAAAATCTCGATTTGTTGTTTGTTACGTTCTTGCAATTTCTCTTTGTTTCGTCTCGAAGGGTAGGGTAAAGGTGGTGTGGGTTGGGCATTAGGTAACGGCCTTGGAAACTCGGGTTCCACAATTGGTATTGGTTCAACCGTAGGTGTGGTATGAGCGGTACTTCGTGGGATTGTAATGTGCTCCTTTTCGACCATCACCTCGGGTTCTTTCTCGATTTCCTTCTCCGTAGAAGTACTTGGATGAGAGATTGGTTCCTTGAAAGTTTTACCACTTCGTGTAGTAATAACCTTCATTTCTCCCTTCGGGTTTGCAATGGTATCACTAGGAAGACCACCCGAGGAAGAGGGTTTACACATGATTGCTTCAAACATCTTAGCCATTCGGTCCTCAAATTTTGATTGCCTAGCATCCGCTTTTAATAACTCTTGCTTAATCTCATGTTGTCCTAATTCCATCTTTTGTTGATTTTGTTAAAGACGTTGGACATTTCCTTCCATTTTGTTTGCATGAGTTTTAAGTTCATTAGCAAGTTCATTTTTTAACTCGTTTTTCAACTCGGATCTTAAGCTAATCATCTCACGTTGCATGTTATCAAATTTAGCATCATTTGCTTTAGCATAATCCAAAAATTCTCCTTGCAAATTTTTAGTGTGAGCATTTTGAAAACCTTGTGTAGTGTTTTGAAAATCACGGTTTTGGTTTTGATTAGAGATTTGTCCATTCCCACTTTGATAATTCCCCTTGTTGTAATTGCGTGTGTTGCCTTGGTAATTACCTTGATTGTTGTTTCGATAATTATTAGCATTTTGATTTGGTGGAGCTTGATTTTGGCGGGAACCTTGACAGTTTTGGTTGTAAGTTCTCGTTGCTACATAAGCACTCGAAGTGTTACCATCCGCGGTAATGCACTCGGAAAGATCATGAGCTCCCCCACAAGATAAACAACTCTTAGCAACCGCTTTAACCGAAGCGGAATTGGAAGCTTCTTGAGCCTTCCAATGGGACATTAGATTAGCAAATCTATCAAAAAACCGATTTTCCTCATTAGCTTCATCATGTAAGGCGTTAATGCTATGAGACGATTGTGACGAAGATGACGAACCCATATTGGCAACACTCGGTGTGTTACAAGGGTTATAAACCTTAGATCTATTCTCAATGATTTATAAAGCCTCATTTGTCGTCTTGCACAAAAAGTTACCACCCGCGGCGGCGTTCAAATAATCTCGTTCATGATCATTAAGCCCATTATAAAAAGTATCCACTTGATGCAATTCCGTAAAATCATGGTGTGGACATTCATGTAACATTTCTTTAAATCGTTCCCATGCCATTGAAAAACTTTCATTATTTCTTTGCACAAATCGTGAAATCTCATTTTTCAAGTGTGTTGTTTTAGATGGTGGAAAAAACTTGTTCACAAACTTAGAAACGAGATCGGCCCATGTCAAAATCGAATTTGGCGGTTCTTTCTCGAGCCAAATTTTTGCGGGTCCATCCAACGAGTATGGAAACAACATCATCTTAATGGCGTCATGTGGAACATCCTTAAACTTGCTAGTGGCGGTGAGACGGTTAAAATTCCTAATATGGTAATGCGGGTTGTCTTTCTCGTGACCTCTAAACTTATTTGCTTGCAACATCGACATTAAACCCGTCTTAATCTCGAAATTCTCCACAAGGATGGCGGGAATCACAATAGCCTCTCCAAAACCCTCGGTGGGTGCTTGTAGCAACTCCATCATAGTACGATTAGCCATGACGACTTCTTGTTCTACAATAGGTTCAACAATTGGAGGTTCTTCAACAATCAACGTCTCTTGATTGGCTTGCTTTTTAAGTCGTTTACGAGCTCGTTTTGCTTGATTACAAGTGATCATAAACTTCACGAAGAATGGGAGGTGAGCAAAGAAGATTCTTTTTGGGTGTTTTGTGAATTTTCAATTTTTGTTGTGTTTTTGATGATATTTAATTCTTTTGGATTTTGGTGTATCTTCGTAGACAACAATCTACAAAATCTCTCCTCGAATCGAACTCTTGATTAAAGAAGCCTCAAAGGAATGAAAACGATCACGTGGAGTGAACGCCTTCGAATGACTTTAGAAGTTTGGTGAAAACCAAATTGTTCAAGAGGGTTTAATCACAAAGAAAACCAAGCAAATATATTATACGTAATAATACTTTGGGCGGCAAAACCCTCGATTGGCCTTCAATCTCAAAATAGTCACAAGCAAGCGGGGAAACGAGGCAGCGCGAAGCACTTAAGAGCCTTTTTCCTTAGGGTATATTTTATAATACACGCCTTATACCCACCTTATAGTTTGTATTCTTCAAAATCGAGCTTCACGAAAGTATTTATCTATTTTTGCCTTTTTCTTTTTGTTTGAGATTCGAATACAATAATTGAGTGATGAAATCCCATTTAAGGTTGTGTTTTCACACTTTTGGAGATATTGTAAATTTATTGTGATACTTAATACAATATAGTAATAATATTTGTACAAGAAAAACCAAGAAAACCGATAATACGTATTAGTAGAGTTCTACTAATACAAATACTATTTGGTTAATATTAAAAACAACAATGCAAATTAATCATGACACACCTCCCCGGCAGCGGCGCCAAAGTGATTGTGGTAAAATACGACCTTTTAGGGAAAAGGCGTAAAAGCGGTAAGTATCGAGTGATGATTTAGGAAAATCAACACTAATGACCCTTATGGACTCCAAGTTCGTTTCCCAAGGAGGTATATGTGTGTGACTAAGATGTACAAGATTTGAGATTAATATTTGGTTTAGAAGGGGGATGAGAAAAGAAGATGACGAAGACGTAAAAATAAAAATTACCAAGAAAAATCACTATTAGAAAGTTAAAACGTAAAACCTTAAAAATCACCAAAATAAAAATAAATTCTAAAAATAACCAAAAATTCACCAAAAATAAAAAATAATAAACTAAGAGTTTACCAATGATCAAAACTTTTTCAAACCTTTTAAATGATTAAATATTCAATTTTTAAATGCTAATTAAAGCCCTAAAAATCAAATAAATTATCAAAAAGCCCAAATAAAGATTTTTTAATTGGTAAACCTCTAAAATGACCTAAAAAGATTAAAAACTATTTTTGGAAATTTTAAAACTAATAAAAATCTATTTAAAATGATTTAAAAACTATTAAAACTTAAAATAATTATAAAAATAAATCTAAAAGGGATAAAATTATTCTAAAAGTTGCTGAATTCCTATTTTAATGTATTAAACCTAAGAAAAATGTAAAAAGTTGGAAAATGTGAAATTTTAAAAATAATAATAAAATAATAATAAAATAATATTAAAAATCCAAAAATTCAAAAAAATTCTAAAAACTTTCAAACTAGCTTATTTTAACCTAAATAATCAGAAAATCAAAGTGAAAATACCAAAATACCCCTAATGGGCCCTCAAATGGGCCAAATCCAAAATCAGTCAACCTAAATGGGCTTTTGGGCAAAAAAATCAAAATTGGCACAATTGACTTGGAAAAGCCCTATCTGACTTAAAATTCAATTCTAAGAATAAAACTCTAAAGGCCCAAAAGCTGAAAATGTGCTTATCACAGCTTATTGAACACAAAGCTTATTCTTATTGGGCTTTTCAGCCCATTAAGCCATAAGCCAATGCCATAAGCTCTAATTTGACACACAACCCTCTTTTAGGATGCTTAAGAGATCTGTCAAAAGAAATTTCCTAAAAGCTAACTCAATAAGCCAGAAAATAGAAAAGCAAAAATCCACAAAACGACAAAATAGTCGTTTTTGAGAAATAATGCACCTCAGGACTTGATTCAACTTGCAAAAGCTTTCAACTGGACTCAATAAGCAATATCAATCAACAAAAATCCAATAAGCACAACCAATAAGCCAGAATAAGCACAAATGAACTTATGTAAAAGTCAAAGGAGTTGGTTTTCTAGTCAAACCTAAAAGTCAACCACCCAAATGCTCCAGTATGAACAAATGGGTCAAAATATGAGCACCTATTACAAAAACAAAGTTGTTGCAGGTTGTAATAAGATATTATAGCTTATTGATAAGCTGACACCAAATTTGCACTATCAGTGGCAACCAGCAGGGGAAAGGAGTTCCCACTGCTTTGACTATTTGACCAAGCTTTTATGAGAGTTCTGGTTTGATTCAATTGTAAACAAAGGCACCCTTGTGATCAGTGAATCACAAGGTGTCAATAGCAACAATAAATTCACAAAATGGTTCACACAATAAGCCACAATAAGCCAAACAGTTACCAGATATGCAAATAAGCAGTTAAGCACTTAATAAACAGATTTAGCAACAATAAGCCAACCAAACTTAACCAGATGCATACACAAGCTATATAAACTAACAATAAACACAAAGAAACAAGAATCAAACACTGAATCAAAGAAATCAACAAGATCAAAGCACTAGAAGTTACTGATGAACAATGAACAATATGCAGACAAGTTTTGCTGATATACTTGAAACTTGATCCAATTTCAAGCCTCAAATCCTTCTTCCCTGGTGTGATTAACTATGATTTAGCACTTGTTAGCCCTAGCCTATGCTTAGATCTAGGTGTCCTCAAAATCCTAGCCAATTTTACCAAGTATTTAAGATTTTATAGCCAATCTATGAATCTATATGTTCAAACCCACAAAACCTGCAAACAGATGAACAATATCACCCAAACAACAGATACCAACAGTTGCTAACAACACACAAGCACTTAACAAGCCACAATCCAAACTTATGCAGTAATCCCAAACACTCCTTAATCAGTCACTTATCAAAGAAACTTGTGATTTCTTCTAATAACCTACTGATTTTAATGATCAAAAACACTTACTAGGCAACAACTAACAAAATCAAACACATAAATTACCAGCACAAACACAAATACTCAAAATCAAAGCACGAAATCCAAAACAGGCATAAACATGAAATTGTTAGGGGAATCTTAACAAGAGCTTATACCTGCCTTCCACAACATCCTAGGAAGGCCAGCAATGCTCCTTGGACCTTGTTCAACAACTAGAACAAGACCAAGGTACTTCAAATAAGGAGATGCAAAGTGCCTTGGTTGATGGTTCAAAGTAGAACCTCAAGGACTTAATTTCTTCAACACAAGCAGCAAACAACTCAACCAAGGGCTCTAATCCCTTCACAAGCTTGGTGTCAACAAGCTTGTAAGAGCTTATAGCAGATGGCTACGGGTTAGTACACAAAATAAACCAAAACAGAACCTAGGATTTCAAGGTTTTCAAACCTTAAAAACCTAATGAAACAAGACGTGCCTTAACCACAAGATTAAGGTAGGCCTTAACAATCAAATGGAACTCAGAATTAGGCTACTCAAACACCAAACTTTTAACTAAATCAAAAAGAGATTTCAAATTTCAGAAATTCAAATTTTATTAAGCTTAAAAAGGAATTACAAAGATTAATAGCCTAAAACTGGAACAAAGGGACTCTCACATGTTGAGGTCTCCTTTTATAGGAAAATGCCTGGATAAACACTATTCACAAACCCTAGATGTGATTTCTCTATAATGCCCTTGAGTCTTCTAGATCATTTGATGGAATGAGCTGTTCAAATTCATCTTGGACGTTCATTTCAGCTTTGTTATGAAGCAATGATCCTTGGCTGTTGATTTGGCCACGTCATTTTGCTTGAAGGCCAAGTTGTGTTTTCATTGGTTGAGAATGTTGAGTGTGAGGTCCAGGGAGTAGTGGGAGTGAGGGTTTTATGTGTGGGATGGGATTCTGCATGTGTGAATCACACGTGGGTATGGGTAATTTTGATTTACCCTTTGTTTTAAGTGGAGTAAAAACTGGGTGGATGAAGGTGAATAGTAAGTTGTTTGATCCGTTTTTGTAGGGGTGGAAAAGTGTTTGGCGCAATAAACATTTGAATGTTTATTTTCCCCACATTTGGCCCTTGTGTTTTCAAAAAGTGGGTAAAACATGTTTTCAGCCACAAAAACTTCCATTCCTTTGTTAATAAGTTTCATGACTTGGCAGTTTTGGCACAAAACTTTGAAAAAAGGTTTCAAAGGGTTGTTTTTGCCATTTTGAGATATTTGAAGGGCTGATCTTGGACATTCTTGATCTTCAAAGGTCTTCATTGTATCTTTGACTTCATGAGGGACCATTATTGGCAATTTTGATTTGTTGAGGGACTATTCTTGCCATTTCTTCAAAGTTGAAGGACCTTTTGTGTAAATTTGACAAACTTAAGGGACCAAACTTGTAATTATGAATATACAAGGGTTTTAAGTGTCATTTCTTCAATAAATGAGGATCAATCTTGTTTGTCTTCAAGTCTTCAAGGGTATTTGTTGAGGATTCCATGATTAGGGCCCGGTTCTTTGCACGGCTTCGTTTCTCGTGTCCGTTTTTCCTTGTAACTTGTGATCTTTTGTCTTTTTCACGATATCCATACCTAAAATACACAAGTAAACAAACACAAGCATATATATGGTATTTTATGACATTTTTATGCATTAAAAGCCCGAAAAGAACGATGAGATCATGTATAAATGCCATCTCATCATCGGACTGTAACCAAAGACGGTGTATGTAAACGTAAGCATGTAACGTTGAATCCTCCGGGTTAGACGTATTCGACGCTACTTCAAGACGTAAATCCAAAATTACTTCCCAAAAATAAGTGAGTTCATAATGTAACATTAAAATAATGTTTTTAAATAATACTTGAGAATAAAATATCAACCATAAATTGACGGATTGTCACAGAATTTACCCCTAAACAGGATCTTTGTCCTCAAAGATCATCTTACCTTACTACTCGCTTCTTATAGAGTTAAAGCCATGTGGGTATTTCCTCCACATTCGGTCTTTTCTCACAAGTGTAATTTATTATAATACGCGAGTTTCCTCAAACATAACTACGAGAATGAGATCAGGCTTAATGTTGACTTACTTTCTCTATCCATGATGTTCACGGGTTTTTGATGAATGTAACTTTTCGCCGATCTAAACTTTACTAAGGAACAATCAGATTCTCACTTGATAGATATTCCATCAAGTTCGATATACGAAACATAATTCACGCAGCTCTTGAAGTCTTAGGGTAGATCCAGCTTATATGCCTTTCAATCCCAACTTTTACATCATCTCAATGGTCCCATACAACGGGGACTTATATCCCATGATTTGTCAGATCATTAATTCATTTCTCCAAGGTTAAAAATTGTGGCATAACTTCGCTACACATCTGGCACTTCAAGATCTACATTTCATATTCACATAACCTCTTGCCCACTACCGGCAGTCAATAGTCAGGTCTAATTTCAACAATCATTTCAGATCTCGCGGGTCGGGTATTTTGTAAGGTTAGGTTCGCCATCATAGGAAACCTTAAACCTAAAAGACATGTCCAACTAACAATGGGTGTATGTCGGATGTCTTCATCTCAACTCTGGCTTACATATGCTGTAATATAGATCCTAACAAGATTAGATCTCGATCCTAATACAATAATTATCAATGATAATCTCTCCAAAGGAAAACGATTATACGGTCTTTTTACCAAAGGTCAATCATTCAAACATAAAACAGCAATTATATTACTTTGTATCATTACTTTACCTCGTCCCTTCGATTTAGGGTGGTATATAGTACTCTCATCAAGGTTCGTTCTCAATGATTTCTGAGCAAATCTCTAGAAATTCGATGCGAAGCGAGGATCTTGATAAAGATGTTCGACACAGGCACACTATGTTTACATAACTCTTTTGCATTTATCATTAACGGGAATGATATTAGCAGATTTGGTCAGTCGGTCGACGATGACCCAAATCGAATCAAATTCAGATGATGACCTTTGCAATAGCTAGACGTTTACTAATGTATGAGGCGATGTCTGCCTTCATAATTGTCATCAGTACAACTTCTTCAGACAAAGATGCTTTTAGTCATAAATGACATAAATAGAATACTTATACTTACAAATTCCAACATAACTATATCTCACAATCTCCATATTTAGGCAACCACAAGTGGCCTTTAAAACATTTAATGCCATCGGCTTCCCAATCTTAATGGTTCACATTAGCCGCAAACTCATTTTATTATCTATATTATCCTTTTTATAAGCAACGGCTATATTTTAAATTGTTCGGCAATTTATTTTGCACCTTCATTATTAAGAAATACATCCTAATTGGTTCTTTATCCTTTCTATATAATGTGTCAATAATTACGTTCACTTTTCTTCATATTTTCTAAGCTTCAGTTTAGTTTTAGCTATCATTTTTATCAGTTTCGCTAAATCCGACGTTTAAAGCGTCGATAATTATTACAACTAATTAAATAATAAATATTCAATTTTTTTATAAAATGTAAACATAAAGATTTTAAATTTCTTAGTCCGTCCAACTATATGAAAATGTTCAAAATAATTTGAATTTAATTAACAAGATTTTTGTTGATTTACTGAAAATAATTAGTGAGATTCGTGAATGTTCGAAAAATCTTTATTTATACTTTGGTCACAATTTTCTTAGTTGAAAAGTAAAAATTTTCGTTTCAAATTTCAAGTTATGGTTTAAATGTTTTCCTCAATTCTTCTTAGGTTGTCTAGAAGTATACACAAACATTTACCCCTAAACAGAAGTTTAGTTAAATGGTTTGTGTATAAGGTAATAATCCCTTAAAATCCTTTGTTAAAACATTAGTCAAAACATATTTCATTTTTCTTTTTAGTAAAACTCAAAGTCTTAAATGACTTCTAATTTTTTAAGAGTTAATATATTCTATTCTCCATTAATCACACGATCAATTAATGTAAAGGTTTAAGTCTTTAATCACATGTCAAATACTTAAGGCACAGGTTTTTATTGTTCGGCCAATTTAGGACAGTCTATAACTAATTATTAACTCATTCTTATTCTTATAAATAAACAATTAAATGGTCCTTAATGATCACGAGCATGAATTTATCAAATTACAGCCTACACACGCGATTCATCATATTTATGAATACTACATGTGCATTGTCAATCCAAACGACATCACGTGAAACTCATAACGTTCATTACAAGTACCAGATGTAGTGATTGGAATAGATAATCCTTTTCGCAGATGCGAAGTTGATGATAACCATGCTGAGGATCAAAAACCTTGTAAATGATCGAACAAATCTTCCATTTCGAGTTATGGATATCGCTTTCGATTGTCAACTTACTCAGTTCACAGTAATCTATAAATATAAGGAATGATAACACCATAGCTCTTCATGATGACGAGCTCGGTAGAATAAAATCTTTCTCCGACAACTCTCTCAGTTGTACAGTAATTCCTTTAATTCAAATGGCGCTGACGTACAGTGCACAAGCCACATGTGCAACACCGGAAATATAATTAATACCAATTTTAACTTGCCTTAATGGCAAAAGTCTAGTTAATTCACAAATAAATACCTTCTAAAATTTCAGATAACATAAACATCTTTTAGTACATTCATATTAGGTTCTTTCTTGATTACAATATCTATGACTAATTCACAACCATTCACGTTATAATTTCAAGTCTAAACGCATGATATGGTCATTCATCAAGAATTATTTAGATCACTTTTGTTAATCAACATCTTATCATTTAGGGGACTTCTACTCGAGTTCCCATCAATTAAGACAATGTCGTCATGTCATAATCAATCAATCCATTCTACTAGCATTACCAACTTTTCAGCTTTATTGCCGTCGATAAGATGTGAACTTCTCAAAAGACTAATAATAACTCATAATCCTTCACAAATTCAAGGATATCAGGAGACATAACTAACCTTAAAAGAATAATGTCAACGCATAATCTACGCGAAAGAATTTCAAATCAGACATAGACGAAAACATTTAACGACTATGAATATATCCTATGTTTTCATAATTTGAGTACGCATTCGAAAGCTCCTCGGATCTTTACCCTGGTCATTCAAATGAAATCAAATCATAAGAAATGATAAGAACGTCAATACATCCAGTCGGGTATCAACACTCGGTAATCAAATACTTTTCCAAAGAATCTCACCACGGGAGAATTGGACAAGGAAAGAGTTGTCAATTGTCAAATAAGACAATATCCACAGATGAGTAAATTCGACTCAGAAGAATAAATAGTACGGGCACATATGTAGTTGTCCCTTACACTATGTCCCTATTTTTCACTTCTTGTAGATCTCATAAAATTTAATCTTTCACAATCTTCAAAGAAAATGTAGTGTTTATTTATTAGTTTTATGGTGACTACTAATCAGCCTTGCGTGGTCCATTTCAAATTGTATGTAGGCGCGCAACTATATACAATTTCAAGATTAATGATGCAATACTCAGTTCGTCAAAATTTTATGATCATGTTTACAATAAAAACATTTTCATGCTCAATTCTTAAATAAGAATCAAGAATAAATTTACAAAGATTTTCTTTATCATGAAAACAATTAAGTTTTCAAAGGTATTTTATGAACAACTTCATTTTGATATGAATCACTTATAAATCTCACTTTGAATAATCCTTATTGTGATGAAAATTAATTTTTCTCAAAGGATAGCGTTTTAACTTTTATAAAAACAATGTGTGATCTGCAAATGAGTGATGAAGAGTTGTTCACCAAGAACTTAACTATAATATATCAGGAAATAAGCTGAGCCAAATAATCATGAGGTTCATGATCTTGATGGCACTCAAAAAGAATAATTCACAACGTAACTCAAATCGAGATGAGTACTTGTTCAATGGTTGCATCACTAATGCGAGCATTAGGAAGAAGCAAGAAAAGATAGATAACATCGATACATGTAGAATTTAGCAATCAAAGGTAGTCTTTTCATTAATCACAAACAAGTCAAATTGTACCGTAACACTTTATGTGTGACTATGTCATACAATTCCAAGATTTCATCCTACCAACTGATGTCTCAGTTAAGTTAGGGATTATTTTTAAAAGATACCACAATGAATACTAATCTACAAGAGTCTTTAGGTGTCCCACCTGTCCCAGAAGATCCATCGGTCCCAATTTAGAAGAAGATTTCTTCAATTTATTTCTTGGACACTGGGCATCCTCATCATTGGACAATGGCCTAGGAACAACACTTAACACGAATCAACAATCAATTAAAACCTTATAATTCAATCACAAAACTTAACGATTTCCTCTTAACAATTTCATATTCCATACGGGTTAAATTTTACTTTATTCAAGTTTCAATCAACTTATACTCAATGCGATATCCTACCTCATTTTCCAATACTTTCAATCTTATTCTTAGACCTTGAAAGGGCAATAAAAGCTCGATATGATCAACACTTAATTTCCAATCCTATAACTCCTTTATCAATAACTATCAAATAAGTCACTAGTATGAGATGACTCATACATTCAATTAGACTTCTTGGAAAGGTATTAGTGGCATGAGGCTTTTGGGTACTGGTTCCAATGACAGCCTCAAGTGCAACATTCACCCTTTCGATTTCAATTTAAGAATTGGATGACAACGAATCAGATGACATCTTCCTAGGTGGTAACGTTTTGTCAAACTCCACTCTATAAGGAAAGATCGTCATGACATCGATATCATATTTAATATCGCCAATTCTTCTTTAATATCACAATCAACTAATATCTACATTTCTACGAATATCAACCATTTGTTGGGATCATAAATATCCACAACTTGGCTTAGATCTAGGATAGCTATAATTCCTACGAGAATAGCTTCGATTAATTTACTAGGGGATTTAGGGTTCCTTGTGACAATCTACGTCGTATAAATACTTCGTATAAATATCAAAATAATCATCAAACAATCATGTAATAAAATTACATCATATATATATATATATATATATATATATATATATATATATAATCTAAGTTATATATATATTAAAATAAAACTTCTCAGTCTGGCCTTGTCTGTAACTCGGGAATTCTTCGGCACCGTTATAGTCAAAAGATTTTTAGACATTTTGTGAAAAACGTTTATAGTTAAAAGATTTTGAAATGTTTTATTCAAAACCTTGGTTTTAAAAAATCTTTCGTTCTCTATAACGAGAGCTCTGGTACCAAACTATAACACCCCCAAATTTTATACAACTCAATACAGCGGAAGACTAGTTGGTGTTACGGGATAGCACATTACTCACATCATAGACAACGCTTAAAAGTCGTGTCGTTTTAATAATAAAGCATTTCCATTCATAAATATCAAAGTTACATAGGTCCCAAGTCATATTAATTCATACAAAGTTTTACAAAGCATTTGAATGGAAATAAGTATTTAGGTGCGGGCCATGAATTCTTGTTGTCTTCACGAGAATTACCTTCAAGTACCTGAGACAAAACATGTTAAAAGAAAAGGTCAGCGATAACGCCGAGTGAATTCATAGAGTTTAATAAAATCCATCAATATAATATCAGTATAAAATTATTACTGAAAATCATTTTGTACAAGTCATTTTAATAGGCCATAAAATAGCCAAAGTCATTTTATACAAATCTTCGTCAAAATCATAATATAGGCATTTGCCTTAAAAATCAGTATACGAGCCAATGTCGTAAAAACATCATACAATACGTCTTATGACGTTGTATGAAAATAAAAACCGTTAGATGAATATGGTTATGAAAACCAAAACACGAACATAATATCAATAGTATGACCCTGTATCGCTAGTCAGGCAATACATCGTAATTCGGTGCGTCTAGTAGTATTTCGTTAGTTGGATTATTATAAGCCGCATGACATTGTTACCTTACTAAACCAACAACGGGTAGCTAACCCGATACTCAATTTGCCCATCTAAAGTAGCGTGTCGTCACAAAGGTCACGCTATGGAAATCTTCTCATACATAAATTCGCTTACCAATCAATGTGGCACGACGGGGATCAACCGTCAAGGCGCGAACTGGGGTGATCGTCCCCAAATAGTACTATTATATGCACAAGCGTCTACCAAATCCCGATAGTTCACAATTCATTCTAATGGGACTTTTAGTGACATAACCTAACTTTAATAATCCATTTTATTACATCTATCGGGTCCTTTAATCATTTATCGGGTCATACAATCATTCGGGTCCAAATCAATAAACAAACAATCGGAACAAATGGTGTCCTAATTTTGTAAAAACTAACATGTTATCTCCCTCGCGGGTTTATAAAACATTTATAAAACATTTAAAAGAGTGCGAGGCTATGAACTCACGTTGATGTGGGAAGGCGGGTTATCGGCAATTCGGACGTACGGTACGTGCTTCAATCACAGAAACCTAGACAAATAATACTCGTCTTAGACTCATGTCCAATGACTTTATAAAAATAACAATTATGTATACATATGATGATTATATATATATGATGATCAAGTGGGTTTACATGTTTTCTTTTACTCATTTTAGTGTTTACGTATTGGTATCTTCTTACTAGATTACTAGTTTTACCTATTTATGTGTTTTAAGTCCAATAAACTTATTATAAGTTCTTTAACTTGTATTAATCCATGTTATACTTATATTATCAGTATATACACTTTACAAGTTTGGCCTAAATGAGTTAAGCCCAATAAATAAGTTTATAAGTGTTTTAGTCCATTTTGTTGTATTATTAGTCCAATATGTTTACTTAGCTCGTTAATGTACGTATGTCCTATAGTTCGGGTTTTTATCGGTTTTTACTTGTTATACATGTCTATATATGAGTATATAAGTTTTATAAAGTTTTCATTAGACGGGTCCAACCATCTAAGTTTTATTTAACAAAAAACGTTAATTTTTACGGTAATAGCCGAAAAAGTCGTAAAAATCATGTTTATGGTTTTTATAACTTATAAAACTTAACAAGTTACCATTTTTATAAAATGTCCAATTATTTATCTTTGTACATATTTATATAAATGTATTATATGAGTTAGTGGGTTTTATTCACATTTTATACTATATAATTTTGAGTGCTTATATAATAGTATTATACTTTAATTTCCAAAAATCTGATTTTTATTTCATGTTCACCAAAACTGTCATATCTAGAGTTCTATATGGAGATAGAAGCTCAAATTTTTATCACATAAACTACATGATATGTGCTCCATTTAACCCTTCTATAGATACTGTTGAATCATCCTCTAAGTATTTTCTAAAAATCGTCTAAAACAGTGAACTCAGATTTGTACTTTAAACTTGTTTTGATCATATCTCACTCATTACAATGATTCCATTGCATGGCCAACTCTCACATGTGTACAAGACCTATAGCTTACTGTTTCTTCATTAATCTATGCCATTTTTATCAGTTCACTATATGATTCTTTACTGTTTTATACAGCCATCTAAATTAAGCAAGATTTTAACCTTATTTCTTATAGTTTTTCACCTTTTTAATCATATTTATCAACACCAAATCCCCACACAATATTTTTAATCATCATTAATCATCATATACATATACATAAGTAAAAGAAATACAAGATTACATAATAAAAAATTACAAGAGGGTGAGGAGAACAATCTTTATACCACCATGATGATGTAGGTTGTGATCAAAACATGGATTTTGATGGAGAAACTTGTGAATCACCAAGACCATCTTCAAGACCACCATTATTCATGAATACCTTGTGGAAAATCAGCCCCAAGAAACCAAGGAAACTCCTTCTTGGATTTTATAATCACCACCAATCAATAGGGTTTCAAAAGGGCTTCAACATGTGCAAGAATAACATAGGATTTCATGGTTGATTTTGATCAAAAGTGGTGTTTGATGGTGGAGTATGGACGGCAAGATGAGAGAGTAGAGAGGAAATTGTGTGTGGTTTGCATGTTGCAAATGGTGGTAAAGAGTTAGCTAGTGGTTTTTGATGAATGGAAAGCTTAAAGTGTAAGCTTTGCTTACACTTGTTAAATAACAAGTTAACAAGATGCCACATATTGATGTGGTGTCTTGTTGTGCCGTCCCATGGTGCTAGTGGGGTGGGATAATGTATTTTGTCCCACCTCACTAATTTACGGGTATCCCTCGATTCTAGTTTTGTCGATTTGCATGCCCTCGGGTCGTTTCACGAAAAACGTTTTTATAAATTATGAATCAACGGCACAAAACAAATCTAAGAAAAATTGTTTCATAAAAAACGGAGTTCGAAAACGTAAATACGTAATCCTAGGGTTTCCGGTTTAGTCGTAAAGGACGTTAAAATAAAATCGTAAGTCCTAATCTCTTCTCGTAAATTTGTGAGTTTATGAACTAACACAAATTTAAAACTCCAAAATAATATTCACGAATAAATTTATAATCTGAAATGTCGGACTGTCAACAAAGACGGTGTATGTAAACGTAAACACGTAACGTTGAATCCTCCGGTTTAGACGTAGTCGACGCTACTTCAAGACGTAAATCCAAATTACTTCCCAAAAATAAGTGAGTTCATAATGTAACATTAAAATAATGTTTTTAAATAATACTTGAGAATAAAATATCAACCATAAATTGACGGATTATCACAGAGGAAGTGGTGGGGGAGAAAATCCCGACATTGCTGCTTTGATTGCGGCCCAATTGGCAAACATTATACCAAACATTGTTCAGCAAGTGACTGATAACATGAACAACAACCACAACAACGGTCCTGGAGCTGGTGGCAACAACGGCTGCAGCTATAATGCATTTACGTCTTGTGGTGCTAAGGAGTATGATGGAAAGGGTGGCGCGGTAGCACTTACCCAGTGGATTGAAAAGATGGAAAATGTGATTCAGATGAGTGGTTGTTTACCTAATAAAAGGGTCATGTATGTAACTGGTTCACTGGTAGGGAAGGCTTTAACTTGGTGGAATACTCAAGTCCAAGCGAGAGGGAGAGTTACTGCAAATGCTATGGATTGGGCCGAATTTAAGGCTCTTATGACTACGGAGTTTTGTCCAAGCAATGAGATGGAGAAGCTGGAAAATGAGTTTTGGGGACATGCTATGGTTGGAGCGGCTCATGCAGAATACACGGATCACTTCCATGAGTTGGCAAAGTTGGTTCCTCATTTGGTTACCCCTGAAGCAAACAAAATCAAGAGGTACGTTGCTGGATTACCTCCTCAGATGAGAGGAATGATCAAGGCTACTCAGCCTACTACGATACTACAGGCAATATTGACAGCAGTAATTCTGACTGAAGAGGTTGTATCAAGTGGGACATTGGGAAAATCGGGGGATAAGAGAAAGGAACCGAAAGATGTGAAATCACCTGACAACAATTGGAAGTGTGATAAGAAGGCAAAGGATGGCAGAAATTTTGCCATGAGGACACCCCAAAATTCTGGAAATCCAAACAGCATTACTAACAACAACACACCTTGTAGGACCTGCTCTAGGTTCCATGCGAGAGGCACCCCTTGTGCCGTGTGTTTTAATTGTCAGAAGCCAAGGAACTTTGCTAAAGATTGTAGGGCGCCTAACTGGAATGTGTCGCCACTTCAATCCGTGAGGGTAAATGTAACAGGGGGAAATTGCTTTGAGTGTGGACAACCCGGGCATTTTAAGAGGGAGTGTCCTAGATTGGTTGGAGCAACCAATCAGGGCAGAGGGCAGCTAGCTTTGGAAGGAAATCGAGGAAACCAAGGCGGTGGAAATCGGAACAATGCTAACCGCAACAATGGAAACACTAGGAATCAGAACTGGAACAGGAACGAAGGAAATCAGAATAAGGGAAATCGGAATGGAGGCAAGGTTTACCTTGCAAATGCAGTAGAAGCGCTTCAGGACCCGAATGTAGTAACGGTTACGTTTTCTGTTAACAATCACTTCGCTAGTATTCTTTTTGACTCTAGGGCAGATTTTAGTTTTGTGTCTTCTCAATTCGTGCCTTTGTTAAATATGAACCCTGGTGTAGCGAAACCGGGGTATGTGATTGAGATAGCTAGTGATAAGCAAGAAGAGGTAGATGAGATATTTTTAAACTGCAAATTAGAGTTGGGAGAATTTAAGTTCACTATAGATTTAATCCCTCTAGGAAATGGTAGTTTCGATGTGATTATTGGGATGGATTGGTTATCGAAGCATAGGGCTGAGCTAATGTGTCATGAAAAGATTGTTAAGATCCCCATAGGTGATAATAAGGTATTATATGTGTATGGAGAAAGATGGGAGAAGATGACCAAATCCCTTATGAATGCCAAGGATGATGAGCCTCAAATCAATAAGATTCGAGTAGTAAGAGAATTCATTGATGTATTCCCAAATGATTTGATGGGATTACCACCGATGAGACAGGTGGAGTTTAAGATTGACTTAATACCCAGGGAAACCCCCGTGGCTAGGTCGCCATATCGTTTAGCACCCTCCGAAATGAAGGAATTAGCTGAGCAACTTAAGGAGCTGCAGGATAAGGAATTTATTCGGCCTAGCTCTTCACCATGGTGAGCACCGGTGTTGTTCGTTAAGAAGAAGGATGGATCATTCCGGATGTGTGTCGGTTATCGGGAGCTGAACAAGCTGACCATTAAGAACCGTTATCCTCTCCCAAGGATTGATAATTTATTTGATCAGCTGCAAGGAGCAAGATACTTCTCAAAAATTGACCTTAGGTCCGGTTATCACCAACTAAGGGTCTGTGAGGAGGACATACAAAAGACCGCTTTCAGAACGAGGTATGGACACTTTGAATTCACCGTTATGCCATTTAGGTTGACAAACGCGCCAGCAGTGTTCATGGATCTAATGAACCGAGTGTGCAAGCCATATCTTGATAAGTTTTCATAGTCTTCATTGATGACATACTTATCTACTCTAAGACGGAGGAGGAACACAACAAGCATATAAGGTCGGTGTTGGAACTACTCAGGAAGGAGAAACATTATGGGAAGTTCTCCAAGTGTGAATTTTGGCTGCAAGAAGTACAATTTCTAGGGCATGTAATCGACAATGATGGCATACATGTAGACCCAAAGAAGATTGAAGCCGTGAAGGATTGGGAGGCACCTACTACACCATCAAAAATAAGGTCATTCTTAGGTTTGGCAGGATATTACAGAAGATTTATAGAGAATTTCTCTAGAATATCAAAGCCTTTGACATTGTTGACCCAAAAGAATCAGAAGTATGAATGGGGCGAAGAGCAAGAGCATGCGTTTCAGACACTAAAGGATAGGTTGTGTAATGCACCGATCTTGTCCTTACCAGAAGGGGTGGAAGATTTGGTGGTTTATTGTGATGCGTCTAATCAGAGGTTAGGATGTGTTCTTATACAGCGAGATAAATGCATAGCTTATGCATCAGGACAATTGAAAAACCATCAGAAGAATTACACCACACACGACTTGGAACTAGGGGCTATAGTCTTTGCTCTCAAGATATGGAGACATTACTTGTATGGGACGAAAAGTGTGATCTATACGGATCATAAAATCTTGCAGCACATCTTTGATCAGAAAGATTTGAACATGAGGCAGAGGTGATGGTTGGAGTTATTTAGTGATTATGATTGTGAGATCAAGTATCACCCTAGAAAGGCCAATGTGGTGGCGGATGCTCTATGTAGGAAGGAGAGGCTAAAACCTAAAAGAGTAAGGGTGATGAGCATAACTATCTAGACAACTCTTAAAGATAGGGTTCGAGCAGCACAAGTAGAGGCCATTAAGGAGGAGAGGCTGGTTGAAGAAAATCTACATACTATGGATAAGTACATGGAAGAAAGAGGAGATGGTTGCAAGTATTACTTGGATAGAATCTGGGTTCCATTATTTGGCGATACAAGGAAGTTTATATTGGATGAAGCTCATACGTCGAGGTATTCGATACACCCAGGAGCTGATAAGATGTATCGGGACCTGAGGGATATGTATTGGTGGCTAGGAATGAAGAAAGATGTAGCTTTGTACGTTAGTGAGTGATTGACTTACGCCAAGGTGAAGGCTGAACATCAAAGACCATCAGGATTACTGCAACAACCAGAGGTTCCTAAGTGTAAGTGGGAGAATATTGCCATGGACTTCATTACAAAACTGCCAAGGTCTAACAGTGGTAATGACATGATTTGGGTAATAGTGGACAGACTGACTAAGTCTGCACATTTTGTGGCAATTAGGGAGGATGATAAGATGGAAAAGTTTACCAAGAAATACTCGGAACATGTGGTGGCAAAACATGGAGTGCCAGTGTCGATCATATCGGATAGGGATAGTAGGTTTACGTCTAGGTTTTGGGGACTATTGCAGAAAGCCTTGGGTACAAGGTTGGATATGGGTACAGCTTATCATCCACAGACAGATGGTCAGAGTGAGAGGACTATACAAACACTAGAGGATACGTTGAGGGCGTGTGTGATAGACTTTAGAGGAAGTTGAGAGAATCACTTGGCGTTGGCAGAATTTTTGTACAATAATAGTTACCATGCTAGTATAGAGTGTGCACCCTTTGAAGCACTTTATGGTATGAAGTGTAGATCACTGTTGCTATGGGATGAAGTGGGAAGTAGTCAACTAATTGGACCAGAGATGGTACAGGAGACTACGGATGCGATAACTGTGCTTGAGGAAAAATTAAAGACGGCTAGGGATCGAGAGAAGAGCTACGCGGACAAGATGCGTAAGCCATTGGAATATGAGGTTGGGGACAAGTTTATGCTAAAGGTTTCACCATGGAAAGGGGTGATGCGGTTTGGGAAGAAAGGGAAGTTAACGCCTAGATTTGTCGGTCCATTTGAAATCCTTGAAAGGATTGGGCTAGTGGTGTATAGGTTGAGGTTACCGGAAGAGTTGAGTAGTGTACATGATGTGTTTCAAGTATCAAACTTGAGGAAATGCTTGGCAAGAACTGACTTGCAAGTATCGGTGGACGATATTAGTATAGATGCGAGTCTTCGTTTTATTGAGGAGCCGGTAGAAATTATGGACCGTGAAGTTAAAACATTGAAAAGAAGTAAGATACCATTAGTTAAGGTTAGGTGGAATTCAAAACGTGGACCGGAGTTCACATTGGAACGGGAAGATTTTATGAGGAATAAGTATCCTCAGCTGTTTGATAATGACGATCCAAAGGAGTAAATCTCGGGACGAGATTTCTATTAGGAGGGAGTGATGTGACAACCGTAGTTTTGAGGTTCGTCACTTGGTCCTATTTTTAGGTTAATTTATGTGTGACTATATGATTAGCGTGTTTACATGTTTATTTTGCGTGAACGAGGTTGGTGTGGATATCGTATATGGGTATAAAGTACTAATAAGTAAATCGAGGAACGGTTATTTCATGTTCATGAGCTCACAATTAGTGACTATGAAATGAAATGGTGTTATTTTGGTATTTACGTATACGTATAAGTATTATAGTAAATTGTATTTTTTTTAGGATTTGGGGTTTAGCATTTAGAGGTCTCGGGTAAGGTGTTTAGTCATGTGAGTATTTTTCGGGATGGTTTTAAGTCATTTAGGACTTAGTTATAAAGTTTATTTTAAAATTTAAGATTTTTTTTAAAACTGTATATTTTACGTCTTTTATGGTAAACACGTAAAAATTAACTAGTTTCTCGGTTTTGAGATTTTAGAAACTTTAGGGGATGAAATAAATTAAGTAAATTTAAGGAAATATTAGTAAAGTAATAATAATAAATAAAAATAAATAAAAATAAAAAAAGGGGTATATAGTCGGTTTTTATACGACTTAAACAAATAAAAAGAAAATTTATGGTAAGTGGGCTTTTGGTTGGTCTAGGATTTTTGTACTATATAAGGAACACCACACATAATATCAAACGCATAATTTCTTCTTCCTGGAGTCTTTGGTCGACGAAACATCAAAGAAGAATTATGGTTTTCATAAAAATCTTGGTTTTCATAAATCAAAGGTAAATCTTTATAACCCTTTTTAACTAAAGTGTTTTAATTCTTTCTCAATCATCTTATGATGGATTTAGGTTAGGGTTTAAATTAAAATCTGTATATTGATGATGTTATAATGATTAGGTGAATTAGGGCTTGTAAATAGTGGAGTTATGGGTAATTAATTAGGTTAATTTAATTGAATTCGTAATTAAAAATTGGGCAGAATTTTTGGTCCATTGTTTTGATCATATCTGGAGTTCTAGGAACTTTCATGGTTCGATCCAAGTATCTCTGAATAGCTAATTGATTTGGCTTTCAAATGAAAGAAACGAGAACTAAATTGGAGGTCGGGAGTTGGGTCAAAAACAGGTTACAACAGTCGATGGTCAAAATAGTTTTGAAATTTGTCGGGTTTAGTTTAATATTTTAGGGTGATTGGGGTACTTAGGAGTACACTTGAGCTCTCTAATGGGAATGGTAGTTGGTTTATATATTAAATAAGAGACCAGCATTGGATCTAAGAAAATGGGTTAGGGTAAGACCCCCTAATCATAACAAACTTTTTGTATGTTCAAAATCAGTAAAATCCGAATAGACAAAAGTATATATATATATATATATATAGGGGCCTTAACAGTATCTTTAAGGTTGGGGCAAATGGGAGAAGTTAGCTAACATATGTAAGGGCATAGGGTTTCCTTTACAGAGGTCATGGGTATGGTTAGGTGGGCGTTTGGCTTATAGTTTGGAGACCTAAAAGTTGGGACTGTTTTGTGTAAAATATGAACGGGATAGGTATCAAACTTAACCAAGTTAAGGACTTTTTAGGGAAGGGTAATGGGGTGTTTAGAGCATATGAATGAGGAGCATATATGGTAGAAGGCTAGATGTCCATCAAGGGTTGATGAGCCATTTTAGAGATTGGTTCATGTTTTGATTTTGTGTTTTTGTTTGTTAGCTTTTTGCTAGTGCACAGATTATTGGGAGAAGCTCAATCAGGTGAGTTTCATAGTCCCATGTCTACTAATGATTTTGACTTCCAGATGGGATGGAAGAGACATTGTCTTGTTTTTATAAATTATGCTGTGAATGTTATGTGTTTGGTGATGGACTTGTGCATACTTATGTGATTAACTTCTAGTTGATTCATGATTGTTTTATGTTTTGACTTGGTACCAAGGGGATGATGACAAGGTGGGGCCTTGGGATTGGTTCATAGGTGTATGGGCGCCTATGGGACCATGGTGTTTGGTAAGGCTGGGAGCCTTGGATTTGGTTTGGTTTGTTAAATCTTGAATATTAGTTTTAATGCATGTTTGTATCACATTGTCCATATGTTCTTAAATTTGGTTATTATTCACAGCTGATGGTTTGATTTTGACGTTGGAGTCTAAACCTATGACTCTCACCAACTTTATGTTGACGTGTTTTAGTGTATTTTTCAGGTGAGAATGTGGTTAAGCTTGAGTATAGAAGTGGCTAGCTTTGGAGGCATTAGGATTGCATTTAGAAGGAGATCCTCGTTCCTTCTTAGTTTATTTCTATGTGTTTTGAATAAGTGATACTTTGTGGACACCTTTATGATGTTTTGTTTGTGGTAATTGTTTGTCTTGGGTAAGAGGTAGGACTCATACCTACTTGCCTAGACTCCTGCATTTTGTGGAGATATTGTCATGACATTTGTGTCACCATTTTATGACTTTTCCATTTCATTTACTTATCTCTATAGACACGCCATGTTGTGATGATATACATACGTCGCGCCCCATATTCCGCCATGTTGGGGTGTGACAAAACAACAATCAAGCAGTCGATGCATAACGTGACGAAGAAGAATTTATCAACCCGTTCGGTACACCGGTACATATAGTCGGAGAGTCTTCTACTCAACATGTTGATCTGTCCAACATGCATACATTCTACCAATGATATCCATCCACTCACCATTGGACACGTGATCATCCGTTGGTGCAAGTCATTGGAAATCCTTCACAACCGGTTCGAACACGCAGACAACTCAAAACCGATGGCGATGTGTGTATGTATGCACTCACCGTGAGTTCAACTGTACCTACAAACATCAAACAAGCCATGACAGATCATGCGTGGATAGAATCAATGCAAGACGAAATTCATCAGTTTGAACGCCTAAATGTTTGGGAACTTGTTGACAGACCCTATAGAATTTCGATTTTTTATTTCAAATGGATCTGGAAAAACAAACTGGATGAAGAACAAACCATCATCATAAACAAATCTCGTCTTGTGGTTAAGGGATATCGTCAACAAGAAGGGATAGATTTCGATGAATCATTTGCTCCAGTTGCTCGTTTGGAAGCTGTCAGGATATTCCTTGCTTATGCTGCACATAAGGGCTTCACGGTTTTTCAGATGGACGTTAAAACTTCTTTTCTCAACGGTCATTTGAAGGAAGAATTATATGTGAATCAGCCAAAAGTATTCATCGATCCTCATCATCCTAACAAAGTCTATCGTCTCAAGAAGGTTGTATATGGACTTAAACAAGCTCCAAGGACATGGTACGAAGAACTATCAAACTTCTTGGTTTCCAAAAGATTCTCCAAAGGTTCTATTGAACCTACTCTCTTTATTATTAAATATGGGGTGACATACTGATGGTGCAAGTTTATGTTGATGACATTATTTTTGGTTCTACGAACCCAAAACTTTCAAAATATTTTGAAAAATTAATACACAACAGATTTGAAATGTCAATGATGGGGGAGCTAAAATTCTTTTTAGGCCTCCAGATTCATCAATCCCCACGTGGTATCTTCATTAACCAAGCTAAGTATGCTCAAGAGATACTTAAAAAGCATGGTATGACCTCATGTACTCGCGTTGGTACACCATTGTCGACCAAATCCCTAGACGCTGACTTGTACTCATATCCCGTAGATAAAACGTGCTATCGCAATATGATCGGGTCACTTATGTACCTTACAGCCAGCAGGCCTGATATTTATCATGCCACATGCTATTGTGCATGATATCAAGCCAGACCTACTCAAAAGCACCTCAAAGAGGTTAAACGGATCTTTCGATACCTTAAGAATACCATTCACATGGGACCTTGGTATTCGAATGAAACTGGTTTTTATCTAACAACTTTTTCAGATTCTGATCACGCAGGTTGCCTTGATAGTCGAAAAAGCACTTCTAGTAGCGTACAATTTCTAGGGGAAGACAAGCTTGTGAGCTGGTCGTCAAAGAAGCAGGATGTAGGTTTGCTATTTTATAGATCCGGTGGTCTAACATGGTGGTAAAGGGTATTGGCAGCCATGGATGTTTTAGAGAGAGAAAGTGGTTGTATGTGAAAAGATAAATTGTATTAAAACCAAAAAATGACACAAGCAACGCCCCTCCTTGGAAGCCTAGGAGGGGTATATATAGCTACACACGAATAAACTATACAAAGTTGCCTAATCTAGTCCCTGCGTGTGTGACTATGATAACTAATGGGAATTCTTAAATGTCTTCACATAAAGTGAATTTCCAACAATCTTCCCCTATGGGACGACGTGTAGAATTCCTTACAATATTTTACCTAACAAGTACATAATGATAGAACAAAAAACTTCAACGAAGCGTCCAATGCTGATGATGTCTTCTTAGGCCTTTGACTTCAAGTCTTCACTTCAAAACGACTCATCTTTGTAGTAACTTGTGGTAAAAATACTGTAACGGCACGAGCTAAGTAATCCATATACTTCTGGTTAAGGAGAAGCTTCTGAATTAACTTCCCCCTAATTCATGCCACATATTCTTGATGTAGAAGCTTTTAAATAGCTTCCCCCTAAACCGACAATCCTCGTAAGCAACTTCAAAGCTTTCAATAAAGCTTAGAATGATTAAGCGCACAACGGAATTTAAAAAGCAAACCCCATCATATAACATGATAATGTTAGCCTCAAAATATTGAGCCAAACAAGAATGCTCGGTCATATGTTTATTATGTATCGTATTTTAGAACGTTGTAATAGGTAGTATATTAGTCGTGTTATTACGGGCTTAACTTTAAGCTAAGGTTCATTAATAAGTAACCAAAGCCCAAAAGGAAAGCCCGGCCCAAACCATATAGTCCATAAAGAAGCCCGCATGTGGGTGGACTATATATACCCTTCCTAGCATGTTAGGAAGGGTGTTGGTTCATTTGTATTTCTCACTTCGCAATCTAACATTCACCTAGTTCCAACCATTTCTCTCTCTTTTCTCTCTCTACTTTCTCTCACTAAAATTCATCTCATTTCTACCTTTCTTTCTTTAATTCGTGTATTATAACATCATATATTAGGGACAACAATTGGTATCAATCGCCATGGGGTAGTTTTGTGATTGGTTGTTGTTATTATATTTGATTCGTATGATTTAATCCATAAATGATCTCAAATTCAAATTTTTTTTTGTGTTTTTCGTGTTCTATATCTTGTTACAAATCTTCTATATACTTGTTGTAGAGATTTGGTTGTTTTGGTTTGGTTAAAAACACGATCTTGTTGCCTAAAAGTTGCTAAATTTGTTGCCTAAAAGTTGCTAAAATCGTTGCCTAAAAAGTTGGAAATAAGGTCCCTTATTGCGACAGCTTAAATTTCGGAAAAGGTAAGTACGGTTTCGATCGAAATAACCCTAGGTTTTTACTTTGCGATCAGTATTGCGATAGCCCCCTTATTCCGACGCTTATTGCGATCGTGGATTGCGACGGATTTAAGGAAATCTTGAAACGTTACTCTGCCCACATTGCGACAGCCACATTGCGATAGGTGTTATTGCGACAGATTATTGCTATCTAAATATTCCGATCTGGGATTTCGATAGGTACACATTGCAATCTGAATATTCCGATCTGGGATTTCGATAGGTACACATTGCGATCTGAACATTCCGATCTGAAGGATTTCGACAAGTACACATTTCGATCTAAGGATTCCGACAGGTGCACATTGCGATATAAAGGACATTCCGATCTAAGCAACATTCCGATGGGCATTCCGATGGCACATTCCGATGACATGTTTAGCTAAATTTTGTTTGAGTATTTTTTAGATTTAGCCACCATCTAGACTAGTTTCGGAACGTAGTTTACACGAAGATTAAAAAAAAAAAGAAAAAAAAATTTGGTCAAGTAAAAAAAATTTGGTCAAGTAAAAAAAAATTTTGTTTGAGTTAAAATTTTTAGGTCAAGTAAAATCAAATTTTTTCCATACTAGTTTTAGGATATTTCTAGCTCAATTTCAAAATTTGGTGATTACAAATTTTTTAGGTCTACCGTTTTGTCGGACTGAGGAATTTATTGTCGGGCTGAGAAAAAATCGCAATTTTCAGAATTTCAACAACCAAACAATCACAACACAACTACTTAAGATCCACATTCGATTCATCATTTCAGAGAATATTGAGATGTATTCTACTGCCGAATATCGTGTGACGAACAACAACATAATGGTGGCAGGTAACAAGGAAAGACCACCAATGCTTGTGTCGGGTCGATATGATCAATGGCAATCCCGTTTTATACGTTACCTTGACACAAAACCTAACGGTGATGCTTTAAGGCAATGTATTTTGAAAGGACCCTATAAACTCTCAAGGATTCAAGTTCCTGCAGTACCAGCCACAGACACAAGTGACGCACAACCCGCATATGAACGTGATGAGAAGAGGACCGACCTCAACCCAGAGAACCGTGCGTGGTTTGATGCAGAGAAGGAAGCAATCTACTTAATTCTCAGTGGCATTGGAGATGAAATTTACTCTACGGTTGACGCATGTCCTACTGCTCAAGAAATGTGGACGGCTATTGAAAGACTGCAACAAGGTGAATCACTTAACAAACAAGATGTGAAAACTAAGATGTTTTGGAACTTTGGCAAGTTTACATCAAAGGATGGGGAATCAATTGATTCTTATTACTCCCGATTCTACAAGATGATGAATGATATGACCCGAAACAACTTGCAAGTTTTCACCATGTAAGTCAATGTCCAATTTCTACAGCAACTTCAACCAGAGTGGACACGGTTTGTCACCTTGGTGAAACAACAACAAAAGTTAGACGAAGTTTCATATCACAAGCTCTTTGACATCTTGAAACAATTTCAAAATGAGGCAAATGAACTTCGAGCTGAACGAGTTGCAAAGATGTCCAATACACTTGCTTTGGTGTCTACCACTCAACATTACCCAGATTATCACTCCCGTACTTCAAAGACCTACTCTACTCAATCATCATCACCACAATCATCCATTGTCTCCAAGTCACATGTTCCAACATGATCCCGAAGCAAAGAAGTTGCAAGAGCACCATCACCCACACCTGAGCAATCATCTGAAGAAGACAGTGATGAAGAAATAGCTCAAAAGAATAGGGAATTCAAGCAACAAATGGATTTCATTATGAAGCAATATAAGAAAATCTACAAACCCACCAACAACAACCTTCGAACATCTTAAAACTCGAGGAACACCCATGCACAGAGTCCTCCAATGTATGACACACGAGACGTGTTGCGAGTCCTCCAAAGTATGATCGACAACCTAAGTATGATAATCAGAGTGTGGCTACTGTTGTTGGAAATCGGGAAACTGTTGGGACTCAAGTTGTGCAACAAAGTGGGATTCAGTGTTTTAACTGCAGAGGTTTTGGGCATTTGGCCAAGGAATGCAGGCAGCCAAAGAGGGTTAAAGATTATGGTTATCATAAGGAAAAGATGCTGTTGTGCAAGAAAATGGAAGCTGGAATCAAGTTAACAGCTGAGGAAGGAGAAATGCTTGACGACACAGATGATGAACTCTCCGACCAAGAACTCGAGGCACATTATTCATACATGGCAAAGATTCATGAGGTCCTTAACGTCACTGAAGATGGCAATGGTCCTATCTTTGATACCGAGCTAATTGATAAGGTACAAGATGATGCTGAATATAATGTGTTTGGTGATACACATGAGCTTAGTGATCTACCAACAACAATTACTGACACGTGTATGATGGAAACGGTTGATAGCAATACCACACCCGATTCATCAGACATGTGCAATAATGAGTTTGAGGATGATCAACATGCAAATGAGTAAGATGACGAGGAGCGTGTCACGCTTGCTAATTTAGTTGCTAGTTTACAAAAAGATGTCAATGAAAATAGAAAGAATCAAAAGCAATTAAAGAAGGCAAACGCAGCGCTCACTCAAAACTTTGAAGAATGCAAAGCCGCTCTTATAAAATCTAGTGAGACTATTGATAGTTATAGGGCTGAGCTTTTTCAAAAGACCAACGAGCTTGAGGGGTACAAAAGTCGTGTCATCAACGTTAAAAAGGACGATTTTGAAAATAAATACAATGAAGCTCTTGCTTTGTTAACTAAAGAAAAACGTCAATTTAATGTTTTATTAAGTGATGAACGTCAAAAAACGTACCTTGCCACAACAAAAGTTAATGAACTTGAACATAGGCTTTCTATGAACACCACCGATTCTGTTAAAATTCTTGACGAGAAGAAACAAGAGGTTGAAACATTAAAACAAGATTTCAAAAATAGACAAAGCAAAGATACTGAAAAAGTAAAGGATCTCGAAGAACAAGTCGATTTTTTGAAAAAAGTTGTTTATAATACACATGACTCTATTCAAACCGTAAGAATGATAGCACCTCGGCCGTTTTTCAAGGGTCAACCTAGCTTTGCCACCCCCAAGTACCTCGAACAAGCTCAAGCTGCGAACCCTCACTTATATCTTGATGAGTCCGAATGGACTGATAATGACTGCCCAGTAGCTAACATCGATAGTGAAGAGACGTCCCTTTGGGATGACGATAGTAGATCACCGGTCAATAAAGATTTTGTGAAACCATTTAACTATGCTTATGAAAACAGTCTTTATGGTCTTTTCACTCCACAAAAACAGAATTCTCGTGAGGAATTATTTTTAGAATGCAAACAAAAAAGAATTCAATGGAAAAAAGCTTTTGCCACTAACAGGAAAACTAATGTTTTTAAATATATTAATTATTTGCCTCTAGATGCTTCTAAAAGCAAAAGTAGAAAAATACTTGGTTTTCTTAAACACCACGTTAATAATGTTCAATCAATTGTTGCAAGCGATTGGGAGAAACGTCAAAAGGATAAGTGGAAAACCGAGATTCCTCAAGACATAACTGTGCTTGTGAAAGAACTTTTAATACCAAATACGAAGATAATAAAAGAACATGTTCTTGAGTTTGAAAATTTAATTCAGTCTGAAATGTTTGATGATTTGAAATATGTTGAGTCTCTTGAAAAAGAAATTGATGACCTTCAAAATGACAAATTAGAATTTTCAAACGAATATGATCTACTCTTAGAAGAATGTCTCTCCAAAGATATATTGTGTGTTACTCTTCAATCTTGTGCTGATATCGATGAATATTCTGATGTTGCATGCAAATATCTTGATCAAATCAAAGAGTGTGAGCGTCTTGAACTTGAGCTTTCGAAACATAAAGAAAATGTTGATAAAAAGGCTTTTGAGTTACTTCAACACAAAACTGATTTCCTTCAAAAACATTGTCATTCTCTTGAACTTGCTTTGCAAAAAGACGTTGGTAGTTTTCCACATGATAATAAATTGCAAGAAAAACTTTCCCAAACGTTTCGAGAAATGAACGAACAGAATTTGGAAATTAAAGGGTTGAAAGCTCAGTTACAAGACAGGAACAGAGAGATAGCAGAGTTGCAGAAACTCATTGCTAAGATGGGTGGGAAGATTGTGGAACCTAGTGTTAAGAAACCTGTTGTAAGACAACCCAATGCTCAAAATTTGACTAGACCCTCTGTCTTGGGAAAACCATCTGTTTTCTCTAATTCTGCATTTGCAAAACCTGCGTTTGCCCCCAAGACGGATGGGAAGGATTGGTTACCACAAAACACTCCCAAAACAAATATTCGATCACAAAGCATTAAGAACACAATTGTGGTTAAACCAGGGATGTATAGATTGACCATTAAACCCACACAAAACGAAGAAAGTCAATCACCTCAGACTTCTAGAAACACTAATAGACGTGTGTCTTTTACTACAGGAGTAGTCCCTACTGCTAGTGTTAGCCGGCCCCAGCTTAAGAGAACTCGCATGAATGAAAAGGTATGGCAAAACAAAAGTCAAGGGAAGATGAAGGAAGTAGAAGACCACCCTAGGATTTTTAATGTTTCTAAGAATAAAACGTCTATAATCGCGTGTAATGACAATTTGAATGATTCGACTTTGAATGCTATGAAAGTTAAGTTTGTTTGTGTGAAATGTGGGAAGTGTGCTAATGCTAATCATGCTATGTGTGTTTCGAATAATGTCAAAGGCGTAGAAACTAGAACTAAGAAGCAAACTGTGATGCCTATTAGTGCTAGAAAACCCAAACGCAAAGTGAACCATTCTGGTGGAACCCCCCCTAAGAAAAGTATTGCATCAGACTCCACCACTAAGAACCCTAGAAGCAGAATTAGGGAATTATATGAGTCTGCTAGCAAGCCTTGGAAATGGTGGTTTGCTAATCAATGTCCTCCAGGATATAAATGGATGCCTAAGGTTAGGACATAAAATGTGACTACGAGCGTTAGTGTGCCTCTAAGTGATGAAACTAGGGAAACTAATTCTCTTCATAATGGACTCCGGATGCAAGAAGCACATGGCGGGGAATCTCAAGCTTCTAATTAACTTCGTGGAGAAGTTCCTGGGTACGGTCCGATTCGGAAATGATCAATTTGCACCGATCCTAGGATATGGAGACTTGGTTCAGGGGAATATCACTATCCAAAAGGGTTTAATACGTCGAAGGGCTCAATCATAATCTTTTCTTGGTTGGTCAATTCTGTGATGCGGATTTGGAGGTTGCTTTTAGAAAGAAGACATGTTTTGTTCGTGATTATGATGGGAATGACTTACTTACCGGAACACGGGGTACTGATCTCTACACTATTTCACTACAAGACTCCACATCTTCAACTCCAATCTGTTTCATGGCTAAAGCTTCAACGACTCAAGCTTGGTTATGGCATCAACGTTTATCTCATCTTAACTTTGATACCATCAACTTGCTTTCCAAGAAAGATATTGTGTGAGGCCTTCCTAACTTGAAATTCATCAAAGATCATCTTTGTTCTTCTTGTGAGATTTGTAAAGCTAAACGGAGTAGTTTCAAGACAAAGACTACACCAAGCTCTAAAGGACGGTTAGATCTTCTTCATATAGATTTGTGTGGTCCCATGCGTGTTCAAAGTATCAATGGGAAGAAATACGTTATGGTAATTGTCGATGACTACTCAAGGTACACATGGACTCACTTCTTGAGATCCAACGATGAAACACCCGATGTTCTCATCAGCTTCCTTAAAGTGATACAACATGGTCTTCAAGCGCAAGTTAAAGTGGTTCGTAGTGACAGAGGTACAAAATTTTTGAATTCAAAACTGAGAAACTATTTTGAAGCCGAAGGAATTGAACATGAAACATCTATTGCTCGAACACCCGAACAAAACGACGTTGTTGAAAGACGAAACCGTACTTTAGTTGAGGCTGCTCGAACATTATTATCCGCTTCAAAACTTCCACTATACTTTTGGGCCAAAGCCGTGTCAACCGCATGCTACACACAAATCCGCTCCTTAGTTATCCCAAGACACGAAAAGACACCATATCACATAATTAATGATCGCAAACCTTCACTCAAACACCTTTATGTTTTTGGATGTACGTGTTACATTATTCGAGATGGTGAAAATCTGGACAAGATGAAAGATAAAGGTGATGCATGCATTTTAGTGGGATATGCAACTCAGTCTAAGGGATACAGAGTATACAACAAGAGAACAAAATTGATAGTCGAGACTATTCATATCAGATTCGATGAATTACAAGAAATGGCACTTGAACAAAGCAGTTTAAGTCCCGATCCACAACGACAAACGACTTCCATTCACAACCGCATGGAACTCGGAACTCAAGACCACAACAATGAACCGTCATGTTCAAAGCTGGTTCCTGAACATGTTCCTAGAGCAGATATGACAGTGGACACGACACTTGAAGAGTTGGAAATGTTATCTGGACCAATGTATGATGAATATTTCACGGGGGAGAAACAAGTTGCATCAAAGTCTTCCGCTGTCACTCATGATACGAATGATGATACCGATCATCATCAACAAATGGATACAACTTCATCTACTTCAACACGGGTTGTTGCAGATTTACCTCCTCAGAATATCAATTCAACAATCGATCCTACAACATCCACAACTACTGTCATTGCTCCAGAGAACACAAATCAAGCAGACGATGCATTATCTGACGAAGACGAATTTATCAACCCATTCGGTACACCGGTACACGAAACTGGAGAGTCTTCTACTCGCCATGTTGATCCGTCAAATATGCATACGTTCTATCAACGACATCCGTCCACACATCATTGGACCCGAGATCATCCTTTGGTTCACGTAATTGGAAACCCTTCACAGCCTGTTCGTACAAGACAACAACGAGCAACCGATGGCGATGTTTGTATGTTCGCACTCGCCGTGAGTACAGCTGAACCGAAAAACATCAAAGAAGCCATGGCTGATCATGCTTGGATTGAATCGATGACGGATGAACTTCAACAATTTGAAAGACTTAAAGTCTGGGAACTTGTTGACAGACCATACGATGTGACTCCATTAAATCTTCGTTGGATCTGGAAAAACAAGATGGATGAAGAGAATACGATCATCAAGAACAAAGCTAGGCTAGTGGCTAAGGGGTATGGCCAGAAAGAGGGAATTGATTTTTATGAATCATTTGCACCAGTTGCTCGCATGGAAGCGGTCAGGATTTTCCTTGCTTATGCTGCACATAAGGGATTCACTGTCTATCAAATGGACGTAAAGACGGAGTTTATTAACGGTCCTTTGAAGGAAGAAGTCTATGTCACGTAGCCGGAAGGATTCGTCAATCCTCATTATCCTGACAAGGTGTATCGTCTCCACAAAGCACTTTATGGACTCAAGCAAGCTCCAAGGGCGTGGTACGACGAGCTCTCAAAATTTCTGGTATCCAAAGGTTTCTCAAAAGGTTCCGTTGATCTAACTCTGTTCACTTATAAATATGGGGATGACATTTTGCTTGTGCAAATTTATGTTGATGACATTATTTTCAGATCTACAAACCCAAAACTTTCAAAATGGTTTGAAAAAGTAATGCACAACAAATTTGAAATGTCTATGATGGGCGAACTAAAATTATTTCTAGGAATTCAAGTTCACCAATCCCCAAGTGGTATCTTTATAAACCAAGCTAAGTATTGTCAAGAGATAATCAAAAAGCATGGTATGACCTCATGTGACCCCGTTGGGACACCATTATCAACCACATCGCTAGATGCTGACTTGGAGGGATTACCCATAAATCAAACGAGATATCGTTCCATGATCGGGTCCCTCATGTACTTGACAGCAAGCAGACCTGATATTTCACATGCTACATGTTATTGTGCACGTTATCAAGCACGACCCACTGAAAAGCACCTCAAGGAGGTTAAACAGATCTTTCGGTACCTCAATAATACCATTCATTTGGGACTCTGGTATCCGAGGGAAACCAGTTTCTTTCTAACGGCCTATTCAGATTCTGATCATGCAGGGTGTCTTGATACACGTAAAAGTACTTCTGGTGGTGCACAATTTCTAGGACAAGATAAGCTTGTGGGATGGTCTTCTAAGAAGCAGGATTGCACGTCACTTTCATCAGCCGAAGCGGAGTATGTGTCTCTATCTGTGTGTTGTGCTCAAGTTCTTTGGATGAGAACACAACTCACGGATTATGGCTTCCACTTTGATAAAGTACCTATGTACTGTGACTCAAAGTCTGCCATAGCCATCTCCTTCAACCCGGTACAGCATTCCCGCACAAAGCACATCGATGTAAGATACCACTTCATAAAGGAACAAGTTGAAAGAGGTATCGTTGAATTATACTTTGTTGGAACGGATTATAAATTAGCCGACTTTTTTACGAAAGCTCTGTCGAAAGATAGGTTTGAGTACCTCGTTAGGCAAACTGGTATGAGATGTTTGACTCCAGCAGACCTGGAGATTCTGGCAAAGGTGCCTGCTTGATTTATCTATCAAACATCAACTTGTAAATATCTTTGAAAAAGCAAACTACAAAAATATAAAACACATAAAAGCAAAACACAAAATTAAAAAAAATCTTTCAAAATCCAAAAATATTCTTCTCGACATGTCTTTCAGTATCGATAATATGGACGTGCCTAGAAATGTCGCTCAATAACGACACGGGTGTGTACATAAAGCTCGAATAAAAGTTGTAAATATTTTTCAAAACATGTCATTTCCTCTTTTAATAAAGGAAATTGTCTATTTTGGACAAATATTTCCAAACAACGGGTAGAGAAATCTATCATGGGTTGAGCTTGTCACAAAACATTCAACGTTTTAAGCTCAACACAATGGCTTGTAATCACTTTCAGATTGTAACCCGGATCGATATTCACGGGGGAGTGTACGATTTCGTGCTCTTACCCTTAGCAAAAGAAGTTAAATCTTCTTACACTTGAGTGGATTCGTCAAGACATTCAAAGTCTATGAACTCAAGTTTATGCTTTAGAAAAACCTTTCCACAAAAAGAATTGATTTTTCAAAAAGCGTTGAACACAATTTTTTCAAGAATTTTTCAATGATATTCAAAATCTTTCAAAAATTGTGTGTTCAACAACTCCCATCCTCAAAAAGCGAAATGTGGATCATATCCTCACAATGACAATTCAATTGGATCAATTTTTGAGGGGGAGCATTTTAAACTTCATGCAAAAGATTAACACATCTTTCTCCCGGAGATTTCAAGACTATTTTTCAAAATATATTTTAATCAAATTTGGTATCTCTAATATCAAAAGATTTTATATATTAGAGATATGGGAGAAAATGTGATTAAAATGTGATCTAATATAAGAATCAAGCACTTTAACTCTTACCTACATGTGCGAAACACTTTCGATTATCGATGCACATGTGAAGGGGGAGCATTTCTGAAACGACAAAACTAGCAAGGTGTTAAATGTTTTTCAAACACTTTGTTATAATTTAAAGTGGTTTTCATGGTTACGATCAAATACCTACAACATCTTTAATTCACGACGTTATTGGTGTCAAAAGGGTGGTTAGGTTTAAGTCCTATGATCCAACCAGAACCGGAGGGATCTTCCTAGGGACAATCCAATAGATTATTAGAAGTCCTTAGGAAAGATGGAGTAGAATGTGAACGTAGCTGAATGCCGACTAAGTACTGATGCTAGCACTGGAACAGTCACAACAAGATGCTAGTAATGATGTCTTGGTAAGCATTGAAGGGGTTGAAGAATGAAAAAGAAATGTAAGGATAAAGGGTGTAAAGAAAGAAGCCCTCCATACAACTTAGGCAGAAACCGGGTCAACTCATCATGAAGACAAACTCATCATGGACCCATTGATGTGAAGCACAACCCTTTCCTAGCTACTCAGGCTTCTCTCAAAAGAAGTTTGTTTTATTGTTACGGAGATCAACATGATTTCTATTGACTTTCTCACTCCGAGATAGTTGATATTGGATAGGTGGCATCTGCTCCAGCCTCCGACCACTAAAAGTGCACAAATAGAGTCTAGAGCCAAGAGATCAATCAAATCTCGTTAGGACACACGAATGAAGATCAATAGAGTCCTACGCTATATCCTTACGATATTGCTAGAACAATCAGAGTGATACTACTTAGTATTCACAATGATGAGTGGAAATCCTTCCAGTGTTAACATCAAACAGCACTGCGGTAGGTCATATGTAAGATTCTTTATGAATTGAACATGTGTAAAACTGAAAAGCAACAGTGGTTTGATTCTTAATTGATTCAAACTCGTTTCAGGTTTCTACGCAATATCTTTATGGTCTTGCCAGAACATTCAGAGTGATATTTATTAATATTCACAGTGACGAATGGAAATCCTTCTAGCGTCAACATCAAACAGCGCTACGGTAGGTAACTTGCGAGATTCTTATGAATCAAGCTTGTGTCAACTGGAAAGCAACAATGGTAAGATTATTATTAAATCAAACTTGTTCCAGGAATTTGAATTGACGACTTTAATCAAGCGGATATTTGTCTAATTGATTCACTCTTTATGTTCGCAGTCTTGCTTTGAGACGGTCGAGTAAAGAGAACGGCTTGTACAGCCGCGAAACCCTGTCAAGGAGATTCTTAATTGAATCTACCTGATCACAGGTACGATATTTAATATCGTATAACGGTCTTCACCGACCGGAGGTAAAACGCTACCGATTTAGGACGAATGTCAAAGCCATTCAGTCCGTGTCTATGTTTTGTCTCGAGAAGGTGGCGTCACGGTGTACACAACAAAGTCAATGATTCAGAAACCACATACTCATGCCTAAAGACATATTTAACAATTAATAGTGTGAGCATGTGGATAAATACACAAGATCGCAAGATGGCAAAGACAAGTCAAGGATGATTTGAAGATCTCAAGCTTAAAGACAAAGTCGAAAGACAACGACAAAGGCTTAAAGATCACAGCATGAAGGAACAAGACTACTATTACACGTTCAAGACTCATTTATGGCGAGATTAGTAATCTCTACAAATTTCCTAAATGACCAAGGTTTATGACCTCTCATTGGGAGAGATTGTTAGCCTCAAAATATTGAGCCAAACAAGAATGCTCGGTCATATGTTTATTATGTATCGTATTTTAGAACGTTGTAATAGGTAGTATATTAGTCGTGTTATTACGGGCTTAACTTTAAGCTAAGGTTCATTAATAAGTAACCAAAGCCCAAAAGGAAAGCCCGACCCAAACCATATAGTCCATAAAGAAGCCCGCGTGTGGGTGGCCTATATATACCCTTCCTAGCATGTTAGGAAGGGTGTTGGTTCATTTGTATTTCTCACTTCTCAATCTAACATTCACCTAGTTCCAACCATTTCTCTCTCTTTTCTCTTTCTACTTTCTCTCTCTAAAATTCATCTCATTTCTACCTTTCTTTCTTTAATTCGTGTATTATAACATCATATATTAGGGACAACAGATAATGTTGCTATGAGGGATTGAAGGTAAGGGGCACACCAAGTAGATCAACAACGTCTCTTCTCACGCTTGAATAATTCTTCTGAATTTTTCTTCCCCCTGAGAGTTCAAGTTATGCATACTAGAAAGAATCAAGACATTTCTTCCCCCACATAGTTGAAGAAAATAAACCAATCCCAAGTATGAAGCTCAAATACTGAAGTGGACACTTTATCCCATTCATGAAGTTGACATCGTAACACCAGAGTCAATTAAGTCCCGAAAATGCATATCTTCTTCCGGAGATGCACCAGAGTCACTTAAGTCCCGGAAGTGCATATCTCTCCATATAGGATAATGATGATGAATAATTGCGACATCAAAACAATTGAACATCGAATCAGTAGTGTACCGTTTAGAGATTGATAACACCACGAGTTAAAACTCTCATTTTCTCTGCGGCTATGACAAATTTCATCCCAGAATGTCTTCAAATCAAAAGAAGGTATGAAGTTCATCACGTGTACTCCTTGTGCGTTCAATTTGTCTGCTTCTTCCCCCTTGATGGTTCCTAAACTCGGAACCAGCAATAAATCGTACGCACATGTACCTGAAATCTTGTGAGAATAATAAATAAGCTGAATTATATATTTTGTGAGAATCAGCTGTTGATCGAAAATCTCTACTCATAAACTCTCCATGGCCATCTTTACCAACCCACGTGAAAGCAATTTGAAGTGACCACTGATAGAATGAACCAGATATATCAAACATGAAACTGAATAAAAATCCTTCGATCTTGTGACTTAAGCTTGCACAATTGTTAAATGACGAACGGTGGAGAAATCTCTAAGTACCCAATGCATCACTCAAGAAGTCTATAGGCACAACACCTCTTGAAATTATCCACGTCGACTAAGCGCGTGACACTGAGTACAACAATGTAACCCCTTGAAGTGATAGTTATCCGAGTCATCAACCAACCACCCCGAACCTGGAAACCAGATAAACAAGTCTTCACTCTAATCTTAAGCACGAGCAAGTTATCTGTTCAAGGATAAAATAAGTACACGCCTTCGAAGAAATTCGTCTCCAATTTCAAATAATAATACTACCCGATTAAACAAATCCGTAGCCACTAAAAATCGCCAAATTTTTCTTAGTCTCGTCAAATAAGTTTTGTCACATTTGTCACGTTTCTTTGTCACGTCATTTGTGGTCTCGTCCCGATGATGACCGAAGTATAATTTAATACACACAAATTTTATACAAAAATATAACATTTGATATAAAAAATTGTGTGTATAGAATAAAGACATACGGCCCAAAACGCAGCCGGCCCAAGTCTCAAATACCCGCCCCCTTCTGTGGAGCATTAAATACCCGGTCCATCATGTGGAGTATTAAAAGGCTCCAACCCTAATTTTTCTCACAAGTCAAACCCTAATCACAACTCATAATTTACTCCGCCCCCTTCTCTCACTCCTACCAAACTTCTATCTCTTCGCCTCTGTTGGAAATACGTTTTTACGTATTTAGAAAGGATCGGTCACTCCAATGATATTGGGCTCGTGATCCAATATAGCCCATATAGCCCACATGTAGGGTGGGCTATATAAACCCCCCTCCTAGCATGTTAGGAGGGGTTGTTCGTTCACTTACACTTTCATGAATCACATTTCCATCTTTCTCATCTTTCTCTCCTTTCTCTCTCTTCTTTCTCTCTCTAAAGTTCTTCCATTTATCATCATTCAATAGATAATCCACAAAATGCTAAATCCTTAGAAAAATAAGATCCTACAATTGGTATCAAGAGCATGGTTGATTCTTCGGATTGGCGTTTTTTAATCTATTGATTTGGTCATAAATCTTTCTTATTTCTAAAATCTTTCTCGTTTTTCTTCGTGTAGTATCAGTTTTGGTTTCAAAAATCTCATAATTTCTACACAAGTTATTGATTGGCGTTTTTTAAGTTATTTGAAGAAATGCTAAATCGGATCCGGTGGTCTAATGTGGTGGAAAATGGTGGTGGAAGCCATTGTTGGCTTAGAGAGAGAGAGAGAGAAGTTGAATGTGTGTGAAATGAATAGAAAATGTATTAAAGTGAAATGTGACACAACCAACACCCCTCCTTGGAAGCTAAGGAGGCGTATATATAGTCACACACACGACATGCTTAACAGTACAAGAACCTAGTCTAGTCTAAACGTGTGTGACTATGATAACTAATGGGAATTATTAAATGTCGTCACATAAAGTGAGTTTCCAACAATCTTCCCCCATGGGACGACGTGTAGAATTCCTTACAATATTTTTTCCTAACAAGTACATAATGATAAGAACAAGAGCTTTCATGAAGCGTCCAATGCTGATGATGTCTTCTGAGGCCTTTGACTTCAAAACGACTCATCTTTAACTTGTAGTAGAAATACTGTAACGGCACGAGCTAAGTAACCCATACACTTCTGGTTAAGGAGAAGCTTCTGAATTAGCTTCCCCCTAATTCATGCCACATAAACTTGATGTAGAAGCTTTTGAAATAGCTTCCCCCTAAATCGACAATCCTCGTAAGCAACTTCAAAGCTTTCAATAAAGCTTAGAATGATTAAGCGTACAGCGGAATCTAACAAGCAAATCCCATCATATAACATGATAATATTGCTAAGAGAGATTGAAAGTTTGGGGTACACCAAGTAGATCAACAACTTCTCTTCTCACGCTTGAATAATTCTTCCCCCTGAGAGTTCAAGTTATGCATACCAGAAAGAATCAAGACATTTCTTCCCCCACATGGTTGAAGAAAGTAAATCAATCCCCATTATGAAGCTCAAATACTGAAGTAGACACTTTATCCCATTCATGAAGTTGACAACGTAACACTAGAGTCAATTAAGTCCCGGAAATGCACATATCTTCTTCCGGAGATGCACCAGAGTCAATTAAGTCCCGGGAGTGCATATAGGATAATGATGATGAATAATTGCAACAACCAAACAATTAATCATCGAATCAGTAGTGTACCATTTAGAGATTGATAACGCCACGAGTTAAAACACTGATTTTCTCTGCGGCTATGACAAATGTCATCCCGGAATGTCTTCAAATCAAAAGAAGGTATGAAGTTCATCACGTGTACTCGTTGTGCGTTCGATGTGTCTTCTTCTTCCCCCTTGATGGTTTCGAAACTCGGAGCCATTAATAAATCGTAAGCACATAAACCTGAAAATCTCGAGAGAATAATAAGCGTAATTATATTCGGTGAGAATCAGCTGTTGAATGAAAATCTCTTCTCATAAACTCTCCATGGCCATCTTTACCAACCCACGTGAAGGTAATTTGAAGTGACCACTGATGGAATGAACCAAATACATCAAACATGAAACTGAATAAGAGTCCTTCGATCTTGTGACTTAAGCTTTCACTATTGTTGAATGAAGAACGGTGGATAAAATTTTAAGTGCCCAATGCATCACTAAAGATGTCTATAAGCACAACCCCTCTTGAAATTATCCACGTCGACTATGCGCGTGACACTAAGTACAACAAAGTAACCCCTTTGAGTGATAGTTATCCGAGTCATCAACCATCCACCCCGAACCCGGAAACCAGATAACCAAGTCTTCATTCTAAGATTAAGCACGAACAAGTTATCTATTGAAAGATAAAATAAATACACGCCTTCGAAAAATTCGTCTCCGTCTTCAAATAATTAATATCCGATCCACAAAAAAATCTGTAGCCACTAAAAAATCGCCCATTGTTTCTTTGGTCTCGTCAAAATAAATTCTTGTCACAATTGTTTCGTCACGGTATTTTGTCACGTCACTTTTTGTCTCGAGAATGTCCAAAGTATATCATTAGACACAAAATTTTTATTCAAAAAAAATGAATAATTTTTTGAAACAAAAATTCGTGTATAGAATTGAAAAATATACGGCCAAAATTCCAATCTTGCCATTGTTTACTAAATTTAGAGTCCAAGACCCAAATTGTGTTAAATAAATGTGTGTTATGGCCCGAGTTCCATGGCCCAAAAATTTGTATAACCCGGTCCAAGAACTTAATAAGTGAGGATAAAACACAAGTTAACCCTAATATTTATCACTCACTACCCTAATCTCACATCTTAGAAACTTCCGCCCCACACTCCTAACTCCTCTCATCACACCTCGTTTCCTTTCTCCTAATCTCAGCCACCAAAATGGAATCTCATCCCAACTTCGTAGCCTCCGTCCCCCTTTCTCCATTGACTTTAGAACAGTCACCCACACAAACTGATGACCACCATCATATCCAAATCCCAACTTCATCATATCCAAATCACACATAGCAAACAAGACACCCTTTAATCTTAAATCAAAGCCACCAATCGAAGAACCAATAACTTGTACTCAAAATCTATTTTGGTCTCGGGTAAGGTTCCGATATGTGTAATACGTTTTGAGTTTTTTTTGTCAAATCGAGATAAATGAATGGATAATAACATACTTGTTATTAATCCATCTTTAATTCGAAAATTAATGACAAATCTATATTGCATGTTGGTTTAATTGTTCTAATCGAATAAAAGAAGTGATTGTAACAAACTAGTTATTAATCATTCTTTATTTTCGAAAATAAGATATGGGTTCATACCCAAACATGGATCTGTGATGATAAAATATTCGTGTGTTTAGATCTTTAATAGATTTCGGCATGCATGTGCAAACACGAATATAAATATGAGATCTATTTCTCTTCTGTTTTTGTGTGAGTCTAGGTATGAGGGGGATTAGGAGACGATGGGAGTAGGTTAGAATTGGTGTTGAATAAGGAGTAATAAGGTTGGAAGTATCGAGTCAACTCAGTGAGTTAAACTGAGTCAACTCGGTAATGACCGAGTTGACTCGGTTGGGTTGGGTACGGTTTGGTCACAGTCAAGTTTTCAAGTCTTTGTATCGCAATGATTAAATAGTCCATGTCTTTCTATCGCAAAGTCAAACAATTATTTTCCATCGCAATCAAAATCATATTACGATGGAACCCATTACGATGGTACCCATCGCAATGGTACCCATCGCAATGGTTACCAGCCATCGCAATATTGAGAACAAATGGGCAGCATGACGTTGTGACTATGCCATTGCGACAGATCTGACCACCCATCGCAATGTGACTCATCGGAATGAGTCCCATCGCAATGGGTAAGTCAAACCCATCGGAATGTGACAAAAAAACCTTCCATCGCAATCCATGCGATTGTACCATGTAGTAGAGTCGAAACATGTACTTTTTCCTGAAAATCCGGCACTATGAATCTGAATATGTTTTCTGGGTCTGGTTTAATTTCTGGCAGATCTTCATCTTCTAGACAATAAGACCAGAAAGAATCCCAAAAAAAATCAAGAAAAAAACTGTTATAAAAAAACAGATAAGTACACCGTGACATAGGGAAGACCATTTGACCATGAAAATCATGAAACCCAGGGAATAAATTAATAAGTTAGACCCAACAGATGCAACTGTTTGGACAGATGGACACAAAAAGAATATGACACATGATAACACAGTGACATAGTTTGGACAAGGGGAATAAACATTAAGACGTGAAAAATTTTTGACAAATCAGACCAAAAAAAATGTAACGAGACACAAAGAAAAGATTAGACCACCAAAATCGAAAATATAAACACGATCCAAGGATGGAACCGTGGCTCTGATACCAAATGAAGAAATGCTAAATCGGATCCGGTGGTCTAATGTGGTGGAAAATGGTGGTGGAAGCCATTGTTGGCTTAGAGAGAGAGAGAGAGAGGTTGAATGTGTGTGAAATGAATAGAAAATGTATTAAAGTGAAATGTGACACAACCAACACCCCTCCTTGGAAGCTAATGAGGGGTATATATAGTCACACACGACATGCTTAACAGTACAAGAACCTAGTCTAGTCTAAACGTGTGTGACTATGATAACTAATGGGAATTCTTAAATGTCGTCACATAAAGTGAGTTTCCAACATTATTAATCTTTGATAATTTATTCGTGTAGTATCTGTTGTTATTTTTTCAAGGGAAGTTTAGTTACCAACTTTTTATTAATACTTAAATTATCAAGTTCTGTCTTCACTATTTTTTTTTGTGTTCCCTTTTCCGATATTTTTCTTTTCTATATTGTTTCTGTCTTTGGGTGTCTAAAAAGGGTTCTTCATTTCGATGCTTTGCTTTCAATTTTTTTCCTATTCCGATAAGTAAGCTGCCTCATTCCGATAATTCGACATTTTGATCGCAATAACCCTCGGGTTCTACTTTGCGATCAAGGATTCCGACACCCTTATTCCGGTGTGATTGCGATAGCACTTTGCGATCGTGATTGCGACGGGATTTAGGTTCAAGTGAGTCGAAACTCTGCCGAATTTTTTTTATTTTTTATTTTTATTTTTTTTTTGCTATATTGCGATGGAATGATAACACATTGCGATGGTGAGATTTTTTTTAAACATTGCGATGGTGATTTTTTAATATTGCGATGAAAGTTTTTCTTTATATATATTGCGATGGAATAAGTTCAGAGATTGCGATGGAAAATTGTTTAGAAATTGCGATGGACTCGATCTAGACTCGACAACAGACTCGACCCTTTTGACTAATCTTAAGACGAAACCCAACTGACTCAACGACACCCACTCTCGACTCCCACTTTGACCCTTATCCAGACACGACTCAATCTGCCCTCACCTCTCGAACTCAATCAGCCCTCACCTCTTGAATCAAACTCCTTCAAAATCAACACTCAGAACAACCAACACCCAATCTGTTTCGAACTCGCATTCAACTCGAACCAAAAACTCACCCACTCTCACAGACTCGGAAACCAAAAACACCTAGACTCGTTAACCATTTTTGACTCATACCCAAATCAACAGACTCGAAACCATAAACCAAACTGACTCTCGACTTAAACAAACGACACCTAAAACCAACCCATCTGACTCTCTAAACTCACTCTCGACTCACTCCTCTCGAATTCAACACACCCACCACCCTCGAATCACACCAAAACTCAGCCTCACAACAAGACTCACAGACCTGATTCGAAACAGACTCCAACAAACACTTCCATTTTCATAAATGATTGGACTCAAAACCAAATCTTTTGCTGCTCAAACTAACTCGACTCTTCACTCACACAACAAATGATCTAAGATTTACTAAAACGTTTTTTTTTAATCTTTTAAAAGATTTTTAGAACTCTGTTTAATTCATCTTAAATATCAAATCACCACATGCAATTAATCTATATTAACCTACCCGAGACCTATTGAGAATAGATCTTTGAAGCGTTCATCGACTTGTATATTCACTTGAATTAAATCAGTAAGATTGTTTGATGGGTTTATACTTTGATGTGTGTCAGTAAAGGTTAAGGTGGTTGAGTTTGATTGATGAGATCTGTTTCAGGATATTTAGGAGTGGATGAAAAGTTTGGACGAAGGTTATATCTGCTGTGTGATAAGTTTAGGTTTTCATTTGACCTAATATTTAGGAGTTTATATATTTTCAAGATTATCTAGATTTGACCAAGTAGGTGGATCACAATAAGGCCACGTTTGGTTCTTATTTGTTACACGTGTATTTTATTGACGGAGAAAACAAGAACCACTTGTTTTTTGGATACACGAGATTTTATTTTATTTTTTTATTTTTTTAATTTTATTTTATTATTTTTTAATATAAATATCTTTGAGAATGGATATCTTGTGGGAAGTTTAATTTTTACTTTCTTAGTGGGGCTTTTATATTTTTTTTCTTTAAAATTGGGTATTAAAAATAATTTACGGGTATTGTTATTGGAAGTGCTCGGGTATAGTCTTATTTTTCAACCGAAAGTGCTTAAACGACAACGCAATCTCTCGGTTTTTACAAAGATTTGTTCTTCAGACAAATTTAGAGGCTTTCACGCATCATTTTATATCAGCAATCGAGAATTTTTTTTAAGTTATTTACGGATCTTTCGAAATTTCTTCACGAATTGTAAGATTACGAATACAACTACAATCACGATCATTTTTCATCATAATTCAATGGAGTCTTTGAATTCGAAATTTCAAGAGGGAGACTTGCATCACATGCAAAACACAGCTAGAGAAAGTGGTATAATTTCATGTCGACTACTTCAGTCACATCTTATGATAGATATCGCTAACCCTTATCCAAGCATGCAAATTCCTAATGAAAATTTAGGTACCAAAGAGGATGTTCCAAAAGCACGAAGCGGTCCAATCATTGTATACCATTCAATTAAGGACACTCTCAGAGTTTGGTTGCTAAATAAGCTGATATCTAAGAAACAAGTGTCTCAGGGGATTTCCAGTTAAGCTTACAGTGTATAAAGGACTTATAATCACATCACAGACTATAACTCGATCTTCAAAGAAAGGAAAGTTTATCACCGATGATAAACTTATCCTAACAACGAGAAATTAAGTTTTCTCGGGCATGAGCTTATGTTAAAAACATTCGAAGTTTTTAAGCTCATGCACAATGGCTCCTCGTTAAATGACAGACGATGACCCGGACTTCAGAAACAGGGAAGTTTATCTACGCAACGATAACTTACCCTTTTAACGGGAAATTAAGTTTTCTTGGACACGAGCTTATCCTAAAACCATTCAAAGGTTTTTAAGCTCGTGTATAAGGCTCTTCATCAAATGTCTGATGATGACCCGATCTTCAAATTAAGGAAAGTTTATCGCCGATGATAAACTTATCCTCACAACGAGAAATTAACTTATCCTCATTGGGAGAGATTGTTAGCCTCAAAATATTGAGCCAAACAAGAATGCTCGGTCATATGTTTATTATGTATCGTATTTTAGAACGTTGTAATAGGTAGTATATTAGTCGTGTTATTACGGGCTTAACTTTAAGCTAAGGTTCATTAATAAGTAACCAAAGCCCAAAAGGAAAGCCCGACCCAAACCATATAGTCCATAAAGAAGCCCGCGTGTGGGTGGCCTATATATACCCTTCCTAGCATGTTAGGAAGGGTGTTGGTTCATTTGTATTTCTCACTTCTCAATCTAACATTCACCTAGTTCCAACCATTTCTCTCTCTTTTCTCTTTCTACTTTCTCTCTCTAAAATTCATCTCATTTCTACCTTTCTTTCTTTAATTCGTGTATTATAACATCATATATTAGGGACAACAGATAATGTTGCTATGAGGGATTGAAGGTAAGGGGCACACCAAGTAGATCAACAACGTCTCTTCTCACGCTTGAATAATTCTTCTGAATTTTTCTTCCCCCTGAGAGTTCAAGTTATGCATACTAGAAAGAATCAAGACATTTCTTCCCCCACATAGTTGAAGAAAATAAACCAATCCCAAGTATGAAGCTCAAATACTGAAGTGGACACTTTATCCCATTCATGAAGTTGACATCGTAACACCAGAGTCAATTAAGTCCCGAAAATGCATATCTTCTTCCGGAGATGCACCAGAGTCACTTAAGTCCCGGAAGTGCATATCTCTCCATATAGGATAATGATGATGAATAATTGCGACATCAAAACAATTGAACATCGAATCAGTAGTGTACCGTTTAGAGATTGATAACACCACGAGTTAAAACTCTCATTTTCTCTGCGGCTATGACAAATTTCATCCCAGAATGTCTTCAAATCAAAAGAAGGTATGAAGTTCATCACGTGTACTCCTTGTGCGTTCAATTTGTCTGCTTCTTCCCCCTTGATGGTTCCTAAACTCGGAACCAGCAATAAATCGTACGCACATGTACCTGAAATCTTGTGAGAATAATAAATAAGCTGAATTATATATTTTGTGAGAATCAGCTGTTGATCGAAAATCTCTACTCATAAACTCTCCATGGCCATCTTTACCAACCCACGTGAAAGCAATTTGAAGTGACCACTGATAGAATGAACCAGATATATCAAACATGAAACTGAATAAAAATCCTTCGATCTTGTGACTTAAGCTTGCACAATTGTTAAATGACGAACGGTGGAGAAATCTCTAAGTACCCAATGCATCACTCAAGAAGTCTATAGGCACAACACCTCTTGAAATTATCCACGTCGACTAAGCGCGTGACACTGAGTACAACAATGTAACCCCTTGAAGTGATAGTTATCCGAGTCATCAACCAACCACCCCGAACCTGGAAACCAGATAAACAAGTCTTCACTCTAATCTTAAGCACGAGCAAGTTATCTGTTCAAGGATAAAATAAGTACACGCCTTCGAAGAAATTCGTCTCCAATTTCAAATAATAATACTACCCGATTAAACAAATCCGTAGCCACTAAAAATCGCCAAATTTTTCTTAGTCTCGTCAAATAAGTTTTGTCACATTTGTCACGTTTCTTTGTCACGTCATTTGTGGTCTCGTCCCGATGATGACCGAAGTATAATTTAATACACACAAATTTTATACAAAAATATAACATTTGATATAAAAAATTGTGTGTATAGAATAAAGACATACGGCCCAAAACGCAGCCGGCCCAAGTCTCAAATACCCGCCCCCTTCTGTGGAGCATTAAATACCCGGTCCATCATGTGGAGTATTAAAAGGCTCCAACCCTAATTTTTCTCACAAGTCAAACCCTAATCACAACTCATAATTTACTCCGCCCCCTTCTCTCACTCCTACCAAACTTCTATCTCTTCGCCTCTGTTGGAAATACGTTTTTACGTATTTAGAAAGGATCGGTCACTCCAATGATATTGGGCTCGTGATCCAATATAGCCCATATAGCCCACATGTAGGGTGGGCTATATAAACCCCCCTCCTAGCATGTTAGGAGGGGTTGTTCGTTCACTTACACTTTCATGAATCACATTTCCATCTTTCTCATCTTTCTCTCCTTTCTCTCTCTTCTTTCTCTCTCTAAAGTTCTTCCATTTATCATCATTCAATAGATAATCCACAAAATGCTAAATCCTTAGAAAAATAAGATCCTACAATTGGTATCAAGAGCATGGTTGATTCTTCGGATTGGCGTTTTTTAATCTATTGATTTGGTCATAAATCTTTCTTATTTCTAAAATCTTTCTCGTTTTTCTTCGTGTAGTATCAGTTTTGGTTTCAAAAATCTCATAATTTCTACACAAGTTATTGATTGGCGTTTTTTAAGTTATTTGAAGAAATGCTAAATCGGATCCGGTGGTCTAATGTGGTGGAAAATGGTGGTGGAAGCCATTGTTGGCTTAGAGAGAGAGAGAGAGAAGTTGAATGTGTGTGAAATGAATAGAAAATGTATTAAAGTGAAATGTGACACAACCAACACCCCTCCTTGGAAGCTAAGGAGGCGTATATATAGTCACACACACGACATGCTTAACAGTACAAGAACCTAGTCTAGTCTAAACGTGTGTGACTATGATAACTAATGGGAATTATTAAATGTCGTCACATAAAGTGAGTTTCCAACAATCTTCCCCCATGGGACGACGTGTAGAATTCCTTACAATATTTTTTCCTAACAAGTACATAATGATAAGAACAAGAGCTTTCATGAAGCGTCCAATGCTGATGATGTCTTCTGAGGCCTTTGACTTCAAAACGACTCATCTTTAACTTGTAGTAGAAATACTGTAACGGCACGAGCTAAGTAACCCATACACTTCTGGTTAAGGAGAAGCTTCTGAATTAGCTTCCCCCTAATTCATGCCACATAAACTTGATGTAGAAGCTTTTGAAATAGCTTCCCCCTAAATCGACAATCCTCGTAAGCAACTTCAAAGCTTTCAATAAAGCTTAGAATGATTAAGCGTACAGCGGAATCTAACAAGCAAATCCCATCATATAACATGATAATATTGCTAAGAGAGATTGAAAGTTTGGGGTACACCAAGTAGATCAACAACTTCTCTTCTCACGCTTGAATAATTCTTCCCCCTGAGAGTTCAAGTTATGCATACCAGAAAGAATCAAGACATTTCTTCCCCCACATGGTTGAAGAAAGTAAATCAATCCCCATTATGAAGCTCAAATACTGAAGTAGACACTTTATCCCATTCATGAAGTTGACAACGTAACACTAGAGTCAATTAAGTCCCGGAAATGCACATATCTTCTTCCGGAGATGCACCAGAGTCAATTAAGTCCCGGGAGTGCATATAGGATAATGATGATGAATAATTGCAACAACCAAACAATTAATCATCGAATCAGTAGTGTACCATTTAGAGATTGATAACGCCACGAGTTAAAACACTGATTTTCTCTGCGGCTATGACAAATGTCATCCCGGAATGTCTTCAAATCAAAAGAAGGTATGAAGTTCATCACGTGTACTCGTTGTGCGTTCGATGTGTCTTCTTCTTCCCCCTTGATGGTTTCGAAACTCGGAGCCATTAATAAATCGTAAGCACATAAACCTGAAAATCTCGAGAGAATAATAAGCGTAATTATATTCGGTGAGAATCAGCTGTTGAATGAAAATCTCTTCTCATAAACTCTCCATGGCCATCTTTACCAACCCACGTGAAGGTAATTTGAAGTGACCACTGATGGAATGAACCAAATACATCAAACATGAAACTGAATAAGAGTCCTTCGATCTTGTGACTTAAGCTTTCACTATTGTTGAATGAAGAACGGTGGATAAAATTTTAAGTGCCCAATGCATCACTAAAGATGTCTATAAGCACAACCCCTCTTGAAATTATCCACGTCGACTATGCGCGTGACACTAAGTACAACAAAGTAACCCCTTTGAGTGATAGTTATCCGAGTCATCAACCATCCACCCCGAACCCGGAAACCAGATAACCAAGTCTTCATTCTAAGATTAAGCACGAACAAGTTATCTATTGAAAGATAAAATAAATACACGCCTTCGAAAAATTCGTCTCCGTCTTCAAATAATTAATATCCGATCCACAAAAAAATCTGTAGCCACTAAAAAATCGCCCATTGTTTCTTTGGTCTCGTCAAAATAAATTCTTGTCACAATTGTTTCGTCACGGTATTTTGTCACGTCACTTTTTGTCTCGAGAATGTCCAAAGTATATCATTAGACACAAAATTTTTATTCAAAAAAAATGAATAATTTTTTGAAACAAAAATTCGTGTATAGAATTGAAAAATATACGGCCAAAATTCCAATCTTGCCATTGTTTACTAAATTTAGAGTCCAAGACCCAAATTGTGTTAAATAAATGTGTGTTATGGCCCGAGTTCCATGGCCCAAAAATTTGTATAACCCGGTCCAAGAACTTAATAAGTGAGGATAAAACACAAGTTAACCCTAATATTTATCACTCACTACCCTAATCTCACATCTTAGAAACTTCCGCCCCACACTCCTAACTCCTCTCATCACACCTCGTTTCCTTTCTCCTAATCTCAGCCACCAAAATGGAATCTCATCCCAACTTCGTAGCCTCCGTCCCCCTTTCTCCATTGACTTTAGAACAGTCACCCACACAAACTGATGACCACCATCATATCCAAATCCCAACTTCATCATATCCAAATCACACATAGCAAACAAGACACCCTTTAATCTTAAATCAAAGCCACCAATCGAAGAACCAATAACTTGTACTCAAAATCTATTTTGGTCTCGGGTAAGGTTCCGATATGTGTAATACGTTTTGAGTTTTTTTTGTCAAATCGAGATAAATGAATGGATAATAACATACTTGTTATTAATCCATCTTTAATTCGAAAATTAATGACAAATCTATATTGCATGTTGGTTTAATTGTTCTAATCGAATAAAAGAAGTGATTGTAACAAACTAGTTATTAATCATTCTTTATTTTCGAAAATAAGATATGGGTTCATACCCAAACATGGATCTGTGATGATAAAATATTCGTGTGTTTAGATCTTTAATAGATTTCGGCATGCATGTGCAAACACGAATATAAATATGAGATCTATTTCTCTTCTGTTTTTGTGTGAGTCTAGGTATGAGGGGGATTAGGAGACGATGGGAGTAGGTTAGAATTGGTGTTGAATAAGGAGTAATAAGGTTGGAAGTATCGAGTCAACTCAGTGAGTTAAACTGAGTCAACTCGGTAATGACCGAGTTGACTCGGTTGGGTTGGGTACGGTTTGGTCACAGTCAAGTTTTCAAGTCTTTGTATCGCAATGATTAAATAGTCCATGTCTTTCTATCGCAAAGTCAAACAATTATTTTCCATCGCAATCAAAATCATATTACGATGGAACCCATTACGATGGTACCCATCGCAATGGTACCCATCGCAATGGTTACCAGCCATCGCAATATTGAGAACAAATGGGCAGCATGACGTTGTGACTATGCCATTGCGACAGATCTGACCACCCATCGCAATGTGACTCATCGGAATGAGTCCCATCGCAATGGGTAAGTCAAACCCATCGGAATGTGACAAAAAAACCTTCCATCGCAATCCATGCGATTGTACCATGTAGTAGAGTCGAAACATGTACTTTTTCCTGAAAATCCGGCACTATGAATCTGAATATGTTTTCTGGGTCTGGTTTAATTTCTGGCAGATCTTCATCTTCTAGACAATAAGACCAGAAAGAATCCCAAAAAAAATCAAGAAAAAAACTGTTATAAAAAAACAGATAAGTACACCGTGACATAGGGAAGACCATTTGACCATGAAAATCATGAAACCCAGGGAATAAATTAATAAGTTAGACCCAACAGATGCAACTGTTTGGACAGATGGACACAAAAAGAATATGACACATGATAACACAGTGACATAGTTTGGACAAGGGGAATAAACATTAAGACGTGAAAAATTTTTGACAAATCAGACCAAAAAAAATGTAACGAGACACAAAGAAAAGATTAGACCACCAAAATCGAAAATATAAACACGATCCAAGGATGGAACCGTGGCTCTGATACCAAATGAAGAAATGCTAAATCGGATCCGGTGGTCTAATGTGGTGGAAAATGGTGGTGGAAGCCATTGTTGGCTTAGAGAGAGAGAGAGAGAGGTTGAATGTGTGTGAAATGAATAGAAAATGTATTAAAGTGAAATGTGACACAACCAACACCCCTCCTTGGAAGCTAATGAGGGGTATATATAGTCACACACGACATGCTTAACAGTACAAGAACCTAGTCTAGTCTAAACGTGTGTGACTATGATAACTAATGGGAATTCTTAAATGTCGTCACATAAAGTGAGTTTCCAACATTATTAATCTTTGATAATTTATTCGTGTAGTATCTGTTGTTATTTTTTCAAGGGAAGTTTAGTTACCAACTTTTTATTAATACTTAAATTATCAAGTTCTGTCTTCACTATTTTTTTTTGTGTTCCCTTTTCCGATATTTTTCTTTTCTATATTGTTTCTGTCTTTGGGTGTCTAAAAAGGGTTCTTCATTTCGATGCTTTGCTTTCAATTTTTTTCCTATTCCGATAAGTAAGCTGCCTCATTCCGATAATTCGACATTTTGATCGCAATAACCCTCGGGTTCTACTTTGCGATCAAGGATTCCGACACCCTTATTCCGGTGTGATTGCGATAGCACTTTGCGATCGTGATTGCGACGGGATTTAGGTTCAAGTGAGTCGAAACTCTGCCGAATTTTTTTTTTTTTTATTTTTATTTTTTTTTTGCTATATTGCGATGGAATGATAACACATTGCGATGGTGAGATTTTTTTTAAACATTGCGATGGTGATTTTTTAATATTGCGATGAAAGTTTTTCTTTATATATATTGCGATGGAATAAGTTCAGAGATTGCGATGGAAAATTGTTTAGAAATTGCGATGGACTCGATCTAGACTCGACAACAGACTCGACCCTTTTGACTAATCTTAAGACGAAACCCAACTGACTCAACGACACCCACTCTCGACTCCCACTTTGACCCTTATCCAGACACGACTCAATCTGCCCTCACCTCTCGAACTCAATCAGCCCTCACCTCTTGAATCAAACTCCTTCAAAATCAACACTCAGAACAACCAACACCCAATCTGTTTCGAACTCGCATTCAACTCGAACCAAAAACTCACCCACTCTCACAGACTCGGAAACCAAAAACACCTAGACTCGTTAACCATTTTTGACTCATACCCAAATCAACAGACTCGAAACCATAAACCAAACTGACTCTCGACTTAAACAAACGACACCTAAAACCAACCCATCTGACTCTCTAAACTCACTCTCGACTCACTCCTCTCGAATTCAACACACCCACCACCCTCGAATCACACCAAAACTCAGCCTCACAACAAGACTCACAGACCTGATTCGAAACAGACTCCAACAAACACTTCCATTTTCATAAATGATTGGACTCAAAACCAAATCTTTTGCTGCTCAAACTAACTCGACTCTTCACTCACACAACAAATGATCTAAGATTTACTAAAACGTTTTTTTTTAATCTTTTAAAAGATTTTTAGAACTCTGTTTAATTCATCTTAAATATCAAATCACCACATGCAATTAATCTATATTAACCTACCCGAGACCTATTGAGAATAGATCTTTGAAGCGTTCATCGACTTGTATATTCACTTGAATTAAATCAGTAAGATTGTTTGATGGGTTTATACTTTGATGTGTGTCAGTAAAGGTTAAGGTGGTTGAGTTTGATTGAGGAGATCTGTTTCAGGATATTTAGGAGTGGATGAAAAGTTTGGACGAAGGTTATATCTGCTGTGTGATAAGTTTAGGTTTTCATTTGACCTAATATTTAGGAGTTTATATATTTTCAAGATTATCTAGATTTGACCAAGTAGGTGGATCACAATAAGGCCACGTTTGGTTCTTATTTGTTACACGTGTATTTTATTGACGGAGAAAACAAGAACCACTTGTTTTTTGGATACACGAGATTTTATTTTATTTTTTTATTTTTTTAATTTTATTTTATTATTTTTTAATATAAATATCTTTGAGAATGGATATCTTGTGGGAAGTTTAATTTTTACTTTCTTAGTGGGGCTTTTATATTTTTTTTCTTTAAAATTGGGTATTAAAAATAATTTACGGGTATTGTTATTGGAAGTGCTCGGGTATAGTCTTATTTTTCAACCGAAAGTGCTTAAACGACAACGCAATCTCTCGGTTTTTACAAAGATTTGTTCTTCAGACAAATTTAGAGGCTTTCACGCATCATTTTATATCAGCAATCGAGAATTTTTTTTAAGTTATTTACGGATCTTTCGAAATTTCTTCACGAATTGTAAGATTACGAATACAACTACAATCACGATCATTTTTCATCATAATTCAATGGAGTCTTTGAATTCGAAATTTCAAGAGGGAGACTTGCATCACATGCAAAACACAGCTAGAGAAAGTGGTATAATTTCATGTCGACTACTTCAGTCACATCTTAGGACTATTGCATGGGTTCAAGGAGGAAGCGAATTTGTGACACTCTTTGGTCAACATCATTATACATTCATCGATTCACTATTTCTCAACTTGAACCACCTAGCTGAGCAAATTCACAAAGAAGACTTTAATCACTCTGCATCAGCAACTGCATATCAGGCTCTTGTGACACAACTCACGCCTTTCCTCCAATTCAATATCATCCAGTCTGACAATTCAGGGATATGCCGGTCATTTTTACAATACACACAGAACGATGTTAAAGATTTTCGTGATAAACTGTTGAAATTTATGACATCGGTTTCGTCTTTGATTTATGAAAGATCCATAATTCAGCAAGTGTATGATAAAGGAGTGCAAGAATCTATGATGCAAATACAAGAGGAGAATGGTCATACGGTTGACAACTTGGAGCCTAACGATGGCCAGAGCACGGAATCAGGAGGACAACATGGTACCACTGGCACGTCAGGCAATGTTTACGAGAACTCTTTTGATGACACCTTACCCGTTAATGACGCAGAGCCTGCGGACATGGTAAAATGTAATGTTGATGATGTATATGCTGATGAAATACCGCATATTGAGCATTCTGAACATAACTATGACAAACATGGGATGGAAAAGAGTGATAGAAATACCACTTCTGATTCATCCGATGTGAGTCATAATGGGGGAGAAAGTGTTCAAAATGCTAAACATCATGATAATTGTCTTATAACTGCTTCATTAACTGCTTCTGATTCCAAGATTAAAGAGCTTGAAACGATTTTAGCTCAGCAATCCAAAGAGCTTGAGGATGCCAAAATTGAATTTTCAAAGAAAACGGAAAAATTTGAAACGTATTTTGAAAAACTTGAAAAGTCAAATGTTATTCTTGAACGAAAATTGGATCAAACTGTTCTAGATTCTAAAGCTGAAAAGGATAATCTTTTGAAACAAATTAAGTTGCTTGAATCTAAGTTGGCATCCCAAGATGAATTGTTCAAAGAAAATGAGACCTTAAAGGCTCAAGTACAGGAAAAGGTCTTTGCTATAGCTGCGTTAAAAAATGATTTGCGGAAAACTAAAGGACCTAGTGTGGACACTAAGCTTGAAAAACCATCAATCTTGGGGAAACCGCCTACAAATCAGTTCGTCTGACAACCGACTGTCAGACAACCTACTACATTTAGATCCGAGCGATCACAATCCTCGAGACCGCGGTTTGCCTCCCAAGTTGATATGGTTCATCTTTCTAGAACAGTCACTCCACCATCTAGGCCCAATGTGACTAAAATAGTTTTTGCAAGACCTAATCACATGATTGCCTCTAATTTCCCTAGACATAGTCCTAAGAATACGTCTGGAACTAGTTCAAATGACGTTCGCCATACATTTGGTCTAAGGGAAGCTAAGCAAAAGACACAAGTAAGAGATAGGAATTTCAAACCTAGTCAGATGCCTGCTAGATCACCCAACACTGCTAACCGTAGCATGTCAAATCCTAGGAGCATCAATCAATTGTCCAGGAATTCTAGATCTTACTCGGACATTAAATATGCTACTTGTAAAACATGTAGAAAATGTGTCTTTACGGCTAATCATTATTCTTGTATCAAGAAACTACTTAATGAGGTGAACTCCCGTGCTAGACTTAAATCCCAGTGGGTTGCCAAAATCAAACCCATTGGTAAAGTGTGGCGCCCCACTGGTAGAACTTTCACCCTTGTAGAAAACGAGTGCCCTTTAACTAGGATAGTCTCTGATTCTATTAAGACTACTAGGGAGGAAATTGAAAAGGAGGATGCATCACCTAAGCATGAACTTAAGGTTTTCTATAAAAGGAAACGTTTACCAGCTAAGACAAGTGAATCATCTCCTCAGAACACCTATGGCACAAGTAAGGCCAACTGTCAACCCCCACTTGCTTCTAAGATAGATATCGCTAACCCTTATCCAAGCATGCAAATTCCTAATGAAAATTTAGGTACCAAAGAGGATGTTCCAAAAGCACGAAGCGGTCCAATCATTGTATACCATTCAATTAAGGACACTCTCAGAGTTTGGTTGCTAAATAAGCTGATATCTAAGAAACAAGTGTCTCAGGGGATTTCCAGTTAAGCTTACAGTGTATAAAGGACTTATAATCACATCACAGACTATAACTCGATCTTCAAAGAAAGGAAAGTTTATCACCGATGATAAACTTATCCTAACAACGAGAAATTAAGTTTTCTCGGGCATGAGCTTATGTTAAAAACATTCGAAGTTTTTAAGCTCATGCACAATGGCTCCTCGTTAAATGACAGACGATGACCCGGACTTCAGAAACAGGGAAGTTTATCTACGCAACGATAACTTACCCTTTTAACGGGAAATTAAGTTTTCTTGGACACGAGCTTATCCTAAAACCATTCAAAGGTTTTTAAGCTCGTGTATAAGGCTCTTCATCAAATGTCTGATGATGACCCGATCTTCAAATTAAGGAAAGTTTATCGCCGATGATAAACTTATCCTCACAACGAGAAATTAATTTTTCTCGGGCATGAGCTTATATTAAAAACATTCAAAGTTTTTAAGCTCATCCACAATGACTTACAGTTAAATATCAGACTGTAACTCGGACTTCAATTTTAGGAAAGCTTATCTTTAAAGATAGCTTATCCTCGTAACGGGAAATTAAATTTTCTCGGTCATGAGCTTGTATTAAAAAATTCCAGGTTTTAAGCTCAGAAAGGAAAGTGAATCTTTTAAATAAGAGAACTTTTCCTCATAACAAGAAATTCACCTTTCTCGGTCATGAGCTTTACGTTAAAACATTCAAAGTTTTTCAAGCTCATGAAAACGAATTCTAAGTAAATGTCAGCTTAGAACTCGTTCTTCAATTAAAAGGAAAGTTTATCGCCGATGGTAACTTATCCTTAACAACGGGAAGTTTACAACTTCTCGGACTTGAGCTCGTTTTATAAGATATTCAAAATCTTAAGCTCAAGTAATTGGTTTTCAAAACGTTGAACACAATTTTTCGAGAATTTCTCAAAAAGGTTTTCTAAATCTTTCAAAATTGTGTGTTCAAAAAATGTTTTGATAAAAAGAGCATGTCTTCTGGAATCGATAATATTTACGATACTAGAAATATCATTCAATAATGACACGGGGTTGTAAATAAAGTTTGAGCAGAAGTTCAAATGTTTTAAAACATGCTCAAAATGGTTTGCTATTATTTCAGATAGTAACCCGCTTTTCATACTCAAGTCAAGCATTTCACCGGAAAGCTTTGACTCAACAACGGGAATTAATTTTCTTGGGCATGGTTTACTTTATAACCATGTAAGGGATTGTGTTTACGTAATAACACAATCTAACACGAATATATGTACGTGTCAGTGCATTTATTTGTTAAAACAAGAGAAATCTTGTTTTTATGAAGTTATCATCTCCACCAACCGTAGCAATTTACAATTGATATCTACATACTCGACGAGGCGACTACTCAAACGGTGACTACAACTCTTTCAATAGAACACGGGTCAACAATTGAGGGGGAGCAATTGTCCAGCATTCAGAATCTTTGACGCCGAAAGTGCCAAGTTCACATGTTGGTGTCAAGACAACGATATCAATCAAATGGAGTCAAGAGATAACTTCAGACGTGATGAGGCGACCAACATTCGTGAAAAAGAACCATGTGCTTCTTTCATATGATGTTCTTCATCATTCAGGTCCAACCTCATAAATTGCTAATCTTGTGAATTCATTATCATATATGATCTTTGCACGTGATAAATACCTTACACTTGTGTTTAAAAGGTATTTAATTTACGTTTCAAGTACACCCTCATTAATTTGAGGGGGAGCTTGTGTAATTCATGAAAAATAATTGGATTTGCATTTTTCTTCCCAAATTTTTCTTAAAATGCTATTAAATCAATTGATATTAAAAACATCGATTGGGTTAATATTTTTAATATGGGGGAGAAAATGTGATTTAATATGGGATATGATCAATCATAAATGGTTTGACTTAACGTGATAGCTCATCCCGACATGTGCGAAATGTTTTCGGACATCGTGGCATATGTTAAGGGGGAGAAAATGGATTTTCACTTCAAAATGGATTTCATGGTGACATATAATTACCCAAAACATCTCTATTCATGACGGTGAAGATTGTGGTGACATAAGGATGGTAGGATAGATTAAAGTCCAATGATTCCTCTAGAATCAGAGGAATCTTCCCAAGGACATTCCATAGCTAGAAATAGTAGTCCTTAGGAAAGATGGAGAAAGATTGTGAACGTAGCTGAATGCCGACCAAGTACTTAAGTTAGCACTGGAACAATCACAACAAGGTGCTAGTGATGACGTATTGGTAAACATTGAAGGGGTTGAAGAATGAAAAAGAATTGTAAAGATAAAGGGTGTAAAGAAAGAAGCCCTCCTTACAACTTAGGCAGAAACCGGGTCAATACATATGCTATTAAGATCATTGTTTAATGATTCTTGATATTGAAGACAGACATCATGGACCCAGTGATGCAAGGCACAACCCATCCCAGCTAACTCAAATATCTCTTAAAAGATATTTGTTTTAATCACACGGAGACAACGCATTATCTATTGATTTATTCACTCCGAATAAATTGGTATTGAAAAGGTGGCACTCCTCTCCAGCCTCCGATCACTAAAATCCAAAGTGCACGATCGAGTCTAGAGCCATTTGAGATCATTAAATATCTCATTAGGACACACTTTCATAATTCCTTGCTTCTTCATATACTGTGAAAAGTAAGAAAAATCTTAAGAGTCCTACGCAAAATCTTCATGATCTTTCCTGAACATCCGAGTAATACGAAAGTATTTACAATGAAGATGGAAATCCTTCTTGAGCGAATGTCAAAAAGCTCATGGTAGGTGACTTGTGCGATTCTTTATGAATCAAACTTGTGATAACTGGAAAGCAACAGATGTTTAATTCCTAACTGAATTTAAACACGTTCCATGCCTCTACGCAATATCTCAGTGATCTTGCCAGAACACTCAGAGTGATACCTTTGTGTTCACGGTGATGAGTGGAAATCCTTCTAGTGTTAACCTCAAACAGCACTTGGTAGGTAACTTGCAAGATTCTATACGAATCAAGCTCGTGACAACTGGAAAGCAACGATGGTGCGGTTCTTACTTGAATTTCACTTGTTCCAGGAACATGAATTGACGGCTTCAAATCGTGCGGATATTATTATCCAAATGATTCACTCTTTATGTTCGCAGTCAGCTTTGGACGGTCGAATAAAGAGAACGGGTTTACCCGCGAAATCCTGTCAGGAAGTTACTTAATTGAAACTATCCATCACGGGTACGATATCTAATATCGTCCAACGGTCTTCACCGACCGGAGATAAAATGCTACCGATTTAGAATGAAATGTTCAAAGCCATTTCTTTCGTGTCTACTTATGTTGCGGCATTTGAAGACGGTGGCGTTGCGGAATCCTAGAAGAAGTCGTCCCCACATGCTTATACTGCATACACTCAGTACTTCAACGAATTCAAGAAAGTCTGAAGGTCAAGTCTTCCGCTGTATCAAACTCTGAAGCTTTCAAGAATTATAAAGGTATAAGTGTGTGGAACATGAAGTCACGAAGAGGCGAATATCACAAGTGATGAATGCACAAGGTCAAGGCAAGAGAACATGCTCAAGACTAAAGTCAAAGATCTCATCAGCATATTCACAAGAACAAGATCGAAGACTCAAGCATAGTATGCTAGGTTTAAGATTTTGTAAAATGGTGTGACCTCCCTTTAGGGGAGATTGTTGGAAATACGTTTTTCCAAGAAAAGTCTCGGTCACATCATTATTAGCATAGATCACGAGCTTTAGACTATTTAGGACATTGTAACTTGGAGTGACCTCCCTTTGGGGGAGATTGTTGGAAATACGTTTTTACGTATTTAGAAAGGATCGGTCACTCCAATGATATTGGGCTCGTGATCCAATATAGCCGATATAGCCCACATGTAGGGTGGGCTATATAAACCCCCCTCCTAGCATGTTAGGAGGGGTTGTTGGTTCACTTACACTTTCATGAATCACATTTCCATCTTTCTCATCTTTCTCTCCTTTATCTCTCTTCTTTCTCTCTCTAAAGTTCTTCCATTTATCATCATTCAATAGATAATCCACAAAATGCTAAATCCTTAGAAAAATAAGATCCTACAGCCTCTATCATCTTCCACTAGCCTCCATCATTAGATTAAACAAATCTCATCTTTCTCAATCTCAAACGCAGCATCTACGTATAATACCATACATAATCATCATCTAATCCCATCTCAAACATAAACAACACAATCATATCATCACGTATCTGAATCACTAAACATTTCGAGCCATAAACACATGTTTGGTTCCAAATAAAAACCCACATAGGTATTAATTGATTGCAGCCGAGTCATAACATTCGAGCCATTACGAAAAATACACACGGCTTCAAGATCTTGTACATAAGGTCTTGGGTAGGTTTTTATTATTGCATGTTCTTGATTTGGTGAGAATCGAAACCAAGTAAGGTTGTAACATAATTGTTATAAACCTCACTTTAATTTCGAAAATAAAATATGGTTCAGACCATATATAATAAGATGTATGACGATGATAGATTTCGTGTGTTAGATCTTTCTTCACATCGAAATAAAGAAAGATTATAACATGAAGATTGTTATAAATCTTCTTTTAATTCGAATAGAACAAATGGTTCAACCATTTATAGATCTTGATGATCTTGGCATGCATGTTAGTTTTTGTTTAATTAAACGAAATAAAGATATGGGGTTAATATAATTGTTAAGTCCATCTCTTTAACTTCGAATATCAAACGGGTTTATCCCAATAAAGATCTTTTAAAGGTCTCTGTTAGATTATGATGCATGTTCGGTTTTTGGTCAAAAATCGAAGAGAATATAGAGTATAACAAGTTTGTTATAAGACTTTATTTAATTTCGAATATAAACAATTGGTATAAGACCAAACACGATTTGTGATGATGAAAGATTTAATAAACACGATGTAAGTAGATCATTGCTTTATTAAACAAATCTGAAATTTTATTTTATGTTTGAGTTGCGAGTCTAGAATCGATGGGGATTAGGTGACGAAGGGCTAGGATTAGATTTGGTGTTTGAGGAGTTAAAAGGTTGGATTGTTTTGTTTCATTCGGAATAAGTTCATCCGGAATAAGCTCATCTGGAATAAGCTTCATCCGGAATAAGCTTCATCCGGAATAAGCTTCATCCGGAATAAGCTTCATCCGGAATAACTTATCCATAGTACTTTTTCTGATTTTGTGGATCTGAGTTTTCTAGATCTGGGTTTCTGGGTTCATAACTCCATCTTCAAAAAAATGAGGAAACAAAAAGAAAACCCACAAAAACAGCTTTACAAAGTTGATTTTGAGACCAATTAACACAATTTGAAAGTGAGAACAGTTTCAGATCCGAAAAAAAAACAAGTTGAGACAGATTTGGAACCAGAAATTTATAAGGTTTTCGAGACCAATGGATAATATGACCAACAAAAAGTGAATGGATACAAGGACCAAAATCACGAGACCCCATGAACAACAATACTAGATCTGACAAAAGTCGTGATAAAATTTACCCGTTGTGACCAAAAGTTGTGACAAAACCATGGACAATAAACAATAAAAATTGACAGATCGAGACCAAAAGGATTAGACCACCAAATCAATAATAAAAACACGAAAACAAACGATCCAAGGATTGAACCGTCAGCTCTGATACCAAATGTAGGTTTGCTATTTTATAGATCCGGTGGTCTAACATGGTGGTAAAGGGTATTGGCAGCGATGGATGTTTTAGAGAGAGAAAGTGGTTGTATGTGAAAAGATAAATTGTATTAAAACCAGAAAATGACACAAGCAACACCCCTCCTTGGAAGCCTAGGAGGGGTATATATAGCCACACACGAATAAACTATACAAAGTTGCCTAATCTAGTCCCTGCGTGTGTGACTATGATAACTAATGGAAATTCTTAAAGGATTGCACTTCGCTCTCATCAGCTGAAGTAGAATATGTGGCTCTATCCGCGTGTTGTGCTCAAGTCCTCTGATGAGAACTCAACTCACGGATTATGGCTTCCACTTTGATAAAATACCTATGTATTGTGACTCAAAGTCAACCATAGCCATATCTTGCAATCCGGTTCAGCATTCCCGTACCAAGCACATCGCGGTCAGATATCACTTCATCAAGGAACAAGTGGAACGTGGTATCGTGGAATTATACTTTGTTAGAACTGAGTACCAGATAGCAGACTTGTTTACAAAAGCCCTATCTCAAAATAGGTTTCAGTATCTCGTTGGCCGTCTTGGTATGAAGTATATGACTCCTGAAGACTTGGAGGTTTTGGCAAATGAAGCTGCTTGATATTCTCTCATAATGACTTCTAAGCGCATCACAACTTAGGACTCGGACATCAACTAAGGAAAGTTATTTCGGACGATAACTTATCCTTCTCAACGAGAAATTAATATTTCTCGGTCATGAGCTTCTTATAAAAAATTCCATGTTTTTAAGTTCATGAAAACGACTTCTAAGTAAATGTCAGCTTAGAACTCGTACTTCACCTTAAGGAAAGTTTATCACAGATGATAACTTATCCTTCACAACGGGAAATTAATTTTTTTCGGTCATGAGCTAGTCACAAAATATACAAAGTTTTGGGCTCATGTAAATCGTATACTATTTTAAAACAGTTGAACACAATTTTTCAAGAATTTCTCAAAAGTTTTTTCTAAATCTTTCAAAATTGTGTGTTCAACACTCCCTTCCTCATAATGTAGTTTTATATCTCAAAAGTGTCATATGTTATTTTGATCAAATTTTAAGAGGGAGCGTTTTAAAATCAAGCCTTTAATGTTGTTGGGTACATCTCTAAAATTGTCATATTTTATGTATCCAACACATTCTGAAAATGGTTTAAAACTGTCATATGTAATATACTATATCGGATAAGGAATCTCAACTCCGTACCTCAACATATTTTGTGGTGTCGTTTTTCCAAAATTTTGTCAAATTTTTTCTTCAAGACACACATATATTGTTGAGGGGGAGCATCCCGACTACAAAAAGTTCCATATTCATGCGTGCACACATGTTTCTCTCCCAATTAGTTTTCAGAAATTGTCATATTTTAATCAATTGGTATCTCTAATATGATGTTTTTATATTTGAGATAGGGGAGAAAATGTGATTAAAATGTAATATATTGCAACATGTGATCTTAAAGACTAAAGTGCAACTCTTTACTTCAGATGCTAAACCATTTCGTATATTGATGCATGTGTGTAGGGGGAGCTTTTCGAAAATGTAAAACATTCAAGTGTTAATTTTTTTATTTTTATCAAGCACTTTGAATGATTTTCAATTGTTTATGGTTACGATCTATACCGAAAACAACCTACTATCCACGAGGGAACGATGGAGTCAAAAGGTGGTTTAGGATAGGAAACTAAGTCCTATTATCCAACCAGAACCGGAGGGATCTACTCAAGGACATTCCATAGCTAAAAATAGTAGTCCTTAGGAAAGATGGAGTTGAATGAAATTGAATGCGGACCAATTACTTAAGTTAGCACTGGAACAATCACAACAAGGTTCTAGTGATGACGTGTTGGTAAGAATTGAAGGGTTGAATATTCTATGCAACTTAGGCAGAAACCAGGTTAACACATCTATCAAAGACAAGTGTCATGGACCCAGTGATGCGATGCACAACCTTCCCCAGCCATTCGAGTTTCTCTCAAAAGAAACTTGTCTCATTATCACGGAGATCAACACGTATCTATTGACTTTCTCACTCCGAGTTAGTTAATATTGAAAAAGTGGCAGTCTGCTCCAGCCTCCAATTACCAAAATGTACTTATTGAGTCTAGAGCCAAACGAGATCTATCTATCATCTTATTAGGACACAATTGAGTCCTACGCATTATCCTTGTGATATTGCCAGAACATCTGAGTGATAAGATTCACTATGAAGATGGAAATCCTGCTTGAGCCAGCATCAAACAAGCTCATGGTAGGTAACTTGTGCGATTCAACACGAATCAAACTTGCGAGAACTGGAATGCAACTAATTTTGTATTGTTAATTGATTCAAACTTGATTCTAGGTTTCTTCGCAAAATCCGTGTGATCTTGCCATAACATTTAGAGTGACACTCCTTAGTGCTCATAGTGACGAATGGAAATCCTTCTAGTGTCAACATCAAACAGCACTGCGGTAGGTGACTCGCAAAATTCTCTATGAGATAGTCGGGAAAACCGGGCTTGGACTTTAAGCTAATATTCTATAAGTTAAGGGCTTTAAGCCCAAGACAAGCCAAGCCCGACCCATGGAAACAAACCCACAACCCATGGAAAGCCCATGTGGTTCGTGGGTATATATACTCGATGAGACTGCATTTATACATGGTCTCATCGTCCAAAACGGCCTTAAAATGCATTAAATATCATAAAATATGCCAAATATATGCTCGTGTTTGTTACTTGTGTATTTTTAGGTACGGATATTGAGGAATTGGCAAAAGATCACAAGAATCATTCAAAAACGAACACGGGAAACGAAGCCGCACAATGAACCGGACCCGAATCATGATTTTCCTATCAAGTCCTTGAAGTTTGAAGATTTGGCAAGATTGGTCCCTCTACTTTTGAAGAATGACACTTTATACCCCTCAATTATCCATTAATATGAGTGTGGGGTCCCTAAAGTTTCATAAATATGCAAGAAAAGCCCTTGGAATGGATTAAGTTACAAGTTTAATGACAATTGTTAACACAAGGACTAAGTTTGCAAATCCTAGAGGACTAATGGTGTAAAAGATGAAGGATTAACTTTGAAAAGCTGTTAAAGGAAGGACTTAACCATGGGGACCAAAGCTGCCAACTTCCCAAACTCATTTAACCCTTCCTTCAATTAACTCCTTACTGGCCGACAACCTTAACCCCACTCACCACTCACCTTTCGCCACGTCACCTTCCTTAAACCCTCAGCCAATCAAATCCCTCCTACCACCCACGTCAGAATCCACCACCAGGATATTAAACCATTTATTTAATCTTCCCTCTATAAACACCCATTTAAATATAACCCACCCACTAAACAGATTAAAACCTGTTCTTAATCAACCAAAACCCATAAACCCTAAATTCCTAAAATCTTCAATTTAAAGGGGTTTTCCCTAATCTACTCCAGATTCATGATTAAACATACCCTCACCCAATCCCACTTCACAAAACCCATTTCCCTCCACCCAAATGGTCCCCACGTTTGTCCCCTGCTTCACCTATTTGGGCAAAAAACGAATCTTGCATACCAATAAACAGCCAAGATGGTTTTCGTGCTCCCAAAGCTTGAATGAACGCTCCTGATCAGTTCAAGACAAACTAGCTACAGCTGTGCATCAACATCAATCACGTGAAGGCAAATTTGACTGAAAATTCAAAGGGCATGTTAGGGATTTCATATCTTAGGGTTTTTGTAACTAGAATCTTCTATCTAGTAGTATTTAAGGAGCTTACAACATGTGTAAGCCCTTGTTCCAGTTTTATTGCAAAATCTTTTGTAATCCTTTTTTTAAAATTTATAAAGTTGGTGTTTGATAAATTCAAGTATAATTCCTTTTATACATGTTTAAAAAGTTGGTATAAGTTATGCATAAAACTGAGTTCCATTCTTAAAGTGTTAAAGATTTGTTTGAGGTTTCATAAAAAGTTTGGTTAGATTCTATAAATCATAAATTTGTATGAAGTGAAAGTGGAATACAAATTTGTGTTTTGTGAATTTGAGGATTGATTTAAAACGTGTTTTAAAGTTCTAAGGATTTGTGAAAGTTTTTAAGGAAGAAAAAGGTAAAACAGAATATATCATATACCTTGTGTTTGTTCTGTTTTTGATTTTACAGGTTTGAGCTTTGTTGTTGATCTTTGTTCAGCATATGCCCGGGCATATAGGAGGTGGTATTGCAACCACAAAGAACCCTGGATGTGGGGTTCTTAGGTAAGGATCTTTTTCCCTTTTGCATTTTCAGAAAATGATGTTTGATTGATTTTGCATGATAAGGTGCTCTTTGTTGTTAAAAGCTGTTGATTTGTGTCCTTATGTGTTATTGTACATGTTAGAAGCTATTTGACTCTGATTGATTAAGTTTTAGAGTGATTTGGCTTGAAAAAGTTGGTTTTTAGTTTAAAGTGGCGTTTGGATTCGTGTTTTTGCAGGATAGAAGTTCTGATTTGCAATTTTAAAAAGTGTTAGAAAGCTTCAAGAGGATTGAGATAGTTTTGTTAGTAGTTATAGCTTAGTTTGGTAAAGTTTGTGACAAGTTTGTGTGTCAAAAAGTTGAAAAGTGAGCTAGAAAAAACTGCATAGCCTTAATCTTCCTGTTTTGATAATTCTGTGTGATTGGATTGTGGAATCTGTTAAGAGGCATGTGATTTTAGGATTGTATGTTGTTAGTGTACCATTTTGTGTAGTGGAATGCAAGTTTTGTGGTTTGGAATTTCACTTGTGTGCAATCTATCATAGCTTAAGTCCCCAGACCTTGTCATTTCACATCAGAAACATGAATCTGCTTGTGTATGCCTTTTTTGTAAGATTTATGTGCTAAGTGTTGGTTTCCTGTTTATCTTGACTCCCTTCACTCAGAAAGAGTGAAGGGGTGCCTTGTGTTCCACAAAAACATCACCAATAGCCAAATCCAAGACCTCTTGGTGCCTATTCTCACTTGTGAAGAAAAGCAGAAACAAAAAGTAGTCTTGTGTTCTTAAAGGTTAAATTGGAAACGATTTGGGTCTTAATCTTGCATAAATAGGAATTGGATTGTGTTTTAAGCATCACAAAGGGTGTCAGTTTGGTTTGGAAATAAAAAATATAAAAAAAGAAAAATTGTAAAAAGCATCACCCGTAGCAGGACTCGAACCCCAGACCTCTCGAAGGAGGGTTAGGAGCTCTACCGCTAATCTAGATGTGCCTTTTTCGTTTTAAGTTGCAAAGGTTATCTATTTAACCTCTTTTTCTTTTCACTTATTTTAAATAAGCCGTAGCTTATTTCACCTTTTCCAGCTTATTTAATTTGAGTTTTTGGCTTATTTTATTTTTCCTAGGACCTTATTAGACTTAGGGATTTTTCTAGATTGGTTTTAATTTTTTCCTTTTATTCAATTATTTTCTAGAATTTATTTATTACCCGTATTTTAAAAAGTCATTAAAAAATAGAAAAAAGAGTTTTTATTTTTAGGAAAAATAATTTTTAGTTTTTAAATAAATATTTTGAGGTTTACATCTAGTTTTGGTTTTATAAACTTTTATTTTTAATTTTATATTATTTTAAGGTTTTTTATAAACTTTAATTATTTTTATAAAATTATTAAAAAGGGTTTAGGAACTTTAATTTATGTTTTTCTCTTAGTTAGAATATTTTAAGATTTTAGAAATTTTTTAGAATTAATTTTATTAACTTTTTATTTTTAGCATTATTTTAATATTATTTTATTATTAAAAATTCAAAGTTTTATTTTTATTTCTTTTTCATTTTTCCTAGGTTCTTTATCATTAATTAGGACTTTTCCCATTTGTAGAATAATTTTTAGGCTTTTCATTTAATTTTTAGAATTAATTTAAGATTTAATAGATTTTAATAGTTTTTAGGAGTTTAAAAATAGTTTAATTTGGTTTTAAAATTTTTAAAAATAGTTTTTAGCTTAATTAGGTTGTTTTTGAGGTTTACAAACTATTAAATCTTGTTTAGGGCTTTTTAATATTTAAAAGTGATTTTTAGGGCTTTAATTAGCATTAAAAAGTCATTATTAAATTAATTAAAAGGTTTTGGCAAGTTTGAATTTTTTGTAAACTCTTAGAATTTTATTGTGGATTTTTAGTAATTTTTAGGAATTTTTAGGTTAAAATTTTAAATTTTGCACTTTTTACGTTCTACGTCGTAACTTTCTAGTAGTGTTTTCGCCTTATTTTTCTATTTTTTTCGTCTTCGTCATTTTCTCTTCTTTTCTTCTTGTTAATAATCAAAATCATAATCAATCACTCATTACACTACACACGTGCCTCCTCGAGAGAACGATCCCAACTCATTTGGGTCATAACTTGTGGTTTTCCTAAACCGCTCGTTAATACTTACCGCTTTTACCTTGTTTTCCTAAACAAGTGTAATTTTACAACTATCATTTTGGCGCCGCTGCCGGGGAGGCGTGTTGTGTTTTGATTGACCATTGTTGTTTTTTTATACTATCCATAATAGTATTTGTATTAATAGCACTCTATTAATACGTATTATCGTTTTTCGGTTTTTGTGTGAATATTATTACTATATTGTATACGTAGAACAATAAATACACAAGTACTCCAAATACGTGAGCAATCACAACCTTGATTCGGGATTTCATCACTCGATCATTGTATTCGAATCTCAAACCAAAGAAAAAAGGCAAAAATAGATAAATACTTTCGTGAAGCTTAATCTTGATAATACAAACTATAAGGTGGGTATAAGGCGGTTGTATTTCACAACCTAAAGGAAAAAGGCTCTTAAGTGCTTCGCGCCGCCTCGTTTCCTCCGCTTGCTTGTGCGTATTTGATTTTGAGAGTGAATCGAGGGTTTTGCCGCCCAAAGTATTACTACATATCATATATATTTTCTTGGTTTCCATTTGATTAAACCCTCTTGAACGATTTGGTGTTCCACCATCGTTCTAAAGTCATCGAAGGCATTCACTCCACGTGATCGTTTTCATTCCTTGAGGCCTTTTTAATCAAAGAGATTTGATTAAGTGAGGAGATTTGTGGACTCATTGTCTACTTAATACATTCACCAATTCCAAAAAGGTTAATACAATCAAAAACCACAAAAAAATTGAAAAAACACAAAATACCAAAAAGAATCTTCTTTGCTCGCCTTCTCGTTGTACGTGACGTTTATGCAAACTCGCTCTAAAGCTAGACGTGCTCGTAAACGAAGAAACAAATCACTCACTCATTCTAGTGAGGAGTCTCCAAGTGAGGAACCTATTGTAGAACAAGAAGCTATCATGGCTAATCGTACTATGATGGAATTGCTCCAAGCACCCACCGAGGGTTTTGGAGAGGCCATTGTGATTCCCGCCATCCTTGCGGAGAACTTTGAGATCAAGACGGGTTTAATGTCTATGCTTCAAGCAAACAAGTTTCGCGGTCACGAAAAAGACAACCCACATTATCACATTAGGCAATTTAATCGTCTTACCGCGACAAGCAAGTTTAAGGATGTGCCACACGATGCCATCAAGATGATGTTGTTTCCTTACTCGTTAGATGGACCCGCCAAGATATGGCTTGAGAAAGAACCGCCGAATTCGATTTTGACATGGGCCGATCTCGTGTCTAAATTTGTGAATCAATTTTTTCCACCATCTAAGACAACACATTTGAAAAACGAGATTTCACGTTTTACACAAAGACCAAATGAAAGTTTTTCAATGGCTTGGGAGAGGTTTAAAGAAACGTTACATGAATGTCCACACCATGATTTTTCCGAATTGCATCAAATTGACACTTTTTATAATGGGCTTAATGAACATGAACGAGATTATTTAAATGCCGCCGCGGGTGGTAATTTTTTGTGCAAAACGACCAATGAGGCTTTGAAAATCATAGAAAATAGGTCTAAGGTCTATAGCCCTCGTAACACACCGAGTGTTGCCAATTTGGGCTCGTCATCGTCTCGTTCCATTAATGCCTTGCAAGATGAAGCAAATGAGTAGAATCGGTTTTTCGATAGGTTTTCGACTCTTATGTCTCATTGGAAAGCTCAAGAAGCTTCAAACACCGCTTCGGTTAAAGCGGTTGCTAAGAGTTGTATTTCATGTGGTGGAGCTCATGATTTTTCCGAGTGCATTACCGCGGATGGTAACACTTCGAATGCTTATGTAGCCACGGGAACTTATAACCAAATCGGTCAAGGTTCCCGCCAAAATCAAGCTCCACAAAATCAAAATGCTAATAACTATCGAAACAACAATCAAGGTGGAAATTACCAAGGAAATCAAAGGAATTATAACAAGGGTAATTACCAAAGTGGAAATGGGCAAATTTCAAACCAAAACCAAAACCGTGATTTTCAAACTCCTACTCAAGGTTTTCAAAATGCTCACACTAAAAATTTGCAAGGAGAATTTTTAGATTATGCTAAGGCTAATGATGCTAAGTTTGACAACATGCAACGTGAGATGATTAGCTTAAGGTCCGAATTGAAAAAAGAGCTAAAAAACGAACTTGCTAATGAACTTAAAACTCATGCTAATAAAATGGAAGGAAATGTCACAGGACTCCAACAAAATCAACAAAAAATGGAGCAAGGACAACATGAGATTAAGCAAGAGTTGTTAAAAGCGGATGCTAGGCAATCTAAGTTTGAAGACCGTATGGCTAAAATGTTTGAAGCTATCATGTGTAAGCCCTCTTCTTTGGGTGGTCTTCCTAGTGATACCATCGTGAACCCGAAAGGAGAATTGAAGGTTATTACTACTCGTAGTGGTAAAACTTTCAAAGAACCCATTTCTCGTCCAAGTACTTCTATGGAGAAGGAAAAAGAGAAAGAACCCGAGGTTGTGGTTGAAAAGGAGCAAATTACAAGCCCACGAAGTACCGCTCAAACCACACCTACGGTTGAACCAATACCCATCATGGAACCCGAGATTCCAAGGCCGATGCCTATGCCTAATTTGCCCCAACCCACACCACCTTTACCCTACCCATCAAGACGAGACAAGGAAAAGGCACAAGAACGAAATAATTATCAATTTGAACTCTTTATGAAAATGTTTCGTGACTTGCATTTTAATATAAGTTTTGCCGACGCCTTAGTCATGATGCCTCGATTTGCCGCGAACTTCAAAAGTATGTTGAATAACAAAGAAAAATTGCAAAAATCGTCTAGTTGTTCTTCGGTTTTTCTAAGCCGCATACCTCAAAAAGTCGGTGATCTTGGAAAGTTTTTAATCCCATGTGCTATCCAAGACATGGAAGAATGCTACGCCTTGGCCGATCTTGGTGCTAGTATTAATTTGATGCCTCTTGAGATTTTTAAATCACTCAATCTTCCAAATCTCACTCCTTCAAGAATGTCAATCGAAATGGCCGATCATTCTACGATTCTAGCTTGTGGAGTTGCCGAGGACGTCTTTGTGAAAGTTGGGAAATTCTATTATCCCGTGGACTTCATTGTTGTTGATATTCCCATCGATCCTAAAGTTCCGTTAATTTTAGGTCGATCTTTTTTGGATACCTCGAGAGCACTTATCGATGTGCATGCAAGAAAAATCACTCTTCGTTTCAATGAGGAAGAACTCGTCATTAATGCAACCCAAAACTCCACGCTTTCTCATGTTTATTCGATCACATCTTTGTACAATGTCAATCCTACCAAAAACATTTGTCAAAAGATTTCAAATAGAGTTTTAGGAGTTGAAAAAAATGAAGTTCCGTCCCCTCCGCCGATGGAGGTTAAGAGTGTTAAGCCTATCTCGAGTGATTCTTCGGATGATGAATACGTTGATCCCGATGGGGAGGTTTTCTTTGTTGACAAAAGATTTGAAAACTTGCCACCACCTAAACCAAAAAGATTTCAAAATGTGAGAATTTTTAGTGTGACTAACATTGTTTTAGATACACCAAATATTTTTGACATAATTAAATCGGGTTTTCACAAGGAGAGTTTTAAAGATGAAAAAGGAAAAGATTTTGAATTTAATTTAAAAGATTTTTCTACAATTCTAACTCCGTCATCACCGCGTTTATTGAGTACTACAAGCTCGTCTTCTCCTTTTGACGATGCTTTGTGTGGACTTAGTGTAGGGGAAGCCCCTTATGTTCCCTTCCCTTTCTCCACCGAGGACGATATATTTGATCCTGGAATTGCTTATATAGGGAAATCTCGGTCTTCCACCGATGCAATAAATGGAAAATCTTTTAATTTGATTGGTGCGAGTCTACCTCGAGTAGCTAAATGTTTTGCCTTACCCATTGTCCCACCCTTCTATTTCTTCTCTCCTATTTTCTTATATCCCATTGGGATTTGTGTTGGAGTTGTGTTGTCTCGTCTTTCATCCGAAAACGAGGACGCTATCTTTGACCCCGGTATACGTTTATCAGATTTTTAAAGTACTCCACGTACTTTTGGGCCTTGTTTATCATGTAAGCCCCACCAAAAATGACCATACCATGATTATCCCTAAATGATCACATTTATGGGGATTCGAGTCGATCTTTTGACTCGGTTATCAAAAACAAGGTGCCTCGTGGGGGAGACCCATGCTTATCCATGTACATATTATTGCTTTCTAATTAGTTTAATGTGAGGGGATTTGTGCCCTTCCAACCTTTGTTCCGTGGTTGTTTGTGAATTGTGTCTTTTAGATCATAATCTTCACGATTGGAGCCTCTCGTGTTCGTTTCATGGGAGCACTCGATCGTTTGCTTTGGAGGCCTTTCCCAATATCCATATGATATATCCTTTTATGTTCTAACCTTAGGTTTTTAACACACTTCATAAACGGCTATTACTTAATGGTTACACCCTCTCCATGCTAGATTAGGCATTCGACTACGTCTCTAGTATGGGGGTGTTTGCACCCCTAGACTCGAAACATTGAGGACAATGTTTAACTTTAGTATGGGGGGGGGGTGAATAGATACTTGCCTTGCCAAACCTTCACGCTTTCCAAAGTTTATCGTTTTGTTTATCGTTTTCTTGCAAAATAAGGCTAAAAATGGCCAAATTTTAAAATTTTTCTCATGTTTCATAAGTGTTTGAAGACACGAATGTAGATTTTCCGATGGCGAGAATAAGAGTAATTTTTGACTCGACCGTGCGTGTTGAGCACTTAGCTTTGATTCCTTAACTTCACATTAGGCTAAGTCTCTTAAATGAGGACGAGAAATGATAGAGTTAATTATAAGTTACTATGCTAAACGTAGAGTACTTGTATTCTTTCAAAAACTCATGTGTTCTCGTTGTTTGCTTATTCTCCCTTCACTTGTAAATATTTTTGCTTAATAAATATTGATTTAGCGGTTTAATTTTGATTGTTGGGTTTCTAGTCTTTTCTAGTAGCTTCCGTGTAATTAAATTGGGAAGACATTAAGGTATCGCCAGCGTCACGGTTTTGAAGTATTGGCAACCCGAATAATCGAAAGCTTCACCCAGTAATAAGATTTCAAGTGCTCACCTAAATCTAGCAAACAATTTGAAGCCTCACAAGGCCTAAAATCTATGCAAAATTGAAAGTGAATCAAGCCTTAATCTTCGAAGCTTTAAAGTTCCAAAATTTGCTTTAGCGTGAGGATATACGTCTTTGGCTAATAAAACCACCGATGAGGCGGATAATAAAAGGCAAGGCAAGACCGAAGTCATAATAAAAGCTTCATGGCGAAGTTGAATAAAAGATGGAGGTAAACCAAAGATAATAAGGCCCTTCCGTTAGGGGGCGTATAAAAGTCTTGGTAATAAGTCTCATGTTCAAAACCGTTATAAAACCGTGTTTATCGATTCTTCTTGTCAACTTAATTTTTTAACATCGTTGTCTATTAGGAGGGGTTATTGATTTGATGGTCTTAGTTACACCGTTAGGACTCTATTTTTAGACCTAAATCTCTATTATCGCATAAGTCAAATGTATCCTCGTGATCATTAAGACATAATAAAATATAAGAGATACAACTTAGGAATAATGGGAGGATAAGTACGTGATTAGGGCATATGAGTAGTGTTAGCATTACTAACTTATAATGACAATGATCTCGTTGCACGCTTGGCATGGGATTAAGGTGAAAATCGAGGACGACGAAATTATTTCTAATGAAGCATTCACGTGTTCTTATTCTATGAACCTAAACGTCCCATTTTGCGATGAAAATCATACATTATGTCTAAAACGCAAGTAGTAGCAATAGTGTAATGTAGCTAGTTATCATTTGAATAAAAGTGAATAAAATTAAATTTTGGAGATGCTTTGATACTTTATTCTAGCATTGCGTGAGGGCACGGCAATGGTTTAGTATGGGGGAGTGATGAGACTGCATTTATACATGGTCTCATCGTCCAAAACGGCCTTAAAATGCATTAAATATCATAAAATATGCCAAATATATGCTCGTGTTTGTTACTTGTGTATTTTTAGGTACGGATATTGAGGAATTGGCAAAAGATCACAAGTATCATTCAAAAACGAACACGGGAAACGAAGCCGCACAATGAACCGGACCCGAATCATGATTTTCCTATCAAGTCCTTGAAGTTTGAAGATTTGGCAAGATTGGTCCCTCTACTTTTGAAGAATGACACTTTATACCCCTCAATTATCCATTAATATGAGTGTGGGGTCCCTAAAGTTTCATAAATATGCAAGAAAAGCCCTTGGAATGGATTAAGTTACAAGTTTAATGACAATTGTTAACACAAGGACTAAGTTTGCAAATCCTAGAGGACTAATGGTGTAAAAGATGAAGGATTAACTTTGAAAAGCTGTTAAAGGAAGGACTTAACCATGGGGACCAAAGTTGCCAACTTCCCAAACTCATTTAACCCTACCTTCAATTAACTCCTTACTGGCCGACAACCTTAACCCCACTCACCACTCACCTTTCGCCACGTCACCTTTCTTAAACCCTCAGCCAATCAAATCCCTCCCACCACCCACGTCAGAATCCACCACCAGGATATTAAACCATTTATTTAATCTTCCCTCCATAAACACCCATTTAAACATAACCCACCCACTAAACAGGTTAAAACCTGTTCTTAATCAACCAAAACCCATAAACCCTAAATTCCTAAAATCTTCAATTTAAAGGGGTTTTCCCTAATCTACTCCAGATTCATGATTAAACATACCCTCACCCAATCCCACTTCACAAAACCCATTTCCCTCCACCCAAATGGTCCCCACGTTTGTCCCCTGCTTCACCTATTTGGGCAAAAAACGAATCTTGCATACCAATCAACAGCCAAGATGGTTTTCGTGCTCCCAAAGCTTGAATGAACGCTCCTGATCAGTTCAAGACAAACTAGCTACAGCTGTGCATCAACATCAATCACGTGAAGGCAAATTTGACTGAAAATTCAAAGGGCATGTTAGGGATTTCATATCTTAGGGTTTTTGTAACTAGAATCTTCTATCTAGTAGTATTTAAGGAGCTTACAACATGTGTAAGCCCTTGTTCCAGTTTTATTGCAAAATCTTTTGTAATCCTTTTTTTAAAATTTATAAAGTTGGTGTTTGATAAATTCAAGTATAATTCCTTTTATACATGTTTAAAAAGTTGGTATAAGTTATGCATAAAACTGAGTTCCATTCTTAAAGTGTTAAAGATTTGTTTGAGGTTTCATAAAAAGTTTGGTTAGATTCTATAAATCATAAATTTGTATGAAGTGAAAATGGAATACAAATTTGTGTTTTGTGAATTTGAGGATTGATTTAAAACGTGTTTTAAAGTTCTAAGGATTTGTGAAAGTTTTTAAGGAAGAAAAAGGTAAAACAGAATATATCATATACCTTGTGTTTGTTCTGTTTTTGATTTTACAGGTTTGAGCTTTGTTGTTGATCTTTGTTCAGCATATGCCCGGGCATATAGGAGGTGGTATTGCAACCACAAAGAACCTTGGATGTGGGGTTCTTAGGTAAGGATCTTTTTCCCTTTTGCATTTTCAGAAAATGATGCTTGATTGATTTTGCATGATAAGGTGCTCTTTGTTGTTAAAAGCTGTTGATTTGTGTTCTTATGTGTTATTGTACATGTTAGAAGCTATTTGACTCTGATTGATTAAGTTTTAGAGTGATTTGGCTTGAAAAAGTTGGTTTTCTAGTTTAAAGTGGTGTTTGGATTCGTGTTTTAGCAGGATAGAAGTTCTGATTTGCAATTTTAAAAAGTGTTAGAAAGCTTCAAGAGGATTGAGATAGTTTTGTTAGTAGTTATAGCTTAGTTTGGTAAAGTTTGTGACAAGTTTGTGTGTCAAAAAGTTGAAAAGTGAGCTAGAAAAAACTGCATAGCCTTAATCTGCCTGTTTTGATAATTCTGTGTGATTGGATTGTGGAATCTGTTAAGAGGCATGTGATTTTAGGATTGTATGTTGTTAGTGTACCATTTTGTGTAGTGGAATGCAAGTTTTGTGGTTTGGAATTTCACTTGTGTGCAATCTATCATAGCTTAAGTCCCCAGACCTAGTCATTTCACCTCAGAAACATGCATCTGCTTGTGTATGCCTTTTTTGTGTAAGATTTATGTGCTAAGTGTTGGTTTCCTGTTTATCTTGACTCCCTTCACTCAGAAAGAGTGAAGGGGTGCCTTGTGTTCCACAAAAACATCACCAATAGCCAAATCCAAGACCTCTTGGTGCCTATTCTCACTTGTGAATAAAAGCAGAAACAAAAAGTAGTCTTGTGTTCTTAAAGGTTAAATTGGAAACGATTTGGGTCTTAATCTTGCATAAATAGGAATTGGATTGTGTTTTAAGCATCACAAAGGGTGTCAGTTTGGTTTGGAAATAAAAAATATAAAAAAAGAAAAATTGTAAAAAGCATCACCCGTAGCAGGACTCGAACCCCAGACCTCTCCAAGGAGGGTTAGGAGCTCTACCGCTAATCTAGATGTGCCTTTTTCGTTTTAAGTTGCAAAGGTTATCTATTTAACCTCTTTTTCTTTTCACTTATTTTAAATAAGCCGTAGCTTATTTCACCTTTTCCAGCTTATTTAATTTGAGTTTTTGGCTTATTTTATTTTTCCTAGGACCTTATTAGACTTAGGGATTTTTCTAGATTGGTTTTAATTTTTTCCCTTTATTCAATTATTTTCTAGAATTTATTTATTACCCGTATTTTAAAAAGTCATTAAAAAATAGAAAAAAGAGTTTTTATTTTTAGGAAAAATAATTTTTAGTTTTTAAATAAATATTTTGAGGTTTACATCTAGTTTTGGTTTTATAAACTTTTATTTTTAATTTTATATTATTTTAAGGTTTTTTATAAACTTTAATTATTTTTATAAAATTATTAAAAAGGGTTTAGGAACTTTAATTTATGTGTTTCTCTTAGTTAGAATATTTTAAGATTTTATAAATTTTTTAGAATTAATTTTATTAACTTTTTATTTTTAGCATTATTTTAATATTATTTTATTATTAAAAATTCAAAGTTTTATTTTTATTTCTTTTTCATTTTTCCTAGGTTCTTTATCATTAATTAGGACTTTTCCCATTTGTAGAATAATTTTTAGGCTTTTCATTTAATTTTTAGAATTAATTTAAGATTTAATAGATTTTAATAGTTTTTAGGAGTTTAAAAATAGTTGAATTTGGTTTTAAAATTTTTAAAAATAGTTTTTAGCTTAATTAGGTTGTTTTTGAGGTTTACAAACTATTAAATCATGTTTAGGGCTTTTTAATATTTTAAAGTGATTTTTAGGGCTTTAATTAGCATTAAAAAGTCATTATTAAATTAATTAAAAGGTTTTGGCAAGTTTGAATTTTTTGTAAACTCTTAGAATTTTATTGTGGATTTTTAGTAATTTTTAGGAATTTTTAGGTTAAAATTTTAAATTTTGCACTTTTTACGTTCTACGTCGTAACTTTCTAGTAGTGTTTTCGCCTTATTTTTCTATTTTTTTCGTCTTCGTCATTTTCTCTTCTTTTCTTCTTGTTAATAATCAAAATCATAATCAATCACTCATTACACAACACACGTGCCTCCTCGAGAGAACGATCCCAACTCATTTGGGTCATAACTTGTGGTTTTCCTAAACCGCTCGTTAATACTTACCGCTTTTACCTTGTTTTCCTAAACAAGTGTAATTTTACAACTATCAATACCCTCTTCCATGTATGGAAGAGGGTGTTGGTTACATTTACTTTCTCTCTCTAATAGTAAAAACCTTCCATCATCTCTCTAGTTTCTCTCTCTACTTTTCTTCTCTTTCTCTCTCTAAATATTGTGTTATGGATTGAAGTGGGTTTAACACAGATAATGGCCAAACTGAAACTGAAGGGACGCCACAAAAAATCACTCCCTCGTAGAGGAGTCATAACACTGGTGCCTCAAGTGTTATGGTTACGGTATCTCCATAACTAGATGACATTATCATGCATGTATATAGCTAAGGCATTTTAAATTAAACATATGTATTACTGATAAGCTGGATAATATAAAAGTATTGGGGAAAACAGATAACTGCAAACGGGAAATCCTAATCATACAAAGGAAATGTCCATACTTAAGGACGGAATATTCGTACCTCGTGTCTAATAATGAAGTGGGAATGAAAGCTAAAGGATCTACTCCGACTTCACGGATACTACATAAATAAGGGACGTGAATGAGTTGTCTGTTTACTGTATACTTTACTGGTTCTGAGTGTTCTTAGCTTGTTTTACATGTTCTTGTCTTGTTTTACTGTTTCATGTATTATCTTGGGATTATTCATGTTTTCATGTGTTTTTTATTTATGTATTTCATGTACTCTTGTGTTATTATTCTTGTAGTATCATAATAAGTAACTTTCTAAAAATAGCCAATTACCATAAATAGTAAGTTTGCAAAAATAGAAAGTTTCCAAAATAGAAAGTTTCCTTAAATAGTATTAAGTTTGACTAATAAGTCCCAAAATATAAGCTAGTGCTTAATAGTCATAATTTATATGTCATGATGATTTATTAGTAAAGTTATTAAACTAAATAATTAAGCTAAAATAATTATTAATTAATAATAATATAATGCCTTGTCTCAAATGAATTATTAATTAATAAAATGACATGATTAATTTAATAAAACTATACCTTATATAAATAATTAAATTAAAGTCTGGTATTTAATTTAATTATGTCTTAATAAAACTACTTAGGTTATTTCATGAATTATTACATTCAATAATTTTAACCCAAGTGTCATGTTTAATTCAATTAATTAATACCACATGTAAAATTAAATTAATGAACTAATTCCCTAAAAAAATGATTTAACCAAAAGCCTATGTGTACCCAAACCCCAAAACCCGAGACAAACCAAGCCAAGCACTAACAGCCAGCGGCTGGGTGTCTTATTTGGCGGCCAAAGGCCTTGGCCTGCTGCCGGTTAGCCACTGATAGGTCAAGGTTCACACCGGCTAGGCCGCTCTTCCCCACTACCATGACAAAATTACCCACTGAGAGCCCCTTGGCTCTCGGGTTCCCACTAACTACACAAGGTTCCCACTGTTGGGGCCTTGTTCTTTGCGGCTGACCAAAACCAAACACCACCGCCCCTATATGGGTTGAAGCTAATGGAACATAAGCCATCAAGAGTCTTATGAATCTCGGTTTGTGTGCAGCCGAACCAAAAACCAACCAAACCCGATCCCATTTCTTGTTTAATCTTTTCCATAACATGTTTTTAATTAATGCTTTAAAGATTCATGAACAAATAATGTAATTAAAATAACAAGATTAAAGTTTTGATAATACCGAATGCGTGGATGGTTTAAGGATTGATTCACGAACACGAACCCGTAAATAAACAAGATCAAAGATAAAAAATCGTCCATTATGTTCTTGATGTGTGTCGCAGCTAGGGAAAAGGAAGGAGGTAGGATTTTATTGTGTTTTCTAAAAAATGTATAATGAAAGTTCCCTAGTTGTTTTGGTTACAAGACTTGGATTACTAAATGGGCTGGGCCATGAGGCCCTTTCCTTCTCTTTTGTTGTCACGGCTAACACAAGCCCAAAAGCCAAATCTGTTTTATTTTTCGTGCTTAATTTATTTATCACGTGTTCGTGTTTTAGTTCTCGTGTTTTATTTCTTGTAATTAATCTGACATATATATTAAATACTTTGATATGAACGTTACTCATTCTGGGTACATGACGAGTATTAATTTACGTAACGTTTAATTTAAATCTGTGACTGCGTGTACTTAATGTTTCATGGATTTTAAAGCGGGTTTTACACATCACGATTTTGAATTAATCCAAACTTTTTGATTTCTTCATCAAATCGCTTATTCCATAGAAATGATGTTGGATTCAAACCATAATAGATCTTTGAATTTTACATTCGTGTTTGGATACTTAGGACTAACATACCCTTTAGGTTGTTGCATATAGATGTTTTCATCTAAGCGACCATTCAAGAAGGCAGTTTTAACATCCATTTTTCATATCTCATAGTCATAGTGTGCTGCTATAGCTATGAGAATCCTAATAGGTCTTAAGTCTGCTACTAGAGAAAATGTATCCTCGTAGTCAACACTAAAAGTTTGAGCAAAACCTTTAGCTACTAATCGAGATTTATAGGGTTGTATTTCAACATACATGTCAGTTTTCCTCTTGAATATCCACCTATTTTTCACAACTTTAGGATTTGGAGGTAGATCTACAAGAATCCAAACATTATTTCGGAGTTCATTCGTCATCCATTGCACCAGTCCACTTAACCTTTTCAAGATCAAGCATGGCAGACTTATAATTAGCAGCTTCACCAAGATCCCCTACTTCATCATCTTCATCCTCTATGTTAAGACATAGACGGCTGAGTGCACGTATAGTCCTTTCGGATCTACAGACATGAATTAATTCCGGTGGAACCGCAAGACTCTCTGGTTCTACAGGAATTTCACTAGTATTTTCAGAAGGTAATGTATCTATATGACTATCTTCAAGATCATAATTTCTCCCACTGAATTCTTGAGATACGAGATCTCTTTCTAGAAAATCTTCATACCTTGCAACAATAACTTTGTTTTCTGGTGGGAAATAAAAGTAGTAACCCATAGTTTCCTTAGGGTATCCTACAAGATACATTTTATAGATCGTTGTTGGAGTTTATCAGCTGAGTCACGTTTCACATACGCCTCTGATGAGATGGCATTTATACATGATCTCATCGTTATTTTCAGGCTTTAAATGCATAAAATTTCATAAAAATACCATATATATGCTTGTGTTTGTTTACTTGTGTATTTTAGGTATGTATATCGTGAATAAGACAAAAGATATCAAGAAACAAGGAAAAACGAACACGAGAAACGAAGCCGCACAATGAACCGGGCCCTAGTTCATGATTTCTCAAACAAAAACCCTTGAAGACTTAAAGATGTACAAGATTGACCCCTCATTTATGAAGAAATGACACTTAATACCCTTGTATATTCATAATTACAAGTTTGGTCCCTTAAGTTTGTCAAAATTACAAAAAGGTCCTTCAACTTTGAAGATTTGGAAAGTTTAGTCCCTCAACAATTCTAAATTGTCAAAAATGGCCCCTTATGAAGTCAAACATCCAATGAAGACCTTCAAAGATGAGAAATGTCCAAGATCAGTCCTTGAAGATATCAAAAATGGCAAAACAAACCCTTATAACCCTTGTTACAAAGTTTTGTGGCCAAAGTGTGAAGTTAGAAACTTAAATAACAAAGGAAACCATGTTTGTAAGCTGAAAAACATGATTTACCATTTCTCCCAAAACACAAGGACTATTATTGTCATTTCCCAAAGTTTAAACTGAATAAACACGAACCAAACACAACACACCCCCTTATTTCGGATCAAACTTGTTACTGTTTACCTTTATGAACCCAGAACTTAACCCACTTAAAACAAAGGATAAAATGAAATTACCTAGACACATGCTTAATTCACATGCCCAGGAACTCATCCCACACCCAAAACCCCAATCCCCACCCACCATGTGACCAGACCATTTCACACGTCAACCAATCACATGACACCCTCCTCTCCAAGCAATCCTTGTTGGCAAGATCAACTATTTATAGCTACTACTTGGTCTCCAAGCACAAAATGAATAGCCAAGATCATTTTGGACAGCTCACAACATCAAAACATGCCTCAAGCACTCAAGGGCATTCTAGGGATTTTATAGCTAGGTTTTTCATGTATTTTGCATCTAGAATCGTCTATTGTTGCCTATAAAAGGATCCCAACTTGTGGTGAGGCCTTTGTTCCATATTTTAGCTATTTTCTTTGTAATTCCTTTTTATGAAATAAAATTTGAATATCTGAAAATATTGAATTCTCTTTTGTGATTTATAAAAGTTTGGTGTTTGAATAGATGAGATCTAAGTTCCATATACATGTGTGGTTGATTTTGAGAAAATGTTTTAAGGTTTAAAACACTTATTTTCAAAAATCAAAGGATAATTAGTTTTGGCTTACTTTTGTGTTTGTTCATCTTAGCAGCTTGTGGAAGCTGGTGCTTGTTCTTGCTAGCACCTCAGCTCAAACATTCCAAAGTGTGGATGTACATTTTGGAGGTTTGATCCTATTATCCCTTTTACTTTTTCTGATTTTTGCCTTAATTTTTGGTGATTTTGCTTGATTGTTTGTGAATATGTGTTTTATGGTTGATTTGTGTTTCTAAGGGTTGGATTATTGTTGCTAGGTTGTTTTGATCTTGGATTGAAGGTTAAAACACAACAATCCTTTGAAAATCTGAGAAATCAGATTCCAAAGGGGTGTTTGGTTAACTTATTTATCAACATCTAAGGCAACCTTTGTGGTTGTTTGTTGTTGCTTTATGTTGGTATCTGTTTATCTGGTGCAAGTGATCTATTATCTGCAAGTTTTGAGGGTCTAAACACCTAAATAAATCAAGGGTTTATAAAATCTGTTGTACTTGGGTATTTTGGCTAAAGTTTTGGGGACACCTTGATCTAAGGGTAGACTAGGGTTAACAAGTGTTAAATTTTGGTTAACATAACCAGGGAAAGGGATTTGAGGGCTTGAAATTGGATTGGTGGTCAAATAGATCAGCAAAAGGATTTTGGATAATCACCTTTGCTCATCAGTAACTTTTTATGCCTGAATCTGCATATTTACTTTAATCTAGTGCTTGAAACAAGTTTATTTGTGCTTATTGGATTTTATTATATCTTGTGGATGCATATGGTTCAATTTGGCTGGCTTATTCATGCTTAATCTGCTTATTTTGTCATAACTGCTTATTTTCAAGGTCTGTATCATATCTATGGACTGTTGGCTTATTCTGTGCTTATTGAGTGAACCAAATTGTGATTTGTTGATTGATATTGACTTCTTGTGATCCACTAATTACAAGGGTGCTTTTGTTTTCATTTGAATCCAACTGGATCTCTCTAAAAAAGCAAGTCAAATAGTCAAAGCAGTGGGAACTCCTTTCCCCTGCTGCTAGCCACTGCTAGTGTTATTTCACCTTGTGCTTATCAATAAGCTGTTCTAGCTTATTTTAACCTGCAACAACTTTGAATTTGTTATAGGTGTCACTTATCTGACCCATTTGTTCATACTGGATCATTTGAGGGGTTGACTAGAAAACCAATAACTTTGACTTTTACATAAGTGCTTATCAGCTTATTCAGCTTATTTGGCATGGCTTATTGAACTTTTCTTTGTTTATTTGTCTTAATTAAGTCATTTAGAGTCTTTTGCAACTTATTTGAAGGTCTGAGGTGGTCTAGAACTCTAACCCGACTATTTTATCTTTTAGTGAAATTCTACTTTGCTTATTTCTGGCTTATTGGGTTCGCTTTTTCAAAATGTCTTTTCACAGATCTCTTAGGCATCTCAAAAGAAGGTTGTGTGTCAAATCTGAGCTTATGGAATTGGCTTATTGCTTAATGGGCTTATTGGCCCAATAAGGATAAGCTGTTATACCAATAAGCTGTGTTAAGCTCAAAACCAGCTTTTGGGCCTTCAGACTTTTTTGTTTAGAATCAAATTTTGAGTCAGATATGGCCTTTTCAGGTCTTTTGGGCTTAGTTGAACTTTTTGGGCCAAAAAGCCCATTTAATTGGATTGTTTTTGTTTTTAGACCATTTGGGGGCCCATTAGGGGTATTTTGGTAATTTCACTTTGATTTTTTGTTTATTTAGGTTAAAATAAACTAGTTTGCAAGTTTATAGAAATTTTTATAATTTTTTGATTTATAATATTATTTTATTATTAAATTTCAATATTCACATTTTAGCACTTTTTATATTTTTCTTAGGTCTAATACATTAAAATAGGATTTTTTTTTCAACTCTTAGATTAATTTTATCATCATTTTCTTAATTTCTAGAATTATTTTAAGGTTTTAATAGTTTTTTATCATTTTAAATAGTTTTTATTAGATTTAAAATTTATAAAAAATAGTTTTTAGTCTTATTTAGCTATTTAAGAGGTTTACAAAATGAAAAATATTTATTTGGGCTTTTTGATAATTAATTGGATTTTTAGGGCTTTAATTAGCATTTAAAAAATATTAATTAATTAATTAAAAGGTTTGGAAAAGTTTTGATCATTAGTAAACTCTTAGTTTATTTAATCTGATTTTTGGTAATTTTTAGAATTAATTTTTATTTTAGCACTTTTTACGGTTTTTAATTTAGTCGTCGTAGTAATAGTTTTCACGTTTCCGTCATTCTATTTTCTCATCCCCTTCTTTCTCAAATATTAATCCAAAATATTTACATCTTAATCACACACATATACCTCCTTGGGAAACGAACTTAATTGGGTCATTGACACTTGATTTTCCTAAATCATTTGTTTAATACTTTCCGCTCATATACGCTCTATTGTTTCCCTATACAAGAGACGTATTTTACCACAATTTTTGGTGCCGCTGCCGGTAAGGTGTGTCGTGATTAATTTGTCATTTTTGTTTTTAATATTAACCATAAATAGTATTTGTATTAGTAGAACTCTACTAATACGTATTATTGGTTTTTTCGTTTTTTTTGTGAAATTATTATTACTATATTGTATTAAGTATCACAACAAAATCAAAATATCTCCAAAAGTGTGAAAACACAACCTTAATTGGGATTTGATCTCCTAATTATTGTATTCGAATCTCAAACAAAAAGAAAAAGGTAAAAATAGATAAATACTTTCGTGAAGCTCGATTTTGAAAAACACAAACTATAAGGTGGGCATAAGGCGGGTATTATAATATATACCCTAAGGAAAAAGGCTCTTAAGTGCTTTGCGTCACCTCGTTTCCCCGCTTGCTTGTGAGTATTTTGAGATTGAAAGCTAATCTAGGGTTTTGCCGCCCAAAGTATTATTACGTATCATATATATTTGCTTGGTTTCTTTGTGATTAAACCCTCTTGAACAATTTGGTTTTTTACCAAAGTTCTAAAGTCATTCGAAGGCGTTCACTCCACGTGCTCGTTTTCATTCTTTTGAGGCTTCTTTAATCAAGAGTTTGATTCGAGGAGAGATTTGGTAGATTGTTGTCTACGAAGATACAGAAAATCCAAAAAAAAAATTAAAACGATTAAAAACACAAAAAAAAATTGAAAATCCACAAAACACCCAAAAAGAATCTTCTTTGCTCACCTCCCATTCTACGTCAAGTTTATGCTAACTCGTAATCAAGAATAACGAGCTCGTAAACGTCGTCAAAGTCAAGGAAATCAAGAGCCTTTGATTGAGGAACAAACTCTAATTGTCGAACCCGTTGTAGAACCAATAGTCGCCATGGCTAATCGTACTATGATGGAGTTGCTTCAAGCACCCACCGAGGGTTTTGGAGAAGCTATTTTGATTCCCGCCATCCTTGCGGAGAATTTCGAGAGTAAGACGGGTTTAATGTCGATGTTGCAAGCAAATAAGTTTAAGGGTCATGAAAAAGACAACCCGTGTAAAACCCGCATGCTTTTACCATGCATAGTACCCTTAGGATCGTACGTACTAGTTAAAACTTTCCTAATATAGCATGATTACGATTACGTGTTAGGAGTTTACGTATTACGTACGTGTTAGAACACGATAAGTATTTTATATGCACGATCACGTAATAATTATTTAACACTAACTAATCACGAACATGCGATCATGAAATCATGAACGTAATTAAAACACGAACTATTATTAATTACGTATATATATTTATTACGAGCGTAATTAAATATATTAGATCACGAACATAAATAATCACAAACGAGTAACTAAATAACGAGACACGGAAAAAGGTACGGGAACCCCATGTGGGGTCCCTACCCGCGGCCAAACAAGGACAAATGGGCCAAGCCCATTTGTCAAATTTACTAAAAGGGTTATTTATTTTTTTACACTACACAAAAATACTTTACAGAAGATTTCAAGAAAAACCTAAAACCCTCTTCTTCCTTGTTCTTTGTGCCGCCACCCTCAAACCACCATACAAGGTGATTCTTGATCTTTGATCTTGAAGATTTGGTGATTGATCGTGTTTATTCTTCGTTCTCTTGATCCACGAATTCGGTAAAACCTTTTTAAACCTTTTCTTTTAATTTAATCTTTTTATTAATTATGAACATGTGATGTTTTTATAAAAACATAATAATTAATCATAGATCTAACATGTTTTGGAGCTAAATTAAATCAAAGGGTTGTTTTTAAGGGGTGTTTGTTTTGGCCGCAGGCTGCAACCGAACCCGAGGGGGTTACGGTTTTTTCAAGCCGACCACCACCAAGACCATATGGTCTTGGTTGGTGCGTGTGGGTCCCAAGGCAGCAAGGGGAAACACGGGGTACCCCGAGTTGGTTCGGGGTACGGTGTCGATTCATGTCCGGTTCATGTTTTTAGCCTAGATCCGGTTCATGGTGTATGTTAGTTTTTTTTATGTTTATGAACTTATGTTAAAATTAAATTAATAAAATGATGTGATTAATTTAATAACATGACTTAGGTTATTTAATTATTAATGATCATGAAATTATTTTAACCTAAGTATTTATATTATTAAGACTTATAATTAATTAATTATTTTAAAAAAAACCATGGATATAATTCATTAATTAACATGACTTAGGTTATATTATTAATATATAATAATACATATTTTAACCTAAGTATTTAACTTATTTAATTAAAAACATGTTATACTTTAATTAAATATTATAACCTATAGTTTAATTAAATTACATGAAATAATTATTAAACTATACATTATACCATATGACTTAGAAAATAATCATGAAAAACACTTAGGCTTATATACTTAGCTTATTTAACCAACTTATATCTATTTATGGAAACTTATTTAATTAAGGCAGCAAATCTATTTATGGAAACTTTCTATTTTTAGAAACTTATCTATTTTTAGCAGTAAATCTATATTTGGAAACTTTCTATTTTTGGAAACTTTCTATTTTTGGAAACTTTCTATTTTTGGTAACTTTCTATTTTTGGAAACTTTCTATTTTTAGAAACTTTCTATTTTTGGAAACTTTCTAAATTTGGAAACTTTCTATTTTAGGAAACCTGCTATTTTTGGAAAGTTACTTATTATTACACAGTAAGTATAATAACACATGAAATATCATAAATACTTAATCAGATTAAACAGAATATAAGATTCAACACAGTTTAAGGCTTTAAAATAGTAAAACATAGTAAGAACACATAAAATAAGCTAAGACATGACATAAAACCAGCTATGTATTTAGTAAGAAAATACTTATTCATGTACGTATTTATGTAACACTAGTGATTCGGAAGTAGGATTCTCGCAGTTCGTCTTTCTCGTTCACTGGGCATAAGGTACGGATTCCCGTCCTTTCAGTATGGACATTCTTTCCTTATTAGGATTTCCCCGTATGCAGCCAACTGTTTTCCCGTAGTATAAGTTATGAGTTTGATTGCTTATGTTTAATTAAGATTACCTATAGCCATATACATGCATGACCAGTTTCACCTAGTTATGGAGGTACCATAACCATAACATTAGAGGCACTGATGTTATGACTTCACCACGGTGGAGTGATTGCTCGTGGCGTCCCTTCAGCTTTTGGCCATTTATTTATATATATCATGTGGGGCGTATGGGTGCATCCTAGTTACATGTTTTATTCAAGATTACATGGTGAATGTGGTGTGTGCCTTGCATCCTTCACAAGGAGCTGATCCCTCCTACCCAAAAACCAGTGTATTAAATTAGAGGCAGCCCCTCTAATTTGCATGATGAGGTCACCCCTCCAATTATTCATGCACGGTGGATTTTCATGACCTATATTGGCTAATGGTAAAATATGACAAACAGTTTTTGTAAGATAAACATAAGACTTTCAAACTATGAACCAGTTTTATTAAGACATAACCAGGTTACTCGGGACATAGTTTTCTTCCGCTGTTATTATGTTATATGCTTATCCTATTCATGCTTTATTGTACATCCGTGCACTGAGCGTATTTGCTCAGCCGTTTTCCTTTTCTATGTTCCCAAAACGGCAGGTACTCAGGGACGCTCGTAGACACTAAGAGTAGGTGCATATGGACTGGAATCTGTCTAGGCTTCTTTACATTATGCATTTCCTTTCTATTGATACTTATGCTTTGGACATTGTTTAGTCCTTTCCTTTATTATACTATGTTTGTGTGTGATGAGCTTTACTTTTGGACTACCGTTGTTTGATTCTGGTATTTTCCTTTTTATGGTCAAGTAATGTTTAGACATTTTACCTTGTATGCTTTGATGACACGCCATAATTACTGTGATATTTCCATTTCCAAAATGGGGTGTTACAACCCGCATTATCACATAAGGAATTTTAATCGTCGCACTGCAACAAGCAAGTTTAAGGATGTTCCACATGACGCTATTAAGATGATGTTGTTTCCATACTCGTTAGATGGACCCGCTAAAATTTGGCTCGAGAAAGAACCGCCAAATTCGATTTTGACATGGGGGGATCTCGTTTCTATGTTTGTGAACCAATTTTTTCCACCATCTAAAACAACACATTTGAAAAATGAGATTTCAAGGTTTACACAACATAATAATGAAAGTTTTTCAATGGCATGGGAATGATTTAAGGAAATTTTGCATGAATGTTCACACCATGATTTTTCGGAATTTCATCAAATAGATACTTTTTACAATGGGCTTAACGATCATGAACGAGATTATTTGAATGCCGCCGCGGGTGGTAATTTTTTGTGCAAAACGACCGATGAAGCTTTAAAGATTATCGAGAATAGATCTAAGGTTTATAACCCTCGTAACACACCGAGTGTTGCCAATATGGGTTCTTCATCGTCATCATCGTCTCGTCACATTAATGCCTTACATGATAAAGCAAATGAGGAAAATCGGTTTTTCGATAGGTTTTCGACGCTTATGACACATTGGAAAGCATAAGATGCTTTGAATTCCACTCGGTTAAAGCGGTTGAAAAGAGTTGCTTATCTTGTGGTGGAGCTCATGATCTTTCCGAGTGCATTACCGTCGGTGTTAACACTTCGAGTGCTTACGTAGCAACGGGAACTTACAACCAAAACGGCCAAGGTTCCCGCCCAAATCAAGCTCCATCAAATCAAAATGCTAACAACTATCGAAACAACAATCAAAATGGTGGTTATCAAGGCAATTCACGTAATTACAACAAAGGGAATTATCAAAGTGGGAATAAACAAGTTTCAAATCAAAACCAAAACTGTGATTTTCAATCTACTACACAAGGTTTTCAAAATGATCACACCAAAAATGTTCAAGGAGAATTTTTGAATTATGCTAAAGCAAACGATGCTAAGTTTGATAATATGCAACGTGAGATGATTAGCTTAAGATCCGAGTTGAAAAACGAACTTAAAAACGAACTTGCTAATGAACTTAAGACTCGTGCTAATAAAATGGAAGGAAACGTTCAACGTATTCAACAAAATCAACAAAAGATGGAACAAGGACAACATGAGATTAAGCAAGAATTGTTAAAAGCGGATGCTAGGCAATCAAAATTTGAAGACCGAATGGCAAAAATGTTTGAAGCAATCATGTGCAAACCCTCTTCCTCGGGTGGTCTTCCTAGTGATACCATTGCAAACCCGAAGGGAGAAATAAAGGTTATTACTACACGTATTGGTAAAACTTTCAAGGAACCAATCTCTCGTCCAAGTACTTCTACGGAGAAGGAAATCTAGAAAGAGCCCGAGGTGATGGTCGAAAAGGAGCATATCACAAGCCCACGAAGTACCGCTCATACCACACCTACGGTTGAACCAATACCAATCATGGAACCCGAGATTCCAACACCGTTGCCTAATATCCAACCCACACCACCCTTACCTTACCCTTCGAGACAAAACAAAGAGAAATTGCAAGAACGTAACAAACAACAAATTGATCTTTTTATAAAAATGTTTCAACAAGTTCATTTTGATGTAAGTTTAGCCGACGCGTTGTTATATATGCCTCGTTTTGCTTCCACTTTCAAAGGTATGATGAACGATAAGGAAAAGCTTTCAAAGCATGCTAATTGTTCTTCTATTTATCTAAACCGCATACCGGAAAAAGTTGGTGACCCCGAAAAGTTTCTCATTCCTTGTGATATACAAGATATGAAATAATTACTCGCCTTGGCCGATCTTGGTGCGAGCATTAATTTGATGCAATTTTCCATTTGGAAATCGCTTTCGCTTCCGGCTCTTACTCCTTCGAACATGTCTATCGAGATGGCCGATCATTCTACGATTTTAGCATGTGGAGTAGCCGAGCATGTTTTCCTGAAAGGGGGGAAGTTCTACTATACCGTTGATTTTATAGTAGTTGACATCCCGCGGATCCTCAAGTTCTTCTAATTTTACGTCGTCCATTTTTAGACACCTCAAGATCGCTTATTGATGTTCATGCAAGAACTATTACTTTGAGATTCAACGAATAGAAACTTGTTATAAACGCTACTCAAAACTCGACACCTTCTCATTTTTATGCAATCGCTACCATCAATGACATCGACTTAGTTGATGTGGTTTGCGATGAGTTTTCACAAGAAGTGTTAGGTTTTTCTGATAGCTCATCAAGTGGCAATCCCACTATTTTGGATCCGATTCTTGCTAATTCTAAACCAAATCTCACTCCATTCCAAGGAGGCGATTTTACTTCAAATGAAATCGACAATGTAGATGAGGTGATAATTGGTAATGATACTTCTATTCCACCATTTCTTCCGCCGATGGAAGTTATGAGTGTTGAGCAAAAATCTTCAATCAAGGAACCGCCTATCCTTGAATTGAAAGATCTCCCATCTCACCTTGAATACGCATTCTTGGAAGGTGATGACAAGTTTCCGGTTATTATTGCAAAAGGTCTTGCTAATGATGAAAAAACCGCGCTCTTGAAAGTTCTTAAAGCTCATAAAGGGGCAATTGCGTGGAAAATTTCTGACATTAAGGGTATTAACCCGAAATTTTGTACTCACAAGATTTTAATGGAGGAGGAGTACAAACCCACAATTCAAAGTCAAAGAAGGGAAAACCCCAAAAATTCACAATGTCATCAAAAAGGAAGTCTTAAAACTCCTTGACGCGGGAATGATTTACCCTATCTCCGATAGCCCATGGGTGACACCAATCCATTGTGTCCCTAAAAAGGGAGGAATGACCGTTGTGCCCAATGAAAACAAAGAGTTAATTCCCACTCGTGTTGTGACCGGTTGGAGGGTGTGTATTGACTACCGAAAGTTAAATGACGCCACTCGTGAAGACCTCTTTCCTTTGCCCTTCATGGATCAAATGTTGGAGCGACTCGCGGGAAATGAATTCTATTGCTTTTTAGATGGTTTTTCAGGTTACTTTCAAATGCCTATCGACCCTCGTGATCAAGAAAAAACTACGTTTACGTGTCCTTATGGAACGTATGCTTATCGTAGGATGCCTTTCGGACTTTGTAATGCAACGGGTACATTTCAACGGTGTATGATGGCTATTTTTCATGATATGATCGAGAATTTGATGGAAGTGTTTATGGATGACTTTTCGGTGTTTGGCAATTCGTTCACGTCGTGTTTATCTAATCTCGAGCAAATGTTAAAACGTTGTGAAGAAACCAACCTTGTGCTTAATTGGGAAAAATGTCATTTTATGTGTAAACAAGGAATCGTCTTAGGACATAAGGTCTCGAAAGCGGGGATTGAGGTCGATAAATCTAAGGTAGACGTCATCGCCAAGAAAACCTCATCCCAAAACTGTTAAGGGAGTTAGGAGTTTCCTAGGCCACGCGGGCTTTTATCGTCGCTTCATCAAAGACATTTCGAAAATCTATCGACCTATGACACACCTTCTCGAGAAGGATGCTCCTTTTAACTTTAATGCGGATTGTGTTAGAGCTTTCGAATCTCTTAAAAGGAAACTTACCGAAGCTCCCATTCTTGTTGCTCCTAATTGGGAATTATCCTTTGAAATATCTGCGATGTAAGTGATTATGCTATAGGGGCCGTCTTAGGGTAACATTATGAAAATCATTTCCGTCCTATCCATTATGCTAGTAAGACGATGATCGAGGCTCAATTAAAGTACACCAAACGGAAAAGGAATTCCTTGTCATGGTATATGCTTTTGAGAAATTCCGACCTTATCTCGTCTTGACTAAAAGCATCGTGTATACCGAAAATTCGGCTATCAAGTATCTCTTAGCTAAGCAAGATGCTAAGCCGAGATTTCTTCGTTGGATGCTCCTCCTTCAAGAATTTGATGTCACCGTGCTCGACAAAAAAGGAGCCGAGAATCTAGCGGCCGATCATCTCTCTCGTCTAGAAGATCCTCACAAAGATGTCTTCGAGAACAAGGAAATTATCGAAAAATTTCCTCTTAAGACTCTTGGTGTAGTAAATTCTAAAGACACCACCCCATGGTTTGCCGACATTGCAAATTACCATGCGGGGAATTTCATAATTAAGGGTATGACGACACAACAAAAGAAAAAATTCTTTCGTGATGTCAAGTTCTATTTTTGGGACGACCCTTATCTCTTTCGGGTTTGTGCGTATCAACTCGTTCGAAGTTGTGTTTTTGGTGCCGAAGCTTCTAACATCCTTAGAGCTTGTCACGAGTGACCCACGGGTGGTCACCACGGTGCTAATCTCACGGCTAAGAAAGTGTTCGATGTCGGCTTCTTTTGGCCTACTATCTATCGTGATACACACGTACTTGTGAAGTCGTGTGATTCGTGCCAACGTCAAGGAAAATCGTCTCAACGTGATGAAATGCCGCAAAATATAATTTAAGTGTGTGAGATTTTAGACATTTGGGCATAGACTTTATCGGTCCGTTCCCATCGTCTCATGGTAACAAGTATATCCTCATCGCTGTCGACTACCTTTCTAAGTGGGTGGAAGCTAAGGCTTTACCTACTAATGATGCTCGTGTGGTAGTGAAGTTTTTGAAGCAACTATTGTCTCGGTTTGGAACCCCTCGTTCTATTATAAGTGATCGTGGGACCCATTTTTGTAATGACCAATTCGAGAAGGTTTTAAAGAAATATGGAGTTACTCATCGTCTTTCTACGGCTTATCACCCACAAACGAGTGGGCAAGTCGAGGTTTCAAACCATGCTTTGAAGTGGATTTTAGAGAGGTCGATTGGAGAAAACCGTGCTTCATGGTCCGACAAACTCGATGACGCTTTATGGGCCTTTAGGACCGCTTATAAGACACCTATCGGTTGTACTCCATATTAGTTGGTTTATGGAAAGAATTGTCATTTGCCCATTGAATTAGAGCATAAGGCATATTGGGCCCTTAAGCATGCAAATTTTAATTTAAATACCGCGGGAGATCACTGGAAAATACAATTGAATGAATTGGATGAATTAAGAGATAATGCTTATAAAAATTCGTTGATTTTCAAAGAAAAGACTAAAAAGTTTCATGATGCAAAGATTAAAAACCGGGTTTTTAACGTTGGTGATCAAGTGTTACTTTTTAACTCTCGATTAAAGATATTTTCCGGGAAATTGAAATCTCGTTGGTCGGGTCCTTTCACCATAACACAAGTGTTTCCTTATGGGACCATCAAGCTAGCTCAAAATGATGGTCCTAATTTTAAGGTGAATGGACATAGGCTTAAGCACTACTTTGGTAGGGAAGTTCCTTCGTTGGACGACCTCGACCAAGTCACCTTCCCTAATGATAATTAGCATTGAGGGGATCGAGTCGAGCTCATGACTCGGTAATCAAAAACGAGGTGCCTCGTGGGGGAGATCCCATGCTTATCCTTTTTATGCTTTCTAATAAATAATGAGAGGGGATTTTTGCCCTTCCAACTCGTTGTCTCATGGTTATTTGTGAATGTGTTATCTAGATCATCATCATCACTACGATTGAAGACTCTAGTGTTCGTTTACGTGAGCTTCGATCGTTTGCTTGAAGAGTTTTTCACGAATCCATGACATATCCTTTATTGTTCTAACAATTATCTTTTAGCATTATTCATAAACGACTTTAGATATATTGTTGATTACCCTTTCCATGCTAGATCCTAAGCATTCGACTCTTCGTCTCTAGTATGGGGGTGCTCTACCTTTAGACTCGAAACATTGAGGACAAGGGGGTGAATAGATACTTTCTTTGCTACGCCCTCACATTTTCTAACTTTCAATGTTTTGTTTTGTTTTGTTGTTAATAAGGCTAAAATTGGCCAAATATTAAAATTTTTCTTAGTTTCATAAGTGTTTTTAAGACACGAATGTATATTTTCTGATGTGTAGAATAAGAGCTAATTTTTGACTTGATGGGCATTTGGAGCCCTTTACATTCCTTGACCCGCTCAAATCAAGTTTTGCTATACTTTTATATAGGGAACTTTAAAACGCGAAGGTATTAGCTCATTCGGGTTAAGAACAAGAACTTTTCGCAAGTTCCTATAATTGATCCTAGAATGTCACTTATCAAGGGAACTATAAAACACATTCTCTAAACTTGAAAAAGTCTAAGAAAGTGCAAGATCCTATAGGTGGCTTGAAAACCCAAAACTTCGATTTGATATAGTCTTAATGAAAGCTAATCCAAATTTGGCTTAATTTTGACTTGCATGGCTAAGTATTCATGAGTCTCTTTAATTAGAGGTCTATAAATAGTGAAGAACGAGAAATGATATAGTTAGACAAGTGATCATGCTAAACGTAGAACATGAAAATGTTCTTTCAAAAACTCATATGTTTTTAATTGTGGCATTTTTTCCAATAAGATCAAAGCATTAGGAATAAAAATAATTGCAATAAGTAAGGTCGTATGATTTAAAAGGTTACTTAGCTTCTAGCACAAGATCGTTTAAAAGTTGCTCGGGGTTGAATAGAGTTCATAGCCAATGCATAACTTATTGAAGCGGGATGCGAAGATTGGTGAAGATCCAAAAAGGCCCTAACAAGGCATGAGGAGCTCTATTTTGTTGCTAAAGATCCAAGATGATGTGAAGTATCATTATTCCTAAATCAATATGAAGGATCAAGACACACGACGAAAAGCAATTACTCCCCTAAAAGATCATGGAGAAAGTCTATCCAAAACGACCCTAACAAGATATGAGGATAAATATATCCAAGTCCGAAAAGGAGGCGAATCGTTGTATATCAATGTCCAAAATAAAGATTGAAGAAAAATAATGAAGTCGTGGTCCAAGTATGAAGAATCTCTCAAAAACGTCAAGTGAAGAAATTCCAAAATATGAAGAGAAGACCATAATTTCAAGAACGTCTTCCCAAGATTTGAAGTATGAAGTACATGCCAAATATCGATCCGAGAAAGGTCTCAAATCGTGAAACGAGTTATGCCAAGATATGAACTTATGGAGATACACGAGAAGCCGTTTTAAAAGATTTTGTCCTTCGGCTAACTATCGATTAAATCGTGCTACTTTACTTTCTGACTAATAAATACTCAAATAAGTCAATATGAATCACTTGTGATCCATAACAAATAGTTAAAAAATTCTAGAAACCCATTTCCTTTCATAATAACTAGGATTGCGGGGAAAAAAGTATTACACAATTTGGACGTATGAGTAGTGTTAGCATTGTGACAACAATGATCTCGATTTTGCACTTAGCATGGAATGTATAACAATCAAGGATGACAAACTTTACACTA